>OX352774.1:119723995-120170557 GCA_947095535.1 Poecilobothrus nobilitatus | reverse complement strand
CAAAAGTGAGAACTAAGAGAATTACATTACCAATGACAAAATCTTATCATACAGTAATTTTTCCAATGTTCGAATTTTATTGTAATCTAAACGTCACTTCGTTTTGCAACCATGCATTAGAAACGAATCGGTAGAACTGATGTGTTTGGCTTTGGAGTATTACGTTTATACTTTATACTTTGGAAGTGCTTATAGAATGTACGTATATAGAGAAATTGGATGTTGTATTTAGAAAATCGTGAAAAGCTTTTTTTTTAAATACATTTCTCTAGCACATAAATGTGGACAGGAAATTACACAGCCTTTTCTGTTCAGGCGTGGCTGTAAATGTCTGTAAATGTCAGGGGGAATAACTCTTAAGACGTGTGCGAAATTCGAACCCACATTCCCTCGGTGTTTACAGCGTATTTTATACGCTCTTATCCACTAGGTCATCGAGGCCCCTAAAGTTTTTGATCGGCAATTTTATTATTAAAGGACATTCGCCCACAATCATTATTCGGAAGTTTCCCTATTTAAATTAATATTATGCATTTAAAATGGAAATTTTTATAAAATCAAAATAAATTGAATCAATTTTTTATTTAATTTCGTATCGTATGCTTTTTTTTCATTTTAATGTTTCCATTGCATTTTCATTGTATTTTATATTAAACAATAAGGGCTATTCAAATTTCTCGTTTCCATTTTAAAGTACATACTAAAACAATCTGTGTTTGAAGTATTTATTTTCGGAAGTTTAAGAAGAAAAAAAAATTTTATTTTTAATTAAAGTGAGTTTTAAATGTCAAAATTAAAGTTGTGCAGCATTTTTATACTTTTTAGAAAAATGCACAAAGAGAAATGCACATTGGTCAGTCAACAATTTTAAAGTTTTTAGATTAAAAATCTGCAATTTTACATATAAATATATTTTTTGTTTTACATACCGAAAAATTCTAGTTTAGAATCCATTTAGTTAAAAATTCAGTTGTCTTAAAATAACTTAAAACTAGAAGGAAATTTACTAAGAAAATTAGACTGATACATTACTGATGCTCTTTGCTTTTTAACGAAACAGAGCATAAAGAAAAAAAAGTGAATACTAGTTATATATACTGGTTGACTGACTGATGGATAAGAAATGGCAGTGCACTAAGTTTAAATTAACTACAGTACCTTTTATACCTCTGTTATGTTCCACAGTTAGAAAATTAACTCTTGAAATCCTTTTACTTGGATTAAAAAGGATAAAATTGCAATTTGAAACTTAAAAATATAAGTTAAAATAATTTAGTAATATTGAACATAGAAAGTTAACACCAAATAGAGATTTCACTAGTATCAAAAGAAAGAACGAAAAACAACTAGATTATAACTAAGAAATAACTTTGACTAGAAAGAAGTCTCATTTTAGTTATATAACATAAAATTGTGAAAAATATAAATAACGAAATTATTAAAGATATTTTTTTTTTTTTAATTTTATATTAAAAAAAAAAAAGTAATTCTTACAAATAAATTTATTTTTTATTTTCACAATAAATATTTGTTACCATGTACTTACCACAATCATACAACGAATTTTTACATTATTCATATTCATACGACGAATAACTGTTGTTTGACTTTTATACCATTTGTATAATATTAAACCGTTATCTTTTGTATATGTACCAATTTTAGTTATGTTCAATTTGCCACCATAAAAATATCCAGGATTCCTGTTGTGTGTAGTGTTTGAATCATATTTTAATGCAAATGTACAAATATGTATGTAAGAAAAATTATAATATATTACATATAAACACATTGTAATTTTATAATTTATTTTTTTTATTTTTTGGTATTTTTCTTTTGGTTAAATGGAAAAAAAAAAACTGACTAGATTAAAAAAGAAATTATAGGATAATGGAAAATGGAAAATATATGATTATGTGAAAAATGTTTATGATAACTTCAGATGTAGACATTAAAAAAAACTTACTTGGAACGGACTCTACATTACAAATTAACATTTTTTAAGACTTTGATTTTCGGGTCGGTACATGTTTTACTTTTATTTATTTGGTTACAGTTACTCTAAAAGCCCTGGAATACTTTGACAAAGTTAAAAGTCATATAGAAGTCATATAAGATTATCTTAATGCTATTTCAATCAGTTACTTATTATATAACTGAAGCAATCTAAAATTTATTAACATTTAGTATACAGTAAAGATCAGCAGTATTGGCAAGGTTCAAATTGGCGGCAGGTTGACCAACGAATAAAAAGCGAATAAGGCGCAGAAAAATGAAAAAGAGTTAAAAAAAACTTTTCTATAGAAGTTAAAAAATCAATGATCTCTCTTCTAAAATATTCCAAAGATGAAAAGCTATTTACAGGTTATCATTATAATACAGTCAAAAGGCATTCGAAACAAACAAAAAAAATCTGAAACTAATCTAAAAACTAAAAATAAAAAAACTTTACGTCTCAATTTTATAATTTTATATAAGAAATAAGCAAGCAATCAAGTAAATTATATTTTTAAGAAAACCAGAACAATAAACGAAAATATTTTTCATGTCTAAATTCTTAAGTTTTACTAGGACTACACAGTCCACTATAATCTGCATCTGTATTAAAAATTATAGTTCAAATTTGTGATAACTCCTAAATTTTTTTTTTCATGTAACATTACACAAAAAAAGAGAAACTAAAGACCTTAAAAACGAAGTATGGTGAATTTCTTATGGTGAATACTTAAATTAGATCATTATTTATTCTAGGGATTCACATTTTTTTTTGTTTTATTCCAAAATTTTTTACACTACATAATAATGCATAGTAAAAAAAAAATAAAAAGCTTATTATTATGCTACAGTGTATCTTGTTTCCTTGATTTTTGTTTTTTTTTTTTTATAGAAATAGTAAGGATAGTAAAAAAAAAAAAATAAAAGGATGTAATTTCATTGTCATTTAAATTGTTATATATTTAGGGACATGTTTTATTAAGGGTAATTGTATTAAAAGAAAAAAAAAATCAAAGTAAGAAATTTAGTATATTGGTGACAGATTCCATTTTATTTAAATTATTTCAATAGTTTCCTTAATTTTTTCTATTTTTTTCATTTTTTTTTTGCTCAAATAATATTTTAAAAGAAATAAAAATGAAAAGGACCTTTAAGGAATTTTCTAAAATATATGAAAAATTATTTTAGTACAACTATTACTATTTATTATTTGGGTGCGTGTGTGTGTCTTTTTTTTTGTGCTATTCCTTTTGTAGGAAATAAAAACATTGATTTTAAATTTGATTTAGTTTTCATTAGTTTTGATTTGGGAGGAAAACAAATTATGCGAAAATGAGGATTTGCTTGCAATTATAGTAAAAAACAGAAAAAAAAAAAATTGCAAGACACTTTTATTAGGGGTTCTACGAAAAAAAATTAAAAAGCTAATTTTTTTAGATATAAGGCATTGCAAGGGAAAATTGATGCATTTTACCGTAATAGAAGAGTTCCATATCTTGGTCTCCTACCCACTAAAAATATATAAAAATATCTCCTTAGTTAACTTTCAAAAAATAAAAATATAAAAATAAGATTCGTATTGCAGAAAAACTTAATATTTGGATAAGATTCATAATTATAGAAAAAATTAAGCTAAATTTATCACAGTATCATAAAATCAAAGTAATTCTAAAATTATTAGCTAGAGTTAAGCAAATATTCTGATAATAATTTATAATGGGGGCCTCGGTGGCCTAGTTAGTAAGAGCATATGAATATAGCGTATTTCACAGAGTATACACCGAGGGAGTGTTGGCTCGAATCCCACACATGTTGTAAGAGTAATTCCCCCTTTCGACATTTACAGCCACGCCTGAACAGGAAAGGCTGTGTAAATTCCTGTCCATATTTATGGATTGAAAAAAAAAAATATTATAATGAAAAAATTATTTTTTAAATTTAATTTTGGGCATATTTCATAATTTTTTTTTTGACAATGTTTAAAATCTAAAAGAGTATCTAATTTTTAAACAATTCAAAAACTTTTGCTTTTTTTTTGTTTTTGGATTTACTTAATATTTTCTGAGCAAAACACTTATCATGTTGAAACTTTTGCTTAAAAGTTTAACTTTTAAAATATTATTTTGTTAATTTTCTTTATTCTATAGCTTCATTTTAAACTTAAGTTTATTTTTTTCTTTAAAATTGTTTGAAAATTACTATCCATGTACCCTCATACCACACTTGGTACATTGATAACAAAATCATTTAAAATCGATATTTATTTGATAAACGTGATATTTTACTTTTGGAAAATTCTAGGAAAACTTCTAAACAAAGTTAAGGATAATAACAAATAAAAAATAAAAAAATCTTTGGAATATTATAAAAGTTATGTTTTTGTTTCGAAGTAAATCTTTTACATACAATAATAAAAAACATATTTCGAAAATATTTATTTTGTTTTTATTTTATTTATTTATTTTTTTTTTTTTTGTGGGAAATTTATGATTAAAAACTTAATCTTCATATAAAACAAATTTTAAAATCTTTCGATTCAGTACCTATACAAGATTGGAGTTTTAAAACGAATAAAATTAACTTTCTTTTTGTTTTTTTTTTTTGAAGTGCAGAACACTATCATGTGAATAGGTAAAAAATAGGTAAAAAAATGTGTTAAATTTTATATTAATAAACCCTAAGGATAATATTCGAATTTATATAATATTTAGATAATATCATTTTGTATATTTAGATGCATTTGTGTATAAAATTGAGATTATAAAATTTTTTTGAGAAAAGTTTGATGTTTTTTTTTAATTTGAATTCAAAAAATTAAGAAGGGATGGAAAAAAAGGATTAAAAAAGAAACTAGAGGAAAATTTATCAAAAATTTATCGGATTTTCAAATTTTTCAGAATTAATTTTATATTATTTTTATTGTCACAAGGATGACATTAGTATAACATTAATATAAAAATTAGAGAATTATACATATATATTTTTATTTTGTAAAATTTAAATTAGCCGCAACCCCGTGTACCGTCAACGGAAAAAGTGTGAGACAAAAACATAATTTTGCTTTTTATTTGAAATAATTTTTTAGGCATAATTTCCTTAATTTCCTTTCGATAACAAGAAAGAACTAAAGGAACTAAATCTGAATCTAACTGTGAATTTTGAACGCAGGCAATTTGATTCAACTAAATCAAATATGTGATGTTTGGTCAATTTATCATAAATATTATTTTCAGTTCTATATCTTTTGTTGTTTTTTTTAAATTTCAATTAGAAAGAAACCTGATTTGGGAAACAAACCTGAACAGGGGAAAAGGTACATTTTAGAAGAAGAGAAATTGGGAGAGGGATCACAATATGTGGAAATATACCAAGAATCATATATCGTGTTATAGTGTATCTCAATTATTGTCACTCAATTAAAGCGTGAAACAGTTCTGGATTTTATCACTTGCAGAATTGATTAAATTGTAACGATACCATTCCAATTGCTTAGGTATATAAAAACAAGAAAAATGTCATATTGTACTTTTATATTGTGTTATAAGTTGGGTATTCTGAGTTGTAATTGTAAGTATAAAATAAAAATGTTTGCCTACAATTTTTTTTTTTTTTTTTTTTTATTTATTTATTAGTTTTGTGTAAGTAAAACTTTTTTGTTTAACAATAATAATTCATTTAAAACATTTTATATAATAAAGATTTTAAAAAAAAAATTTTTCATAAAAAACATAAATATAACAATAATAATTCATTAACAAAAATTTTATATAACAAAGACTTAAAAATTTTCATGCACAAATTTAACAAGTAATTTATAAAAACAATTAATATTTCTTTCTCCTTTGATGTTATTTGGTAGACCGTTGAACATTTGCAGACCCCTATACATTAATGAGTTTTGCGTTGTCACTTTGTTGAACCTTGATACTCTAAAATTTTCTCCTCCCCGAAGGTTATAAGGTTGGCAGTCACTCACTCTCTGTAAATTTCTTGTCAGGTAAGATGGCAGCATGTTGTACTTTAATTTAAATATGAAAAGGAGTACTCTAAAGTACACTCTTTGCCTAACATTCATCCAACATAATGTTTGTAACATTTGGTTTATTGGTGGTAGCGAGCTACTTTTTAGTATTAATCTCATAGCCTTATTTTGGAGAATCTGCATTCTTGAGAATTGTTCTAAGGAACATGAAAAGATTATCGTAGCACAATAGTCAAAATGAGGCAAGATCAATGCGTTGTACAATATTTTTGCTGTTGCTTTTGAAATACCATTCCTAATTCTTCTCATGAATCCAATCTTCTTAGATATTTTGTTACATATGTTATTCAGGTGCTGATCAAATTTCAGTTTGTTGTCAATTATTATTCCCAAATATTTAATATTTTGAACAACTTCGATTGTATCATTATTAATTCGAATGTCAATAGCTGCATTCCTCAGGTTCACGCCCATGCATTTGGTTTTTGATGTATTTAACTTCAGTTTGTTCATATCTAGCCATTTACTCAGCTCCTCCAGATCAGCATTTAGATTTGCAACAATATTTTGGACATTTTTCCCACTAATATACACCAAACAATCATCCGCAAACAACGCTATACGACAAAATTTTAAGACACGTACAATATCATTGATATAAATTAAAAACAAAATTACGCCTAAAACAGATCCTTGCGGAACTCCAAGATCCACAGCCCTCCTGCTCGACAAACTTCCATTAACCCGCGTAATCTGTGTTCTACCAGAAAGGTACGATTGAAACCACTTCAGTTCAGTATCACGCACACCATAAGCTTTAAGTTTACTTAGTAATATCTTTCTATCTAACGTTTCAAAGGCACGTTTGAAGTCTAGAAACACAGCTACAACACAATCGCCAGCGTCCGCTAATTTTTTCCATTCAAACGTAACCCAATTTAGGGCAGTTTCACACGAGTAACCTTTACGAAATCCTGATTGTTCCACTACAAACATGCTATTTGATTCCATATATTTTTCCAATTGTTCAGCCACAACTTTTTCTAGTAGTTTTTCATGTAAAGAAAGCATATTAATTGGACGCATATCTTCTGCTTTTTTGCTGTTCTTAATTTTCGGTACCGGAATAACCATAGACTCTTTCCAAGAGTCTGGAACGATACCATTCTGCAATGACTTGTTTATAATTGTCACTAACACAGGACCAAGTATATCAAATGCATCCTCCAGCATTATTTTACTAAATCCTATACAATCTTTTTTATTGTTCATATTTTTAACAATAATTTTCAGTTTATTTTCATTTGTTTCTTCGAAGTAAAATTGCCTACTTTGTGTGGGGACAATTGACTCATATTCTATTTGCGGAATACTTTCATTAATTTCTTTTATACTAATAATGAAGTACCGATTTAAGGAGTCTGCTATGTTAATATCGTTATTAATGACATTATTATTTATTATAACTTATCACTTAATTGACACTACAATTGAATATTTGTGTATTATTATTTAATATTTTGTTATTAATTTGAATCCAATGATGAATAGTTGCTCAAATCAATTCAAAAACCGGATAATTATTAAGTTTTCAATTTTGTTGGTAGTCGAATCAGGGTTCCTTGTGACCGCTTTATAAATATGAAGATACAAAAAAATAAATAGTTTAAAGTGTTCAGTATTCTTGTAATTTACTTTTTTGAAAGGGTTTAAAAAACAAATATTATATATACTAACTGCAAAACAAATTTTGTTGAAAAATGACATTTAAAATTTAGGTAGGCAAAGATTATCGAAAGGAGTCATTTCAGATTTAGGTAGGCTAGGATTATCTATTGATAAATAAGAATAATGAATAATTCCACATATAGATTTTAAAAAGTTGTCTTCAAGAATCGAGAGAAATATTAATTTTAATTTTTGAAAAAGAAATTTAAACTTAAATTTTGTATTATATCGTTGGTTTATATTTTAAATTCCTTTCTAAATTAAATGTCATTCTAATAATACCATTTCTTAAATCGAACTGTAAAATCATTTAAAACTTCAAATCGATTGCAAACCAAACAAAATATCATTTTCATTTTTATTTCTAACTTTTGTTTTTTGTTTGGCAGAATAAAATATGTTTTTTTTTTAAATAGAACTAGACTCCTAACCAACAAATATTAGAAATGAATTTTATTGATTCAGCCAATTTTTGATGGTTTTTAAAAAAAATTGTTTTGTTTAGAAAAATAAGAAACAAAAAAAAAATATCAATTTAAAAAAAAAACTGAAGTTTTTTGTCCTGAATATTTTCCACTTTTGGCGTAACTTAAATCACCCTAAAATTTTTTCCTATATTCTCCTTCCTTTTGTCTTCTTTCAAATTAGCTCTTCTTTAAAAGAATTGATTTTAAAAGAATTTCTTCTTTTCAAATCAATCATGGAGATTCATTTATCTTTAATGTAACACTTTCAAAAAGACAGAATAGGATTGGATTGGGGGAATGATTTGCAGTCAAAATACTGTGCGAAAATAAATTGGGCTGTTTCTTGTTTTTTTATATTTTTGAATAAAACCAAATTTCAATTCTTAATAATGATTTTTTGTATGGTGTACCAATTGCTCGAATTGCAAAATAATCCAGAATCTTATAACTATCAATTTCTACACAAATCGTGCATTTAAGTGGTGGAAAATCATTTTCAATTTTTTTTTGTTCTTTCTCGTTTTCTTATCTTAAGATTCTTTAAGCCGATATTACTTCAATTGTCAATAAAAACTAGAAAAAATAAAAAGAAAAGAAAAAATTCAAGAAAGAGGAAACAAAATTTTGCAGGAAATCTTTTTTCTTCTTCAATTTATAAAAGTTTTTTTTTTATAATGTTGTTTTTTTTTTTGAGTTTGATTTTCTACTCAAATGAAAAACTTTTCCTTTATTTTTTTTTGTGTGCCAATTTCGAAATCTTTAAAATATACAAAAAAGAAAAGGCAGCAATAATGTGTCACAAATAATTTAAGAAAAAAAAAAATAAATAAAATAATAGCAAAATAGAAATAGAAAAAAAACAGGAAAAATTTTTAAAATAAGAGTTGGGAATCGAGAATGGGGATAAGAATGAAAAATTAGTGAAAAAGTTAACAAGGATTTATTAATACTATTGGAAATTGTTTGCTTTCAAAGAAAAACCGAAAACCAAAAGAATTACACATTTTGCTTTTTGAAAATTCATGAGAAAAATAGAATTAAATCGAATGGATTGGGGCTAGAAGATGAGATTAAAATTTGGCTGAAGTCGTAAAGGCGTTAAGATAAATAAAAAATGAAACTTTGATATTTTTGTTAAATATTGTGTTTTTCTTTGTTTTAAAGTTTTATTTTAAGAAATTGAAGATTTGAAATGGAAAGTTTAACTATAAATGATTGTCCTTTCGTTCAGGATAGAATTTAAAGAAGTTATCAAAATATATCATATTCCACCTTTGAAACAGGTTTTTCTTTTCTATAATATTTCTCAAGACATTATACTGATTCCTCCTTAAGATTTTTCATTTGATTCTATTTTTATTTGAGATGAAAATTCTGCGTCTAAATTATGTTCAATGTGTAGTCCTGAAACGTAGATCATTCCCATTTTCTTTTTCGTTATGTCTAAAAATATTATACTATATATTTATATGGATTTTCATTAGTTAATTTTGGATAATTTTAAGCATGGAAAATTAAAAAATTTTCGACATAATATTTGATTAAAGTGGGAGAAGTGCAAAAATGTGTTACGGTGGTATTCCATTTGTCAAAAGTTATGTAAATAATTCAAAACACAGAGATATTTTTCTCATTCTTTCATTTTCACTTCAATTGAATGAAATAGAATGAAATGAAAAATCTTAAGGAGAAATCAGGATAATGTCTTGAGAGACATTATAAAAACGAAAAATATTTTCGAAAGGGGGACAAAAGTTTTTAATAAAAACATGAAACATAAAATAGAATAAACAAGGTAGAATGTAAACCAACGGTTTTTAAAAGCACAGATTTCCAAAAGACAATACAAACTGTTTAGAATTGTGACTTGCACAAAAATTTGAAAATTTCATGTAATAAGAAAAAACGTGAAAATAAAACTTTTCTGGAATTTTGAGGGGCTGTAAAACCGGAACCCTATATAACTAAAAAACCGTTAACACACGTAAATACATATTATTGCACCTTTAATTTTAATGTCTTGCCGAAGAAAATTTTTTACAGGTGCCTAAGTTATAGGTGTCTAGAAATTGTTAATTTTGAATTTTTGAGGCGTAATAACTCTTAAACAGAAGGCGCTACCCAAAAATTTTCTAAGGAAACTTATATTAATTCTAAAAGTTTTTTCCTATCTCAAAATTTCAGGTTCCTATCTCAAAGCGTGCCGGAGTTATGAAAAAAGAAATATCATGTAAATTTTGGTTTTAAGATAACGGTAAATTTTAAATTTAAATAATAAATTACAAAATATTGCAAAATTTTGATTTTGTTTTATAGAGGTAAGGAAATTTCTGGTCTTCTGATGTTTTAAGATTATAAAACTACTACGTAAAGTCTGAGATATATAGATCTGAAAATAGGGCTTTTTTGCAAATTTGGGAGGCTATAACTTTGGAACTCTATACAATTAAAAAGAAACATTAACACATATAAAAATATGTTACTGGAGCTTTAATTTTTTTATCTTAAAATGTGTACAGGTGTTTAAAAATATCAAATTTTGAATTTTTGAGCTCTGTTAGCTCATAAACAGGGGGTGGTACAAAAAAAATTTCTGAGCAAACTTCTACTAATTCTAAAATTTCTTTCCTGCCTCAAAATTTCAAGCCCCTATCTAAAAGCGTACAGGAGTTATAAAGTTAGAAGAATCATGCAAAATTTGGTTTTCACATAACGGTAAATTTAAATACTAAATTTAAGAACTATATATAATTTTGATATTGTTTATAAAGGTATATATATGTTATTGTTATATTGTTATATGTTATATAAAGGTAAAAAAAATTCCTGTCGAATGGCGTTTTTAGATTGAAAAAATGTTAACTGAAACCTGAAATATACGCGTTAAAAAATAGGGCTTTTTCAAAGTTTGAGGGGCTGTAGTTCCATAATAGAGGGGGCTACATGAAAATGTTGTTCCACAAAATTAATTTTTTTATGAGACCTACCTATGGTTAAAAATTTTTTTGGAAATGTTCTAAAAATAATTGCTTTGGAAATCTTAAAGTTAAAATGCAATTTTGATAAGATATTTTGAACGACGATCAACGATACATTTTAATACTTACTTATATTTTACTTATAATTTTTTTTCTTATTACGTTTTTCTTTTTTTTTTTTTAACTCACCATATATCAAAAAGTTGATAATAATCTGAATTCAGATTTGAATTGATTTCTTCATTTTCTTTTTTTTGTTTATTTCTATTTCGATGTTGGTATCTTTTTGCTAATATTAGCTCAGTATTAATGTTGATATTTAATTCAGAAAGGAAACTTTCAATAAATGAAATATCCTGTTCTTTATCCTGTTTATATTGGTTTATATTTTCATTTTTAATCTGTTGTTGATGATGATGAAGATGATAGAGATGATGATTACATTCATCATTTTCATCATCATTATTATTATTATTACTGTTGACAATATTAATAGAAGTAATAGTCTCTACATCTTTATTTGGAAACTTTCTTTTTAAATTTCTTTTTGTTAGGATGGGATTGATTATGTTTTGGTATGAATTGTTGTTATTAGTAGTGATAGTAGCAGCTACAGTATAAGTAGTATTATTTATCATAGAGTTTTCATTTAGGTCTTTACTGCAAAACTTATCATATTTACTGCAATGTAAGCAACAACTACAATAACAGAATCTATAGTTGATATCATTTGTTGTTGTTATTTTTGAAGATGAAAATTTGTTTTGTGTTTTATCAGCAAAATCATTTTCTTCTTTAGGACGATTAGAAGTCGTTGTCATCATTGTTGTCGGATAATAGTCAATCAAGATCCAATGATATGTTGAACTAAATAATTTCTTATCAGATGCCTATTGAAAATGATAATAAAAAAAAAAAAGGATAATGTAGTAAGAAAAAGTAGGATAATGTAAGAAAAAATAATGAATTTAATTTAAGATTATAAAGCATATGAAATAAGGGATGCTTACGGAGGGATGCATACGAAGGGTTGTTATTGTTGTAATATAAAAGTAAATAACATTACTTGTGTTTTACAATATATTCTTAAATTTTAAGAAAAGAAAATAAATATATTTTTTTTTCAGATTATCGTTTACTTATAAATTTATAAAATGATGAAATTTGTACAGTTTTGGCTTTTTAATCGGAAGAAGAGGTCAAAGAATTATAAAATTATCTTACTGATTATTTTGGTTTTTTTAAAAAAAAGGATTTTTTTTTTTTCAATTTAACACCTATTCAATAATTTTCAATTGAAACCTAATGAGAAAAATAATTTAAGGTTAAATTAGCTTCCAAAAACCAAAATGGAATTCATTAGTTATCCGTTCAATAATAATTAACTTTTATTTTCAACTGCAATTAAGGAAAAGAATAATTTTATTTTTATTTAGTCACGTTTTTGTGTTTTTTTTTTTTTTTAAACTTTTAATCACAAGTCACAGTATTAAGAAAAATTATTTTAAAGAACTTAATATTTTTTTCTTGTATTTTAAGGTTAGTTTAATGACTTCTTTTAAATTTTCTCCGTATACTTTAAGTTAATTTCACATCCCTTGTATGCCTCGAAGTCGTGCTTGTTGTTTTCTATTATTTTTAATTCTGCACTGCAACCTCTTACTACTTTCTGTTCTATTAATATTATGTAGACTCAATTAATATACTAGACAATTGTAAATATAGTCAACAGAGATATCTTTAAAGTAGATCTTAGTAACGTCGTGAACAAGTATATATGCCATTTGAAACAGCATCTGTTAGTAGTCATTACTATATGAAAATAATGTATGTTACAAAATCTAGAAAGAAATGTCATATTAAACAATATCAATTAGGCTAGACATATAATTAGTCAGACACTTTATAAATTTAACTATAAAAAGAATTATAAATTTCACTGTGTTATTAAAGAGCGAAGTTAATATTAACTTCCTTTACGTAAACTTTAAATTACTTAAAACTTGTTTTTACAGTTTATTGATATTTTCCGGCTCAATATTTGTACAATTACTTATATATTTATTGCATTGAAATGATATAAAACCATGGATTGAAAAGAATTCTTCAAAAATTGAAGCTTGACAAAATCATATAAGAAAGCGAACATTTTTACATGGTTTAAAAATAGAAAAATTGCTTAGGGCTAAATGAAATAGTACTTTGAATTAGTATTGAATCAAATTATAATCAATTTGTAAAATAACAGGTTCAGAAATGATTTTCTTTTTTTCCTTAAATTTAAGGAAAAATCTTTGGAATCATTGTTACCCTTGGAAACTATAGAAACTTTGGAATTTTTGGAACCTAAGGAACCCTTGAAATATTTGAAATTTTTGACACCTTTGAAACGTTGAAAACTTTGAAACTTTTGAAACCTTTGAAAACTTTGTAACCTTTGAAACCTTTTAAAGCTTTGACATCTTTCAAACTTTTGAAACTTTGGAAACTTTTGAAACCTTTGAAATCTTTGAAAACTTTGAAAACTTTGACAGCTTTAACACCTCTAAAACCTTTGTAACTTTTAAAACCTTTGAAACCTAATGGAAGATTTGAAAACGTTGGAACTTTTTGAAGTAAAAGCTTTTTCTTAAAGAAAATTCAAATAATCAAGAAAAAGAAAATTCAATAATCACTTCAAAGTTATTTATTGAAATTTTGGTTGAATAACTTAAAAGTTATGTACGAATATAAAAGGATATCCAAAAACACATATACAAACATTATATTTTGTTTCATACTATTTTGTATTTATAATGTATGTATTTATAATATATACTACATAATATTGTATAATATGTAAGTACTTACCATTTTAAGAATTTGTTTTGATTTTTCAATACCACAAGTCATCAAATCAAGAACAATAACCTGATAAAATTTTCCATTTTTTGTAATCATATCAAATAATTTACTGCTCGTTGAACTGAAATCTGACTCATAATTTAAATTATTAATGTAACTGGACTTTATGTTTGATCGAAAAAGGGGGGGAAACGCAACAATTGGAATTGAAATATTATTATTAGTACTGGTAGTTTCAATAATGGTAATATTGGTTTCATTAATAGATTTTAGTTTCTGTTGTAGATTATTGTAAAAATTTGGGTTCACATTAATGTTAAGATTATTATTAAAAGTAGAATTATTGTTGGTTATGTTCCTATTATAATTCAATGCATCAGTTGATGTTGAAGTAATTTTTGAAGAATATATTGAATTGTTATTGCATTTATTTTGATATTTATTATTTTTATTATTATTAGTATGACAAGAATTTGATTTTAATGTTGTAATTGTTGTTGGTTTTGGATTTCTTGATGTTGGTGGTGTAATAAATGGAACAGAAGATGAAGTTGAAGTTGATAAAGATGATGATGAATATTTTAGATTTATTAATATTTTATCGATTGGTATGATTTTGATTAAAATGCTTTCGGCTGAATTCAATTTATTTTGTTGTTGCTGTTGTTCATTTAATTTAGAAAATGTTTTTGTTGTATTTATTATTTGTTTCTTATGTTTTATATTATTTTTAATATTAAATAATATATTCTTATTATACAATTGATTTCTTGAAATTTCAACTTCATCATCATTATCATTATCAGATTTATCTTTAACAAATGAAAAATCATATTTGCTGTTATAACTGTTGTTATTGTTGTAGATGTTTTTATAAATTTCATGATGATTGTTGTCTACATTTTCTTTATTATAATTATGTTGAAAATTTTGATTATGTTGACGATTATGAAAAAAATAACGTAATAACATAGCTGTATCAACATCATTTTTTGATTTAAATGCATTTTTTATTTGTTGTTCTTGTTGTTGCATAATATTTTCATCATTGTATTTATCATCATCATCATTATTCATTAATATTATCCTGTTGGATTGTAAGTCCTTTTGAATATTTTTCTTCATATATTTTTTATTAATATTATCATGATTGTTGTTATTGTTGCAATTGATGTTAATGTTGCAATTTTTCTTCTTGTTGGATTTATATTTATTAAAATCTTCTTCAAGTTTAGTATATGATTCTAACAGTGATTTTAATTCGGATGATGTTTGCATTCTTTTAAACTTTATTTTTGATGATGATGTTGATTGTGTTGATTGTATTGTGGATGTAAAGCTTAATGATGCCTTATGGCATGATATTAAATTTAATCGAAAGATTTGTTTATATTTTATAGCAATTTCATAAATTAATTTTTCTATCGAAAGTTTTGATTCTGTTGTTTTTGATGATTTATCGTTTACAAAAGAAATACGTTCTGATTTTTGCTGTTCATGTTGTTCAGTCTGGTTTTGTTGTTGTTGTATGTATAATGATCTTCTATTTCTTGTTGTCGATACAATTGATGATGTTTGCGGTTGTTCTAATTTTCTAGAAAAATTTTCATTTAATTTTATATTGGATTTTATAATGGAATTAAGATCATCTTTTGTGTCATCAAATTTATTACAATTGTTGGTATTGTTGTTATTGTTGTAATTGTTGCTGTTATAATTGTTATTATAATTATATATAGTATTATGTATTTTCATTGATTTTGAAATTATTTTATGGTTTATTATTGGGGTTAAGAGAATAATTATTGTTACAATTTTAAGTTTCATTATATCACAAATATTTTCTTTTTGAATTGTAATGAGTACGAAAGAGAAAGATATATTTAAGTAAATGAAGTTTTTTTTTCTGTTTTCTTGTAAGTGAATGCTTTCTTAGTTGACTTGTGAATTAAAACTGAAAAAAAACTTTATTATATTTTCTATGAAGTTAATTATATTTGACATGATTTGTTACATGTTTCATGTCATTTAAAATATTAAAGATTCATATGTGCTCCATCAAAAATATTAAATGGATACATTCATACGAATTTATTTATTTTTTTTTTTTGAATGTCACAATTTTGCTGTCACTGAAAAAAATTGTTAGTAATGACATCGTTTATGTCAGCAGCAATTATTGTTCTCTTTTATATTTTTAAATTAGGATAAAATTAATATACAAATATTCTATAAATTACCTCTTTAGCATAATTTTTGAAAAAAATTTTAAAAATTTGCATATTAATTTTACTTTGTCCTTCCGTCCGTCACCTCTTCCACTGCACTGTTTAAGATTGAACAATGAAATGGTAATCATCGATAGGGTTAAATATTAATGTTGTATAATTTGTTTATGAAGTCCCAACCATTACGAACTTACAATCCCCAAAATTTGTAAAAGTCTCATCGTTTCTTAGGTTCCGCTAAGCATTTTTTTTAAGTCTAAAAACGAATAACGACAAGACTATTTTTTTTTTCATTCCTAAGGGAGGTGGGAATTTTCCAAAGACACCAAGAATTCCTTCTTCATAATGTCAGATTCTTACGGACTAAACCCACCTCTAATTAGCCAATATTATAGGATGAAACCTCTGCTTGCTAAAGCAGTATATTGCCTAGGGAGTAGGGATAGGAAAGGATAGGACAATAGGATTCGGAAACATTGAATTGGCAGTGGGACTGTAAGGAAACAATGAATCAGCCTATTATTATTACCATTTTACTAACAGTGACAATAGCCGTTACAGCTGATACAACATGTAGTATATAAGACCTTCCTGCATTAGGTAATTATCGCCACCTCACTAACCCTATAGCAGCTGTTATTATTATGGTACTATACTATTACTTTTTAATATTATTATTATTTCCTACAATACCTTTATAAATCAATAACAAAATGATACAATTCTATTAAATTTACCATATTTATATTTAAATTTACAGTTATGTGAAATGGTAAATTATGCCAAAGTTTGCTAGATGTTGTTCTTTCATATCTCCTTAACGAGTTTAGACAGAGCCTTGAAATTTGTTTCTTTTAAGAGAAGAAAGCTTTTTCAGAATTAGAATAAGTCGTCTCAGAAATATTTTTTGTACCTTCCTCTATTTACGAGCTTTTAGGAATCAAAAATTGAATTATTGCTATTTTTATGCAACTGTAACTATACAAATTTTTTAAAGTAAAATGCAAAAATTATGGCTTCAATATTATATTTTTTTTTAAATTTAAATGGGGTTTCCTTAAAATTGAAGAATGTGCCTTTTTATTTTTCACATTTCTTCTTATGTATAAAATTCTGAGATAATATACAAATTTTGGTGCAATTCACAGTAATTCTGAACTGTTTTTATCGGCTTTGGGAAAATGTGCACCTTTATTTATTATGTGTTGGCAATATGTTTTTGTGCATTTCAAAATGTATTCGGATTATTAAAACTATGACTTTCTGACTTTCTGAATGAAACCTGAGTTCTCGTACTCCTTAATAGAAATTGAAAATGCAATAAATAAATTTGTAAATTTGACAAAATTCAAACTCTAGTCTATCTCTAATTGCATTTTATTTTCAATAACATTTGCATTGAATTAATAAAATTGTGTACACCATTTAAAAATTCTCATTAATACAAAAAAAAAAAAAAAAATCAATTACTTGTTGCAGTTTTTTAACTTTTATTTTCGAAAGAAAAAAGGTTCATCTTCTTTTGCACTTTAATAATTTTAAATTATCATTTACTTTTGCATATGTGTGACTTTATAAAAAAACTATAAACTCCTCCATATGAAAATGTAAAATACTTATGATTTTTTCTACATTAAATTTAAATTTTTATATCCTTTCCTGAAATAATATCTAAAGGTTTCTGTTATATGTATGTGAACATGATAATAAAATTTGTTATTATAAATGTTTTAAACTTTCTTAAAAAAAAGCAAAAAATTAATTTATTTTTAAAACAATTATTACCTTTAAGCTAAAAATTATTTTTATTTTTATTCTGTTTATTCTGCAGAATAAAATTAAATTTTTTTACACTTGAAACTATTTTGTATAATAATAAAAATTTGGTACGTGACTTTAAAGAATTTATCTTATTGTTTTTATTTTTTGGTAATAATTTTAAAAATTTGTATAAAGTATGGGAGTCAAGTAGTTAAGATTAAGGACATTTTATATAATATGTGTGTATACGTATATATACATAATGTATTAAAATTACAATTTTTGAATAAAAGTTTAATTTTGACTTAACTTTTCAAAATTAATTTATTTTCGAAAAAAAAAAGAAGTATCGTATCTATAAAAGTATATAATATTGCCAATGAAATTTATTGTTGAAGTGTTCAATTTTGGAACTTTTAAGGAAATTAATAGAAAAAAATTAAACTGAAAATAGATTGGGATAAAAGTACACAAAACTTTAAATATAATATTTTAATTTTATTTAGTTCGTTTGAACTGTAACACTCTTAAACATGACATAAGATAATTGGTTGGTGTTCTTACCGGCTATTCTCTTATGCGTAGACATGCTAGAAGATTAGGTATGCAGCTGGAGCTTAACTGTAGATTTTGCAAACGTATTGACGCTAGAGAGAGCGTGATGTACTTCTATGCAACTGGTTCAGTCTGTCAAGAAAAAGCCCTTAATAATACCTCGGTAGTTTCTTTTTCCAAAATTTAAGTGTACTCTCTGACAAGGATCTGAGAAGCTTTTAAAGCCACTCTTTTAGTGTGGTATCGGCATTACATAAATCTAGAAGGATTTAACATCAACTTTGATCGGACAGGTTCTCCTAAGTTTTTGAAGTTGCACTATATGGAACTAGAGGAGTTTATAATGATTACAGACGCGTTAGATTAGTCTTCAATAAAAAAAGAACTGTAACACTAACTATTAAAAAAATAAACTAATTAAAAAAATAGAAGTCATATAGTACAAAAAAATCTTTTGATTAAAGTTAAATTTTATAAATTTTGAATAAACCATATTAACATATGTTTCGCATCTGACCAATGATGCAGTGCGTAAGCCGCCGGTCTTTCAAGTAAAAGCTCTCGGGTTCAAACATTGGTCAGGACAAAAAAAAATATTTTATATATAGCAAAATAATCTAAACAAAATAAATAAGGCAAAGCAGCCTAAAAATATCCGGAAATATTTAAATCTGGGAGGTGAGAAATGAAAATAAAAATGTATTTCGTAAATGAAAAAGAAACAATGTATCAGTTAAAGTATGATTTCAGTACTATGTACTTTGAGGATTTACCGGAAGTAATGATATTTAAAATATTGGGATGGGCTTGATGTTACAAGTTTTATGAATTTTCAATTTAAATTTGAACTAAAATGTTTTGACAGTTTTTCCGATTTTTTAAAATTTAACAAAAATAAAAAATTTCTAAATTTTAAGGTAAGCGGATTTTTCAACGCGCTAAAAACAATTTCCTAAATTAATTTTTGAAAAAGATTTTAGAACTTTTTCTCCAAAATATTTTCACTTGGATGTATAATTGACAATTTTTGTGACATCAATTTATATAGGAATGTATAGGAATGTGCCAGTATTAATGAATTTGTTTTCAACTAACATCTACTAATATTCAATATTTTTTATTTTCCTTGTATTTAAAGTTAAAAACTTTAATTACAATAATATCCTTATATGATTAAGGAAATTTCTTTAATTACAAAAACATGATATTTTAGTTTATTTTTAAACGATAATATTTTTAGATTCCAATTTATTAAAGTATTGAATAATACTTGTATTTTATCAGAAAAGCTGATTATAAATCTCAGGAATGATATTCGAAAATTTCATTATCGAAAAATTTAAATTATATTAAAAATTACCAACTTTTTATGCACATGTAAGAAAATTTTCTATTGTAACCCCACTGTTATTAAATAATGTTGATATAAATCAAAATAATATATAATTTCAATTTGAAGTTTTACTTTTAATTCAAGGCGACATTTTTTTCATTAACTTATAGCTCTTGTAATTTATAATAGCTTTTAGCTGAATTAAATTTCCTTATAATCAATTTTTTTTTTCTGCTGAACTGAACTCCTTTTGTTTTATATACAGGAGTCAAACAAAAAAAATCCATTAAAGCGCTTTAAATATTTTGATTTTAATTGTATATTGATAAGTGTATATATATGTATATATATATAAAGGTTATATGTATATATATATAAAGGTTATATATATATATATATATATATTGATAAAAGGATATATAGAAGTATATTTATCTAAGTTTATCTTTCACTTTGAATTTAAGTCAAAATCCATTTAAGAAATTAAAAATAAAAATACAAAAAAATATTACCAGCAATTACATTAATCATAACCGCAAGTAATCATTTTTTATTTAACTTTTATCAACTGTTTTACCTTCCTATTTTCCGTCAATTTTTTTAAGAATTAAATAAAGAAAAGAAATGTTGAATAAAATTGGACAGTAATACAGACTACAGACTCATAATACGGGACATATGGGTATGGAAAATTTAATAATAGTAACTTTTAAACTATAATTTTAATACCAGAGTCCATTGTACACATATTTAGTTTGTAGTAATATAGGAGTCTTCATCACCTATCACAAACCCGCTGAAATTGATGAAATTGAATAAAAATAGGAAAAACAAAGGATATGGAAGTTTTTCTTTTTTCCTTTTCCATAGGCAGTTGTGTTTTTATTGTTTAAAACAAAAAACAATGGAAAATTTACTGGCATACAAATTTCAAAGGACACAAAAAAAAAAAAAACAAATTTTTTGTTTTGTTTTTCTTTGGTTAACTTTTTTTTCTTGTTGTTTAATGGCATGCGAGATGTCATTTTTCATTCTGATAGATTGATATGTAATTTTTTATGTAAATTATTTTGTTTTTAATTTTTTTTTTTTTGAAAGAAAAACAAGGGTATAGAAAATAAAAATAACGGATATATAATTGGGAACATATAAGTAAGTATCTCAAAGGTTAAATTCAACAACTAAATTTCAATTCTGTCCAACAATCGGAAATTATACATACAATGATTATTAGTCATTAGCTATATGTATTTAAATGTAGTTTTCTTGAAAAGCGTTTGAATAGAACCTTTCTAAAAACAGGTTTAAAATTAATCTACCACAATATAATAATTGATCAAATTGAACTCTCAGTACTGGATCATTGGCTAATTTTTAAATGTAAAAGTTAAAAAGAATAAACGTTTTGTTAGTTTTACTATTACGATTATTCCCTTCCTTAATAATTTAAAAGGTTTTTAATATTGCAGTAATTTTATATTTAGTTGCTGTTTGAGAATGAGAAAACAGGCTCGAAACGCGTCACATAGTAAAAGTATTGAAAAATAAACGAGAACTATAATGGGGGTTCATAATTATCTAGTTTATGCTTTTTTTTTAATTTATAAAAAAGCTTTGGTGACTCCGTTTTACTATAAATTGGAATCACTATATTGGCTAGAAAAAGTTAAATTTAGAAACATATAGGCCAGAATAGGCTAAAGTATGATATACAGAAAAATATAACTCAGAAATACAAAATTCTGAAATTACCAGGTCTAGAAAATCCAGAATTTACAAAATTTGGAAAAAACAAGTTTTTTTTTAATATTTAAAATGTAATAAATAATTTAAAATTAAAGTTAATAATTTTTTTATCAATTTTATAGTTGGTTAAAAAATTAGGTTTTCAATAATTTATTTAGTAGAGGTTTAAAGGTGGCAGACCTAATATAAAAATTACGTTTAAAAATAAACTAGTTTTCTGGTTCGAAATCAATTTTTGAATGTTTGATTAGCAACTCAACAAGTAGTTTTTTTTTTTGGTTTTTATAAAATATATTCAATCATTCCTAAATTTATTGACATTTCTGTGATGAGAAATAATACATATATATTTTATTTCTCTATACCAAAAAACTTTTTGTTTGAAGGGGTGCTATAAAATATTACTGCTGAACATTTTATTAACAAAAAATAAAATTGAGGTTTCTATTTTTTGATTGTTATACGTTTACGAACACAGTCAACAGCTGTTATTCTATCCGTACGCACACAACACAACACTACACTCAATGTTCATCACTGTAGCCACCATGGTGAATTACTCTAGATAATATATCTATTTATGGAATTTTCTGTATTTTGTATTTCAAGGCCTTGTAATTTCTGCATTTTGTTTTCTAGATTTCGTTTTCTGCATTTTGTTTTTCTGATTTTTAAGCACTATAATATATATAATTTATTTTTCTGTAGCGATTTTGATATTAGTATGATTATACTTTACTATTGTGAATTTATTAACGAAACCTACGGTAGGGCAAAGTCAGTGTATATTAACAGTATCTTGTAACATCACCTTGTCAAAAACATATATTACTATCTCCGCATCTCGTCCATTAAAAGCGAAAAGGTCATTTAAAAATATTCTTGACCATTTCAGTTCTTTTAAAAATAAACCGTTATATCTTTAATTCGATTGAATACGTATATATCTAGCCGGTCATCTAACTCCAGAAGGATAATGAACCAACAATTATTCTAAACTTTACTTTGCAAAGATAGGTGTTGCCATTGTGGTTAAAAGAGTTAAAAGTTAAAAAATTTTGACCAAAATCACATATACACACATGGCGCTTATCTCTTAAAATATAAGCACTTATTTCTAGATGATCTAATGAAAAACAAACTTATAGCTGGATGAAACAGTACTGATCCCAGTAGAAGAGATAACCATACAAACATTTCTATTGAAACCGATACAATTCTAATCATATCATAAAGAATAATGAAAATATTTCAATATCTGTGCGTTATAAAGTATAAGTTACATATAATGTTTACTTAATATTTAATATTTGTTTTGTTATATGTTTACATTGTTTTTAGTATTTTTATTTTGCCATTAATTTGAGACCATTCCCGGTCTTACTCGGGAAAACCAGATAAAAACGAGGAAGAGTGCAGTAGAGTAGACTGTGTCAACTCTGGGATACCCGTATGAACGTAATATATCCTGTTTCTATAAAACTTGATCATCTTTTAAAAACATTCAGAGTTTTAGTACCGAACCACAGAGATATATTTATGTAAATTGTGGAGTTGTATGATAGCTACCCGAATCTATTGCGCCTAGCTTCATTAAGTTGCAAGAAATGCAAAAAGCCTGAACCGGCTGCTTTAGACCATTCAAATTTTACAAAAGTTTTTGGCATGCAACTCGACACTTTTTCACTAAATTTCAGATAGCTAGCTTCAATAGACACTGAGTTATTTTCATTTAAAAAGAGAAGTTGTATGGCAACTATCCGAACCTGTCATATCATCACAACAAAATTTTACAGAAGTTGTTGCCATAAAACTCGATCATCATTTGCAAAATTTCAGATACCTAGATTGAATAGACACTGGGTTATTTCCATTTAAAGAAAGAAGTTGTATGGCAGCTACTCGAACCCGGCGGCCGAAAATGCTGGAGTTAAATAGCAAAACTAACAATTTTGCAACAGTGACGTAAAAAAAATTTCAGCCTCCTAGCTCCTTTATTTTTTGAGTTATCGTGCGGACGGACACTGAGTTCTTTTCATTTAAAAAGAGATTTTGTATGGCAGCTACCCGAACCCGTCGCACCACCACAACCAAATTTTGTAGAAGTTGTTGCCATAAAACTTGATCATCATTTGCAAAATTTCAGATACCTAGATTGAACAGACACTGGGTTATTTCTATTTAAAGAAAGAAGTTGTATGGCAGCTACTCGAACCCGGCGGCCGAAAATGCTGGAGTTAAATAGCAAAACTAACAATTTTGTAAAAGTGACGTAAAAAAAATTGCAGCCTCCTAACTCCTTTATTTTTTGAGTTATCGTGCGGACGGACACTGAGTTCTTTCATTTAAAAAGAGATTTTGTATGGCAGCTACCCGAACCCGTCGCACCAGCACAACCAAATTTTGTAGAAGTTGTTGCCATAAAACTTGATCATCATTTGCAAAATTTCAGACGCCTAGCTTCATTAGGTTCCAAGAGGTGCAAGAAGTCTGAACCGGCTGCTCTAGACCAAACAAATTTTACAAAAGTTGTTGGCATATAACTCGACACTTCTTTACTAAATTTCAGATTCCTAGCTTCAATAAACACTGAGTTATTCTCATTTAACCGGATAAGTTGTATGGCAGCTACCCGAACCCGCCGCACCACCACAACCAAATTTTACAAAAGTTGTTGCCATAAAACTTGATCATCATTTGCAAAATTTCAGACGCCTAGCTTCGTTAGGTTCCAAGAGGTGCAAGAAGTCTGAACCGGCTGCTCTAGACCAACCAAATTTTACAAAAGTTGTTGGCATGTAACTCGACACCTCTTTACTAAATTTCAGATTCCTAGCTTCAATAAACACTGAGTTATTCTCATTTAAACGGAGAAGTTGTATGGCAGCTACCCGAACCCGCTGCACCAGCACAACCAAATTTTACAGAAGTTGTTGCCATAAAACTTGATCATCATTTGCAAAATTTCAGAAACCTAGCTTGAATAGATACTGAGTTATTTCTATATAAAGATAGAAGTTGTATGGCAGCTACTCGAACCCGCCGACCGAAAATGTTGGATTTAAATAGCAAAACTAACAATTTTGCAAAAGTGACGTAAAAAAAATTTCAGCCCCCTAGCTCCTTTATTTTTTGAGTTATCGTGCGGACGGACGGACGGACGGACGGACGTACATGGCTTAATCGACTCAGAATTCGATTCTGAGCCGATCCATACCTTTGACACTATATCTAGCTCGACTCCTTTAAGGTGTCACAAACGTAATGGCAAATTTATTATACCCTTGAACATAGTTCATACGGGTATAAAAATCGGTTCCCCTACAAAATCCCTACTCATCAAAATCAAAGAAACAAAATCCAAACCACACAAAATCCAAATATTATAAAATCCCAACATCCCAATCACAATCTCCGGTTGTTTTTAATAGCTGCGTTTTTTCTACAATATTCCACATTTCATATTGAATTAATTAAATAAATAAAATTAAATAGCATTTATTTAACATATTACAGTAACGAGGTATTTACGGGCTGCCGCCCCAAAATTTCGCCAAAAATATTATTAAAGCCTGATTTTAAAACCAACTAATCCTTCTTAAAAAATAAGGATAAAACCCTTCTAAATTATTTTTTTTACATATATATTTTAAGAACAAGGTATTCTGAATGGTGGGGGTTACCGGCGCCAACTCCCGCTAAACAAATTATTGGAACCCTGATTTTGTAACAAAGTCCAAAATCCCTTCCAATTATTTTTTAATATAAACATATCTGAACTACAAAGCTTTGAAAATAGTGGAGGCTGTCGCCCCAAACCTCCAATAAACAAATTATTGAAATCCTGATTTTGTAGTCAACTGTAAAAACTCTCCTAAATTATTCTGTAGCCACTGTAATTAATTCTATAAGCCGCTGTAGCTTATTCTGTAATAATCATGATTTTGTAATCAACTATAAGGTGTTTAATAATTATTTTTGTAGATATATATTTAAATTATACAGCATTCAAAATAGTGGTGGCTATCACCTCCAAAGTGCAGTTTCACATTTGGATATATGTCAGTTAAGATTTTGTTATGTTTGCGTTATGTGGTGTTTGGATTATGTAGTATTTGGCTTATACTATGCTTGGATTATATGCTATTTGGATTTTATGAATTTCTGAAAATAAAAAAATATTTGGATTTTATGGCTTTTGGATTTTGAGAATTGGGATTTTGTCGGATTACCAAAAAAACCTTCACTTTAACTTGGTTTCAAATATGGGATCTTCACGTGAAAGATCAGCAATCTAACTCATGTGTCATTCAGCCATTGATGTTAATCTTTTAAATTTCTATAGTATTTTCGCCATTTATTCATACTTTTACGGTTCGTAAACATGAGCTGGAGTAATTTTTTTCTGAATTTTGTGGTCTCTAAGATTAAGAGCCTCTTTTATATGGTACTGTTTTTAAAAATAGGCATTTAAATATTTTTTTTTTTTAATTCCGTAACTGTTGTTAGTATTTTTGTATATATTTATGTAATTGTAAATAAATTTATAATACAGTTAAAAAATGGAAAAAAAAATATGTCACTTATTCTCAAAAGGATCATTTTTCATTAAAAAGAATTATTTTTTTTTCAACTCCTTTTTCCTGTGTTTGAATTTAATTTTTGTTTTGTTTTGTTTTATGCCGACTTTACGTTCATATACAACTTCTTATGATTCTTTTTTTTTTTTCTTTAACCGTTATTACTACTTTATTTTTTTATTTGTATGTATTTTTGTTATCCTTCTTGAAAGGCTTTTTTCCCCTTTCTTAAAGTGTTTTTTTATTTTTTTTATAATGTTTTTGTTGTAGAAAGACGCTGTTAACATGATTGTTTATTGAAAAATAAAATGTCTTTGCGAACAATTTACAACATTAACAACAACAGCAATTTGTAAAATTGTTGTTGTGTGGACGTTTTAAAAGAAAATAAAACACAGAGAACAAAACAAAAAAAGAAGGATTTATGGGACAGGCAAGTAAAAATTGTGTAAAAATTAAAATAATTGTGTATAGCAATATGAAATGGATGATGAGTATGAGGATTAAGTATGGATTTATATTTATATATATATATATATATGATATATATAATATGAAGAGATATTTTTGTTCTTGAGAATAAAAAAATTAATTGAGTTCGAACAGAAAGTTGAAGGTCGTTCTTAAGTTTTTCCATTATTATTATTTTTTTTTTTAAATTTTTTTACTGTTTCCTTAATGATTTTTTATGATGGAATAAATAAAACAGAAAAATGTCATTACAAAATTAAAAATTAAAGTTTTCTTTCCGATTTGTGTTATAATTTTTATGTTTTTTTTTATGTATTTTTTTTTTTGTTTTTAAGGGGTTTCTTCCTTTAATCAAAACATAAATATTTTTTAAAAAGGAAAAGAAAAATTGAACTTATTGTTAACTTAATTCTTATAGGAAAGGATGAAAGCCTTTAAAATGAATATCGCTGGCACTGGCTTGCAAGAATTTTTAAATTATTATTTTTGATTGTACAATTTTCTTAAGTTTCCTTGTATAAAAGTTTTTATTTTGTGGGTTGAAAAAAATCGGGGTGAGGAATTTTAAGTGAAAAGTTTTTAAATTGGCTTGAAGATGAAGGCCAAAAGATGGTAAATCTATAAATCATTTATTGATTGTTTTTAATTACCTACTTAAAATACTTTCAAAGGATATTTAAAAGTTTCTTTAGCTAAAGTTTTACTTTTAGTCTTTGAAGAAATAATTTAAAATATTAGTATAAAAGTATTCTTTTTACATACAACGGTCAAAGACTCTTAAAGGTTTTTTTTTTAAGTTATTTAAAACTAACGAGCTATTATAATAACAAAAAGGTAAAAAGATTGAAAAAGATTCGTGTAGAGCAAATTTTTAGCTGCCACTTTATTTTCTTTTAATCAAAACTCAAAATATTCAATTTTAATTAACTAACTTTTATTATTATATTATTTCATTATATTTTCATCAATTCTTTTGATTTTTTTATTTTAATGCATTTTGTTAGCACTAATAATATGTTAATTTTAATTAATATTAATTCCAAAATGTTAATATTAATTTTTATTTCGTATATATACATATATATATATATACGAAATCAATTTAAATAATTAATTAACTCTATATCTTTTGTTACCTTTGATTTGAATTGTTGCATATACTGTACTACGATTCAACAAAATTAAAATATTAACGTAGATTGAATTGACTTTAAAATATTCATCTAAATAACCGTTATTATAATTATATAATTTTTTTTATACATTTTTTTGGTTTGTTTTTAAGGATCAAAGCTGAAGAATTTAACTTGAATTGTAAATAATTATCTTTTAAAATAATAATGTAACAAGGTTGATACATAATATACAGTGGTGCTCATGCATTTCAAAATGTAAGGTGTATTTCTTAGGAAGATTACAATAACTGTTGGGGTTTCAAAAATCTTCTTTTATAATGTTCGGTGTAAAACATGAATTTAGAAGAAATTATTTTGGAAGCAGCTCCTAATTGAATAAAAAACACAAAGACACTTATTCGACTTAGAAAAAAAAATTTGTGCTAGTATAGTTTTGAGACAAATCATATTACTTCGAAAGAAAATTTTATCGGAAGTATTTGTTTTATAATTATTTTGCTGTAAAATTTTCATCTTCAAAAGTACCTATCTATTTGTTTTATTCTTTTCGTTTTAAGATTGTTTTTCCCAGCATTTTTTTAAACCAAATAATTGTTACAACTAAATTTAAGGATATACAAGTTTGTTTTTAAAAAAACGTATTATGAAAATTTTATTGAGTATCATTATTATACTTAAACTGGCAATTTTTTTTTCTTTTTTTTCAAATGAAATATTAATTGTTTAACATAAACTTATATTAATAGTAAAACGACGGGCACTACTGTATTTTTGTAGCGGCTTATATGATAAGAACACAAAAACATATTTTTCATCATTAATATACAATTTTTCTTAATTTTTCTCACGTATTTATTACTTACAGTTAACTAAACTACTACTTAACTGTTATTTTTATTTTTTTTAGATAAAAAAAAAAATTACAGGAATAACAACTACATATGAACTGTATTTATATTGTATATTATAAGTTTATTGAACGAATTTATCCTACTTTAATATCCTATCATTTACCGTTAACAAGTACTGTAGTGTATACAACAAAATAATAATACAACAAAAATATAACATAAAAAGGATAAAAATAGGATAACAAAACCAAAAAAAAAAAAAAAACAAGAGTAAAAATAAAAAGAGGGCATGACAATCTTTGGTATTAACTTTAGCTTCAATAAAATAAAAAAATAGAAATTATCAAAAGTTGAATGGATTCCAGCGTGGCATATTGGTTTAGATCCTTACAAAGGAGTCTTCTTTTTTTTTTTGAAAAAGAAAAAACAAATAGAGAAAAGCAATCGTTTTCTTTTCTTGTGTTTTGTTACTTATTTTTACAGTTATCATATTGCTAAAAAAAACGAAACAAAATAAAATAAAAGGACTTAAGTATATGATTGTAAAAGTGTATGAACTTAGAAAATAATATGTTAAAACTGTTTTAAACGAAATTCAGTCATCAACTTTAATCTTTAAGTTTTATTTTGTTTTATTTTTTATTTGTATTTTTTATTTTCTTTATGATTTTTTCTTTATGTCTTCAGAAATGTCTTCAGAAAAATAATCCACTTGTTTTGTTATTTTGATCGTTTGTCGCCGTTTCTTTTAACTACTATTTCTTCGTAAAATTAGAATAACTTCAATACTGTAAATTTGAAAGGGTAAAATTTAATATTTTTTTTTAGATAAAATTGTGGTCTTATAAAAAGGAAAAAAAAAAAACAAAATAAAGGCTATTTTGGACAATTGGATTAAACAAGTAGAATAGAATAAACCCAAGTTGTTTAAGGAAAGAAAATTTGCATATAAATCAAACGTTTTATGGTTAGGTTGGGTGCTCTCTACAGCTCTATTATAGAGAGCGTAAATAGTACAAACGAGACGCAGTTTTGATATCGTTTCCTCATACTCTTAGTTGCCAACTATCTTCTCTAACCAAAATGTCTTGTTTAGGAATAAAATTACTTTAACAGTTTTATAGTTTAATAAATAATTATATTTGTTTTAGTACTACCTTTATAAAATTGAATATATTAACTGATACGTTAGAAAACAAGACTTTAACATTTTTCATAATATAATTTAGACGTCGCCAATTTTAAAACTTGAATGCTCTTCTCTAAAAAATTAGGAAAGTGGCTGATAATGATAGTATTATTTGAAAATTAAATTTTGATTACTGCAACTATAATAACGGTATCAAGGTTGTTCATAATTTATTTTATATTTCTTGTTATTTCTAAAGATTATGAACCGTGAAAATATTTAGTAGATAACGTAAGATACACTTACAAATCCATATAATATATTTACATGATGCATACATATACGCATAAAATAGATCAACCATAAAGGATATTTTTTTAATAATCAACATCAACAAGTATACACATTATTATACATACATTTATAATCAATAACATCATTTACTACTATAATATTATTATCATTTGTAATCATCATCAATTGAATTGAAACAAGAACATATGAATAGATTTGACTCATCATCCATTCATTTGTTGAACAAAAAAATAAAAACAAAATAAAATATGAAAAGAGTCAATTACATTTTGGAATATTGATGATGGGGGGGTTTTTTTTTTTATATTTACTTATACGCGGTTATAATATCTAACGATTATTTTTATTACTTTTCATTTTATACTTATTTCCATACATGCATAAATCTATAGATATAATATATAATATGTGCGTGTATATGTATTTTGGATCAATTAAAGAGGAAAATAACCGCAAAAAAAAAAACAAAAGAAAATACTAAAAGGACAACAACAGTATAATTTCTTTAAGAATATTCTAACATAAAAATTGAGACCAGATGATCCTTAAGAAAATGGTATTTGTAGGCATTTAACTGTTGTTTCTTTCTATACATAGGTTTAAATTAAAAAGTTCTTGTGAAATAGTTTTTTAACGCCATAATGTATCTTTTTACTTTTGAAACTATTATTAATAAATTTTTATACTAAATTATAAAATTATATATAAGAATTGAATTGTTGGGTAACATTTGTTACAAGGACCATAGAGAAAATTATTTTGATTAGAGAAGAAAACAAAAAAAAAAGATTAAAAATTAACTTTTTCAGAAGAACTTTAGAGATGCGGAAAATTTTTAGAAAATATTTTTTTTTTGTATAGTTTTTGGAAATTATTAAAAAAGAAAAATTTGTCCTTGATGGTTGTATTTATATTTGTTAAAGTTTTTGTTTTTTTTTTTTAATTTGTTCAACTGTGTAGAAGAAAAATGATTAAAAAAATCTTTTTGTAGAGGTTTTATATAAGTTGAAATTATGAAAAACAAAAATTTAATACTAAAGTTGATATGAAAAAACTTTCACAATTAGTAAACCAAAGTGAACTTTAATACTGTGGCAAACCTTAATTAAAAATCATTAGTTTTTTGATCAATTGATCCTTTCTAGTTGATGAATAATCTAAAATTAAATAAAATATCCCTGAAAATTTTTAATAAATATTTTAAAAATGAAAAACAAATTCTAAATAATATAACATTTAATTTTAATTTCATTCAATTTAAACTGATAAACTGCAGAAGTAAAAAATTATAATAATAAATTCTAAATTTAATAGTGTGTACTTACAGTGAATCAACGAAATAAGTATAGTTTCCTTCTAATTTTTTTTTTAGTAATTATATTCTGTGATGTACGATATAAGGTATTAATACATATATATGTAGATAATTTATAAGATAGGAACAAAATCTTTAAGATATAATTTGAACAGATTGTTTAAAAGATGTTTCTTTTACTTTCACTAATAAAAAATGCAACAACAAAATGGCATTAATATATTTTGGTTACATTTAACAAATACAATTTTTATGAATTTTTATGAATTGGCAACAAAATACATTCACGAAGAAATAATAAAATTAATTTTAACAAATATTTTCTTAAGACTTAAATTAAATTCATTTGTGCATCCATTCGTAGAAAAAAACATGTAAAATTTGTTATCGTAAATTTTACTTAAAATAACAACACTTTCACTGAACCCACCCAAATTAAAAAAAAAAAAAAATCAAAATTTTGTTTGTTTTATATATTTCTATTGAGTAGAATTGTCTTTTGTAGGTTACGTATATTTGCATTAAAAAATCCTTTGGTTTTCATATAACTTTATACTACTACGCTACTAAGTTGCTACTAAGTTGTCCCGTATTTTGATATGCTAAATTTTAAAAGTTTAAAGTAATCGGACCATTATTAATTTACTTTCCAATCTTAAAGGTATTTTGACTATAGATTTGGATATCTCTTTACTTGTTATCTAGTATTGCATTTGGACTGGACTCCGCTTAGATATTTAGTTTTTTAATTCACTCCTTTTATGGTATCTACTCCGCTTATGAAATATGTTCCTTATTTGGATCCGCAAAGAAAGAAGGCTCTCTAAATTAAAAAAAGATTAAGATTTACTTTTCTCCATCACCATTGAACTCAATAAGCTTTTATTGTTGGAGGTGATATTTTGTTTTATAATCTTTAAAAATAATAATAATTTATATATTCTGATATTTATAAAATTTATTTTATGTAGATTCTAACTGACTTTATCACTTATCCTTTTAAGATAATTCCATCCTTTCTGTTAACTGACTGACTAAAGAAGTTTTGGTGTATTCCTCATAATACCACGGATGATAAGTTCACTCGTATACAACTTATTTGCTTCATACATTCTTATTCCAGTGTTTCTAACTGTCATGATCACATATCTTATTACGTTAATTCAATCTTTTCTTGTTAACTGACTTGAGCCATCTGAAGATGTATTGATGTTTTCCTCATAATATCGCTTTCGATAGGTTCAATCATATACATCTTATTTGCTTCCTATACTGTCATTGCAGTTCATTTAACTGTTTTTATCACATATCCTCTTAAGTTAATTCCATCCTTTCTTGTTAACTGACTTGAGTCGTTTGAAGATGTATTGATGTTTTTCTTATAATATGACTTTTGATAAGTTCATTCCCATACAACTTATTTGCTTCCTACATATCTTATTGCTAGATTCTACTAACTTGGTAACTCAAATAGTTTTATTTTATCTACATGACAACGTGTCCTATATTTAAATATTAATATTTGATGTTTTTTTTTTTGTTGCGTGAAGAAGATTGCAAATGTTAAAATTAATTTTAATTTAAATTTAAATATTTTCTTTCTTGGCATCTTAAAAAATTCTGTAGAAAATTTGTTGTAAGTATATGAAATGCAATGTAATGAAAATTTTAACACAAACCAACAAACAAACATTTATTACAATTATTTTATTATCTATCTATCTGTTAGATTTCCGCATGAAATGTTGTGCTTAAAAATGTGGAAAAATGCACAATCTCGTTTTAAATCATTTTCTTGTCATATTTATATTCCATGTATTTTTTGATTTTGTTGTTTTGTTTTTTTTTTTTGTTTTGTTGCACACTAAGATGAAAGTTGCTCTTAAAAAGCTTAAAAAGTACTTTAAAAAAAAATTATAATATAAAAAAGTGGTTTCTAAAGAGTTTTCTGTTATCTTGTTTTTATTTCTTACACTTATTTATAGTGAAAGTGCATACCATTTAAGAAAAGAGACAGAAGAGTGTTCTTCGACGGGGAAATAAGGGGATTAAAAATAATTTCTAAAGTTGGAAAAATGATTTTGCTTTTAAAATGGAATAATTCAACTTTTTTTTAATGTAGTGAATGTCAATGAAAATCCGAAGAAGGAAAACAGTAGCAAAGAAAGCTGAAGGGCGAAACATTGTATGAAAATCAAATGCATAAAACTGAGATTAAACTCAAAACTCACTTTCTCAAACAGAAACGACAGTTGAACTCCCAGTTTTTGTTTGAAAAAATGAGATTTTTCTGAAATTGAGTTCAGGCTCAATTTTATGCATTCGATGCTTTGACTACGAGTGTTGGAGGTAGTTTTTGACTTAAGTTGAAATTTGTGTGAATAAATTGGCAATAATGCGTTAAACGAACACATATGAAGTATTAAGCTTTAAGACTTAAAATGGATGATACTAAGAGTAATCTGAGGAGTTATGGTATTTCTGATTTAAAAGACTGGTAGGACGCACCTTAGAGAATGTAATAAAACGCACCTTAGAGAATGTTAGTGCAATGTTAATTGTGACGATTTTCATAAATAAAAACACAAAATAGAATTAATTTTTTAAATTATGTCTCTTGTTGAAATTATTTTTATTCCTGTTGTTGTTTTTTTGCAAAAATAATTTAAAAAAAAAAATTATCTTATTTTATCTTAAGATTTTCTTTTTTAAGATTAAATATGCATAAAATTCTTGAACTATAAATTTATTTAGCGTATAATGTGTGTGTAATACAAATCTTAAGAACATTTTTACTATGCACAATTTAGTTTTTAAAGAATGGTAATAAAACAACATGCTGTATGTTTTTGTTTTTGTTGTTCGTTTAATGTTAATTTTAAAATGTTATGTTATGCAATTTGAAAATTAAAAATGCTATAATATTATGATATATTATAGTTTTCTCTTGAAAGTTATTCTGAGTTTTGTAATTTAATTTGTACAAAATAAATATAAGTCATAATATATGTAATTTTAATTTAATTTTTATTTTAATGGAAGATAAATTATATGTCAAGGATGGATTTTAAAAGAATCTTTTTAGTGCTATATTCAGTTTTTTATAAATATTTGATTAAATTTTTAAAGATAAAAAATTTAGATAATTAAATAATTCCATAATAATTGCTACCTATAGTAGTTCATGATAAGGTAATATAATGTTTATGCAATAGAGGTTAATTCTACTTTTCTAACCGTCAGTTATAGATTGAAAATATTTAACAAGGTATTGAATTTGTTTGAAACCTTTTTGTTAACTTTTACGGGGGGCGGAGAGGGGGGCGGTAATAAGGCCTAGACCAATATAGCCTAATAAACCTTATTTCACTTTGACAGGCCTAGAGCCATAAATTCTAATAGGCCTTATTTTCTATATTCTGGTCAACCCTGTAGTCTTCGCATCATCTCCTTCGAGACCCTTTTCCTCCCTCCGTTAGCCCTTCACAACTCTCTTCGCACCTCCCTTGAAGGAATGGAAACTTCTGCCTCTGCTACAACGCCCGCGCACGGCAACAGCGCAGGCAACGACAGGGGAAGTAAATGGCGAAATTAGGTTTTATTTCTTATTTCAAAGTTAAATAAGGCCTAATTAGTTTTTCCAAAGCCTAATTGTAAAAATTAAAGCCTAATTGTAATTTATTATTCCAATAATAACATTTTTTTATATTTTTCTTTCATAATTTATTTCGCATATATTTCAGCTTATTTAAGTAATAAAATGTGTTCTTTTTTTGACAAATTTCTTACCGTACATCCGTCAGTTAGTTTTTTTTCATAATGAAATAAGTTCGAAAGTTACAAATGAAAGAATTTCGTTCAAATTCAACATTCGAACTTTTTTCACTTTTTAATATAATAATTTTGTTGAATTTAGTTCAGTTTTTAGAGTTGGTTACAAAATCTGGATTGCCTCTTTTTTCGAAATATAAATGTACATGAGTAAGTATGCGGGACTCTAAAACAAAACGCATTTTATAGTTGGTTACAAAATCAGGATTGTCGCTTTTGTCAGAATATGGAAAAAGCTAATAACTTTGATTTTGAAATCAACCTTAAAATCTGAATTCATGGGGGAAAAAATGATGTTTCATTTCCAAAAGTATTAAATTTTGACTGTTCTCTGTGAAAAATAATAATAAATTTTGTAAATTGTCAAAAATAATTTGTAAATTTTGTAGAGCCTGCAAAGATGAAGAAGAAGAAGAAACTACTCTCCATATCCTTTGCACATGCACGGCCTTGTCAGCAAGAAGGAATACCCATTTGGGGCAATATCTCTTCAACAACCTTAGCGATCTAGCAGGTAAAAATGTAAAGAGTATTCTTCGCTTTGCAAAAAGCTCAAATTGGTTTTAACGAGTGGGATAGAAAAGCTTCTATGTGATATCACAATGGATCAAATACGGTCTAAGTGTGCCTTTTTGGCAGCCACCTTAAGCCAACCTAACCCTAGATTTTTTTATGAAAAACTAAAAACAATTCTGTTGAAGGAATGAGGGCTGCTACCCCCTGGCGTTGCCTGCGCTGTTGCCGTGCGCGGGCGTTGTAGCAGAGGCAGAAGTTTCCATTCCTTCAAGGGAAGTGCGAAGAGAGTTGTGAAGGGCTAATGGAGGGAGCAAAAGGGTCTCGAAGGAGATGACGCGAAGACTTCAGGGTTGACCAGAATATAGAAAATTGTTTGAAACTTGTTGAAATATTCAGATTTTACAATCGGATACAAATTTGCAATTGGAATAATATAATAATAATATAATATTTTGAAAGTTTATTGTCTTTGAAATGAGAAATAAAACCTACCGCGAAATTTTTTGAATTAGGCATTATTTCTCGACTCAATTGTGAAATAAGGCCTATTAGGACCGAAAAATAATAGGAAGAGTCAAGTATTGTTGCATTTACACTTTTATGAATTTTTCATGCCTTTTTAGCACATTTTCAAAAAAATTTGAAAAAATGTGCTTATTAGTTTCACTCTGTCCGTCCGTTCGTCCGTCTGTTTACAAAACTTCTACACCGTTAAAGATAGAGAAAAACAATTTTAACCATGGGTAGGTCTCATAAAAAAAATAATTTTGTAGAACAATTTTTTCATGTAGCCCCATCCATTACGGAGCTACAGCCCTTCAAACTTTAAAAAAGCCCTATTTTTAAATGCATATATCTAATGTTATGCTTAAGATTTTTTCAATCTGAAAAAGTCATGCGACAGGTATTTTTTTTAACTTTGTAAATTAATATCAAAATTATACAATTTTTTTAAATTTAGTATTTAAATTTACCGTTATGTGAAAACCAAATTTTGCATGATTTTTCTATCTTCATAACTCCGACACGCTTTTAGATAGAGACTTGAAATTTTGAGGCAAGAAAGAACTTTTAGAATTAATATAAGTTTGCTCAGAAAATTTGTTTGGGGCACCCCGTGTTTAAGAGGTATTAGGGCTGATATTTTGAAAATTTGTGATTTTTAGGCACCTGTAACTGAAGCACCTGTACAAATTTTTCTTCAGCAAGACATAAAAATTAAAGCTACTGTAATATGTTTTTACGTGTATTAACGGGTTTTTTTTAGTTATAAAGGGTTCCGGACGTACAGCCCCTCAAAATTCCAGCAAAGTGTTATTTTCACATATTTTCTTATTACAAAAAATTTCTTGAATTTTATTTTTTAAATTTTCAAATTTTTGTACAAGTCACAATTCTAAACAGTTTGTATTGTGTTTTGGAAATGTGCGCTTTTAAAAACCGTTGGTTTACATTCTACCTTGTTTTTGAAATAATATTAAGATTACTTTATGAACAACATTTCATTATTTTAAAGGCATTTGGGTAAAAATGTCATATTCCTCATAAAATTTTATATTAAAATACATCGCTAACACAAAAGAAGTCTAATGTAAACCAAACTAAAGTGCGACGGAAGAAATATATTCGGATATAAATTTATAAATAAAAATTTTAAAATAGTTTACTTAAAAACTACTTTTTTTTTCATTAAATTTTATATACTCGATTTTATTTATTTAATAAATTTACAACTTTCCTCATATTTCTTTCATTATATTTTCATTATAATTTATTGTGAAAATAAAAAATACATTTTTTTGAAATTTTGGACTATTTCTTGAACTTTTAAGATACTACAATGTTTACCGTTAAATGGAAATCTACAGTTTTATATTTTTCTATATACATATTTTTTTTTACTCTTAATTTCCTTAAAATATTTTTATTGTTGAATTTAAATTTTATAAACATTTATTTTAAATGCTGCCATTTATACAAATGAATGTGAACTAAAATTTAAATAAAGGAAAAAGAAGCCATAATTTAAATGTGTGTATCGGGGATTTTATTGGATATTCAAAAAAAAAAAAAAAACAAAAATAAAATTCTTTTTCTCCATTATAAAAAGATTTTCATAATTTACATCACCTTTTATTAGGTTTAAAAAAAATCAGGTACAACCCGAAAGATTTTCTACAATATTAACTATGAATAAAATAAAATGAATATGCAATTTAATAAATTTTATATTTAAAAAAAAAATCCCATCATTTTTATATACCTATCAACAGCAAAAGATTTTGAATCATAAATAGTTAAAGTTGGAATCGAAATAAGGACTTTTAAGAAGGACATATTTGTATCAGATATTTTATGCTTAATCCAAGTACATTGACTGTATCTGTATAATTATCTGACACGTCATCATTTGCAAGGGGTAGTATGTTAGTAATTTATGTTAGAAATGAAACTTAAATAATTAATACTACTGTTGGTTTTTTTTCCCTTCCCACTCCCATAACCAGCATAGGGCATCCACTATGTCATTTATTATTCATATTTGACAAAGTTGCAGTTTCTGGAATCATTAATTTCAGTAAGCCATTGATTACTCGGCTGTAGCTATTGTACAAGACTATGAGACGTAAATATTTTTTTATTTCTACGCTATTTATTATCTTATACAACAATTATTTTATTATATATTACAATATGATATTATAGTTATTTTTATTTTATTATATTATTATACTAATTATGTATTATTATACGAAAAATCTATATATTTTTTTTATTAATCTATATGACCCAACCGGCCTTTGAACCTGAGACTTTTCGAATTAAACGCCGGTATCTTAACCACTACACCATTGACTGGGCTACTGTTGGCTACTAGTTGTTAATGTTAGGGATGTTAAAATAATATACTAGCAAGTGTAATATAATCAAAACACCTTAACTGCTAAGTAGAATCTAGTATTTAAAATATGCTATTTGAATTGTAATGTCAGATAATTAATCATGTAGACTGTTATAGTGAATCATGCTCGAGTAAATTCCGGCTCTCAGTGTTAGTTTCTTAACGTTAGTACCAAGGAGTTTAAATTTTGTATCTCTTTCAATATATTTAAAATTGACTAGAATATTCCATAATATGTAGAGTGCTGTGACAAATTAAAAAGCTTAAATTGTTCGGATGTTCTTTATACCGCATTTGTTCATGAATAGGAAGGGAATTACTATCACCGCGAAAATCTTGTTGAACAAATATCATATGAATTGTAGTTTCATAAGAAGAAAGACGTGTGGGATCAGGCTAAGCAAGGTTGCATAAAGTGCAACAAAACTTTTTTTTTGGACTGATTTAATATATGAAATGTATCTGTATCTGTACGTAAATATCACGATAGGGAGACAACTTTTGACTTAAATATTCAAGGTTAGTACAAGGTTATTCAAGTAATGAAAAGTTGCTTCGTGATATAAGAATCAGATATTTAAATTGCTAATTAAAGATAATTTATTCCAAATCTGAATACAATTTATTCTTTTGTTTTTGTTTACATTGCAATTCTTTAAGATATACAATTTTTTGTTTACATTCGCTTACATACCAAACAGGCATATAAATTTTCATTGAAGTGAAAGGTGTGTGTTTGTCTTATCTACTTATTCTATCTACTAAATCTAGAAAATGTAACTTGCACGCACTCTGATATATTCTTTTGTATTTATATTATTATAATAATTTTTATATGTGTATATACATAATTTTGTTATTGATTTTAGTACATTTTTAACACATTTTTCAAAAAATGTTTTGGCAAATCAGCCTATTAGTTTAATTTTGTTCGTTTGTCTGTTTCTTTTGAAGCTTTTAAGAGACAACTTCTATACCGTTTTAGATGTTTCAATGGAATTTTTTAGACTTATCCAGTAAGGAGTTACTGCCACTAAAAAGCCATATTTTCAAATGTTTATATAGTTAGTATTATTAATTTCGTTTCAATCTAAAAACGCTAAACTACGACAAATTTTTTAAACTTTATAAATTTATACAAATTTATACCAATTGATACAAATTGGATATATATATATAATTTACCGTTATATGAAAATAAAATCATACAAAAACAAAATTTTGGTTCCTCAGTTTCAAATTTAGATAAGTTTTTCCACATTCCCCTTTTTAATCATCGTCAAGGATCAAAAATTTGCTATTTTAAGAGTCGCATAATTTGGGTGTCCGCGCAAATTTGTTTTTAGTAAAACGTAAAAAATTAAAACTTCAACATTTCATAGTTATGTGGAATTTCCTTACAATTAAATAAAGTATATCAGGATTTTTGATTTATATAATATATAACAATTCTATACAAATCTAAAATATTGCTCTGATTTAAAATAAAATATAAAAATATTTAATGTGTTTTTAAAATTTAGCAAAATCTTTATATTTTTGTATGAAAGAAAAATTACCCTTTCTTCTGTTGGTTCTTTTTTTTTGATACTTTAGTTTAAAAATAGATGGACAGTCAAGCACATTCAGGTTCCATATATTTTCTTACATAATATACTAAAAATACTTAAACGTTATATATATATATATTTTGTAGTTTTTATTAAAAAAAGAAAAAAACAAAGTAAATAAATACCTTTCTATTTTATTTAAAGTCCAACCCAGTTTAGTAACAAAAATAAAATTTGAATCAAACAAAAATAATATACTTTTTTTTTAGCTTAGTGTTGTGTGGAATGAAATAGCGAAAAATAGTATAAACAAGGCAGAATGTAAAAAAACGGTTTTTAAAACCGCACATTTCCAAAAGATGATAGAAACTGTTTAGAATAGTGACTTGCACCAAAATTAGAAAATTTTATATAAGAGAAAATGTGAAAATAGGACATTTTTGCAATTTTGAGGAGCTGTAAATCCGGAACCCTATATAATAAGAAATACACGTCAAAATAAATTACTGGAGCTTTAATTTTTAGCTCTTGCCAAAAAACTTTGTACAGGTGCCTAAGCTACAGGTGTCTACAAATAGCATATTTTCAATGTTTAAGCCCTAGTAGGTCTTAGTAGCCCTTAGTAGTAGATAGGTCCTAGTAGGGTGATACAAAAAAATGTTTCTGAGGAAACTTACACTAATTATTAAAGTTTTTTTTTGTCAAAATTTCAAGTTCCTATTTCAAAGCGTGCCGGAGTAATGAGAAGAGAAATATTATGCAAAATTTGATTTTCACATAACGGTAAATTTAAATAGTAAATTACATAATATTGCATAATTTTGATATCGTTTTATAGAGGTTGGAAAATTTCCCGTCTTCTAGTGTTTTTAGATTGTAAAACAAAACGCAGAGCAGAGCTTGATATATATACATCTGAAATAGGAGCTTTTTTGCAATTTTGGGGAGCTGCAACCATGAAACGCTATACAGTTAAAAGAAACCATTAACACACGTAAAAATATATTACTGGAGCTTAAATTTTTTTTGTCTTGCCGAAGAAAAATGTGTACAGGTGCCTAAGTTACAGGTGTTTAAAAATAGCAAATTTTAAATGTTTGAGCCCTAATAGCTTATAAACAGGAAGTGATCCAAAAAAAAAATTCTGAAAAAACTAATTCTAAAAGTTCTTTCTTACCTCAAAATTTCAAGCACCTATCTAAAAGTCCGGTATGCTTTTAAGATAGAAAAATCATGCAAAATTTTATTTTCACATAACGGAAAATTTAAATACTAAATTTAAAAAAATTATAAAATTTTGATATTGATTTACAAAGATAGAAAAATTCCTGTCGTATGTCGTTTTCAGATTGAAAAAATGTTAAGCGGAACATGAAATGAATGGGGTTACATGAAAAAGTTGTCCCACAAAATTATTTTTTTTATGAGACCATGGCTAAAACTTTTTTTTCGCTATTTTTAACAGTGTAGAAGTTTTGTAAACAGACGGACAAACGGACGGACAGAGTAAAACTAATAGGCACATTTTTTCAAAATTTTTTTTGGAAATATGCTAAAAACGAAACATTATATTACAAATCCTGGAGTTTAATGTTTATAATCTTACACGTATATGTAATTTGGGTAAAACTTGGGTGTTATGTTTTAGGATTTGTTTCCCATTATATGTTTGTTTTTTCGTGATGGTATTTTGGATTTTGTTGCTTGATGGATACGGGAATAACTTTTTTTTCATTCTTTCATAAATTTTGAAAAAAAGGGTTAAATTTTTTTTAAATTTTTTTGTTTTTTTATTGTTAAATATTGCAAAAACAAAAAAGCGTACATATGTTTTATATACATATGCTTTAAATTGAAAACAAAATGTTAGTAAAAAAAAAAAATTTATTTTTTTTCAAAATATTTTAAAAATTTAGTAAAGTATAGTAGTTATAATAGGTACAATAAAGAATAGGAATAAAGGATATACCTATGTAATTAATATGTAGTTGAACAATGCTTAAAAATTGGATTAATCGGGATAGACGCATACACGGTTTAAATGATTAGTTTACGGTTTAAATTAATTTATTAGTTGCAAAAAGTGATTTTTAAGCTTCTACTGATACGTGTTTGAATTTATTTTTGTAATATTGATTAAATACACCTCATTTATTCTCATTTATTCACAAATTCTAAACAAAGCGAGTTAATTTTTTTTTTTTTATTGTTAGCTCTTCATATCTTTTGACTTGGACATAAGTTATATTTTTTAACTTAGGCAGATAAGTGAAAACTAACTTATATGTTAACTAACTTTCAGTATAGATATACAATTTTTAACAGACATTTTTTCAAGTGAATCCGTATCTTAAAATTGGATAATTTATAATTTACACGAATTTGATTTTTAAAGAACTTAAATCGTTGTGTTGCGTTTTGTACGTCTTTTGATTTCAGAAGAGTTTGTTTTTTGCTATGTTTTGTGATTTCAAAGAATTTTCATGGTATTTATGTATTCTAAAATTTTATTCCTTTTTTGTTTCTTATTTGTTAGGGTGAGTTTTTCACATATTTTAGGTTCGGATTTCAGTTCTATTTTAGTTATTTTCTTTTTTCCTTTTTATGATTTATAGTTTTTTATTAACAAACTGTTTTTATATATATCTATATTTTTTTTAATGTTTATTTTTATTTTTCTTGGAAAATTGGAAAAAACATAAATGAAAATTTTACATTCTCAAATGAATCCTTAACATAGGCTATATGCTATATGTATATGGTTTGTTTTTTTTATTTTATTTTATTATTAGGAATAAATGTATTATGTGTCCAAAATATTAAAAAATGTTTAGTTGAAAAATATGAAGAAAAACTGTTTGGATATCAAATAAATATTAATAAAATAATAAAAAAATTTAGAATTAGAATTTTTTCTTTTTTTGATTTGAAAAAATAAATCAAAATATAGGAAAAATGTTTCGTTTTTGGTAGAGAAGTGTTTTTTTTTTGTTTATTGTGTATTTTGTTTTTATCAGGAAAATTTGGAAATTTTCAAATTTATATAAATTTTCATAGAAATGTATGTAAAAATAATGTATATGTATATAGGTATACAATATATTATATATTTTAAAGATAATATTTATGAATTATAGATTGAAACATGTTTTACATAATAAATTTTAAAGTATTTTTTTATTGAAATACGTAAAATCTTAATGAAAAACACAAAAAAAAAAAAAAAAAGAAAGGAAATAAATAAAATTCGCTATAACTAATAATTTATTTTTTATTTAACGTTTTTATTTTTATCTTTTTAATATTTTTAAATATTTTTATTAATTTATTTTGAATAAAAAAAATCAAAAGTTAAAAATAACTTTACATTTACCACAGGATTAACAATAACAATATAATATTAATAGTTATTTTAATTTTTCAGAAATTGTTTTTTTTTTTTTTTGAAGGGGGGTAAGTGAAAATTATTCGAAGACGCTAAAACAGAGAGGTACGAACACTATTACCCTATTAACGTGTGGAACTTTAATCCATTAAACATCATCTCTATTTTTAACTAAGTACTATTTGTATCTTTAGTACTATTTATGTCTTTAGTACTGTTTGGGTAAGGGAAGATTTTGCTATGGAGTAAAAATAAGTTTAAGCTTTGTAGGAATGTGATAAACGAAGATGTTTTCGTTCTCCTAAAACTTTGCGAATCGAAAATGTAAACATCCCTAATTACAGTAAACATATGAGGTGGTAAATGGAAACGGAATTTCATATGATGAATTATGCCATCTAGGTATTTGAATTACTTAGGGGTGGACGGAGTCTTTCCTTGTTTCTTTTTGGAAAATTTTTAGTGAATATGCATCCGATTTTGTATTTCGTTGGAACCAGCTTCCAACTACATATCTATAAAACAGAATACAAGAACCTACTAAACGTCGGCTGTCCAGTGGAGAGAGCATTGAAGTAACATAAATAATTTGGTTGTATATACACTTCGTAGATATTGAGAAGATTATGAGAAGAATATTTTTGAAATATAATGCATTCAATTTATAACCTAATAAAATCTTAAATCTGTCAAAAAAAGAACTTTTGCAGAGTTCAATGTAAGAACCGAATCTCTTAAAACTTTATATGAATGATAGAATGAAAGATGAATAAGTGTATGGTTGGAAAAATATAAACTTTTATAAAATATCAGTAAAATTTAAATATATTTTTAATAATAAAAAATTTTATAATTCCAATTTAACATTTAACAGCACAACTGCACAACTATAGAAGTTGTCAGTAAATTCAATTATCTAGGATAAATAATAGATAAAAGTTTAAAGTGGGATGAATATTTTGATCATAGATAAATCTTCCCAATATCTTTTAAAAAAAACAATAAAAGAAAAATTGTCTTTAAAATAATTGTTTAAAATAGTATAATGAATTGCGACTAGCAATTAAAAAAATGCTGGGAAGTCTGTACAAAAAAGAAATTAACGTTAATTAAAAAAATTAGATAATAAAGAAAAATATAACATTTAGTGAATTAAAGCGCTTTAAATTTATTAAGTCACTTAAAAAAGTTTTTACTAAATGGTTTTTTAAGCGCTTCAATAAATCGCTTTACAAATTTTGTAGCAAAAAAAACTATGCTTAATCTAGCAGCGGAAATTTATTTAAATTTAATGTATTTATACATTTTTTATTTTTAAAAAATCATTAAAATTTAAAATTATTAAACAAATATTTAAATTTTGCAGCAAAAGGTTGAGTAAAAATTTTGCAACGACAATTTTTTAAGTGATGCAAGTTATTATTGCTTCATTCAGGTCAGACAGGACAGCTTGCTATGGTCGTAATTATGATATAATATAATGTAAACAAAATGAAAGATACAATAATAATTATTGATACTTGCACCTCATCTACACCTATTAGTTTTGTTTATAAATTAAATAAAAGTGACAATATCATACCAATAATGCAACAAAAGCAATTCAATTACAATAAGCAACAAAATACATTAAAATTTTATTAGTTTCTTTTTATAAATTATTTTTTTAGTAAATTATAACTTATTTATTTACATAACGAGCGCTGCAGATCTTGAAGGTTCGGGACCTGACTGAAAATGTCCTTCCATTTTTATGATTACTGTTAGTTTCTCTCCAGTTAGAAATTTGAAGCTTTGTAATGTCCGCCGATGTTTTATCACTTCAATTCAAGTTTGATCGTTCTCGATGTTTTATACCATAAGTTTTGGATTCAAAGATCTCACCCATATGATTTCGATTGACCGATAAATGCGACAAAGACATTTATGCCCAAAGGTAGTCTCCACACTTACTCACAGTGTCCACGTTTCTAATTCATGTATTAAACCGGAAAGATGAGTTTTTTGTACTGTTCTTTAGAGTCTCGAAACAGGAGTTTTGAATCCAACTGTTTTTGCAGAGTTAAGTATCAGCGGTTTGCAAGAATTTATTCTTCGCTTTATCTCTAAATTGATGTCATTAGCGTTGTTGTTATTGCATCCCAAATAGATGAAATTCTAAACCTTTTGATTTTTTACAAGGCACGGTGGAAAACATTGAAAGTCACTCAAAGAAACTGCACGAGGTTCATCTAGGTAGTGTTAAATTTTAACCAACCAAATCACCCCCTTTAAAATTCAACTATAGTAGTTATATAGTAACTATATAGCTTTAAGTATAAGAATGTTTGAAAGATGCTTGGGAAATTGGGTTTTGAAGAAGTCATATGTTAGTGCATCACCTTGACAAAAAACGGTACGCGTTCTTTTTCGACATATTTTTGCAATCACCATTGTTTTAAAAAATATAGTTATATAAAATATAGTATTAAAATATAATTTTTATTTTCAAAAACTTTATCAGTATTTAATTCATCAGTTTCAATAACTTTTCAGAATGAAGAAAATAAATATTTCTAATAAAGAAGAATTAAATTATTGGTTGCAAATAATTCATATCAAAAAATAATTTAATTTACTATAGAAATTTATTTTTGCGTTATAATTCTTTAAATTAAGATAATTTTATACAATTTTAAATAAAATTTAAAATTCTTTTCCATTAAAACGTAAGAAAAATTCAGAAAAATCACAATAAAGAAAAGTAAATGTCAAAAGTCAAGAAAATTGCCTTAAGTAAAATCTTAAATCCTTTAAAGCAGAGGAACTCAACAGTAGAATAAAAAAAATACGTAACCAAAAAACAAAACCCTTATATAAATATTTTTACTAAGCAAATAGTAATTACAAAATTACTTTTTTTAAATTTTAAATTTTTTTTTTAACTGACTTTTTTACTCTTTACTTTTTAACGTAAAAATGTAAATATTAAAAATTTGACTTAGTCATCATAATTACCTCTATATAATAAATTCTATATTTCTATAGACTACAAAACAGGTCCGGCGCTAGCGATTTTTCCGCCTGATGGTGTTTGCTTTAGAAATTATATTCCCAATATTCTTTTTCATGCATTGTTTTAGTGATCTTAAACTTTTAATGTGTTGGTTTTATTGTCATATAAAGTACAGATTAAGCCATTTTCTTCTCTTTGCTAAATTTAATTAATATTGTTTATAATATAAAATGATTTAAATTTATTTTAGATTAAAGGAATAAATTAAGCTTATAAGAAGAACTAAAATAGGAAAATTTTATTTCAAAAGTCACAGCAGCATTTACTTTGGGGCTATCTATAAAACAAACACTTTTAATTAATTAGCGGCAAAAGAAGAAACTTTTGACTTACCCAGTACTTATATATTAAAATATACTACACAATCCATGAAATAAGTTTTAATAAAAGAAATATTTAAATATTATTATATTTTTTGAAAATAAATTTAATTACTTTTTCTGTATTAAGTTTTTAATTTTAAATTACAGCGACAATTTTTTTTTGTGTAACTATGAGGGTGCTGGCTCTGTTTTATATTAGATATAAAAAGAACGCTTTATACCATACTCCTTTTTCCCAGTTTTCAGTTTATTTCATGTTTTTTTTAGATTATACGTCATTGACAAGTTAACAGGAAAAAATGAAAATTTTAAACGAAAACTTAACATTTTATTTATTTTTAAAACCACATCATCACTCATAACGGTGTATTCGCGGTTAAAGAAGAAGGAAAAAAAAACATATTAAGAAACATTTCAACTATTTAAATTGTCGGTCTGAATGAATTCTTTTTTAAATCCCTTTTTATACCCGTACGATAGGATCGGGTATAATAAAATTACTCCTCCGTTTGTAACACCTCGAAATAAGCGAGCTAGATATACCTTCAAAGGTATGGATCGGATCAGAAAAAAATTCTAAGACTTTTGAGCCATGTCCGTCCGTCCGTCCGTCCGTCCGTCCGTCCGTCCGTCCGTCAGCACGCTAACTCAAAAACTAAGAAAGCTAGAATCTTGAAATTTACACAAAATATTCTTGGAGTAATTTGTAGGTTCCCTATTTTTTTTGGTTGAGTTTGGACCAAGCCTTAGGGTAGCTCTCGAACACCTAACTTTTAGATCCCGACATTTTTTTTGAAATAGAGCTATGAAATTTTAACTGCTGATAGATCTCACAAAAATATTAATTTTATTTTTAATAACTTTTTTTTTTAGCCCCACCCGTTACGGAGCTACAGCTCCCCAAAGGTTCAAAAAAGCTCTATATTTAAATTGTTATAGCACAAGTTGTATAAAGTATATCTTCATTTTGAAAACGCCAAACGATTACTACTTTTATCAGCTTTAAAAGTATATATACAATAAATATATATTTGTGGCATACGGTGTCTTAATTTACCGTTATGCGAAACTCAAATTTTGCAAAATCCTTTAACCCTTCTATCTTCTAAACGGTTTAAGTTGGAAACTTGAAATTTTGACAGAAATTAGATCTTTGAAAATAAGTATGAGTCATTTCAGAAATTTTTTTTGTATCACCCCGCGTTTAGGAGCTGTAAGGGGTCAAAAACTGAAAATTTCCTATTTTTAAACACCTGTAACTTGAACACCTGTTAAAAATTTTTTGAAGTAATACACAAAAATTAAAGCTTCAACATTATACTCTTATTTCTGTTAACAACTTTTTTTAATAATATAGGGTTACTTTATAATTGACGAAAATGTTACTTGATTTTTCAAATTTTCTAACAAATTTCTTCAACAAATTTTTTGCATTTTGTTTTACTCGATAATTTGAAATTGTTGAGGATATGATGCGTAGTACAAAAAAATGTAAATAAATAAACAACATAACGGTTGCTTGAAGAATTTTTATTATTATTTATATGATATTGATATATATACATACTTATATAATATCATGTTTATTTACATATCGTATATGTCACTAGTGAATGAATGATAAGAGTATATATGTATATTATATAGCGCCGTATTTACATACATATATGTATTTTATTGTACTTATAAGAAATTATTCTGTCAATGGAATATTTAAATATAATATAATATAATATTTAAAATTATCTTTATTATTTTGTACTAAGTAAATTTAATATACATTTACCGCTTAGTATTAAATGGTACTATAGAATATTTGAAAAAGTTTTGGATTGATAATCGTTATGTGGAAGGTTAGAATCTGCTTTTGAAGAATGTACATATAAACATATAGTTTGAATATACGTAGAACCCATAATTCTAGAAATTATAAAATTCACCCAAATTATTTTAAAATACTAAAATATTAAAAAAATAATATTGTGAGCAGAGTGACAGGCTGTGAACATACTAACGGTTCGTACGGGTATCTAAGAGTTGACAAAGTCAACTGTATTCTTCCTCGTTTTAAATTGAAATAACATGTCTTGTATCTTATGGAAAATTTCTTTGCTTGAACTATTGACGTAGTTTTATATATTTGAGTAGTAGAGAGGTATTGGGAATTACCATAAGGAAACTCTAAATTAACTAAATACAATATTTGTTTAGTTATTCTTAGATGAAACAAAAATGAAATTAAGATAAGATGTTGTGGTAAATTTGTAAACATAGGTGTGGTGAAATAAAGGGTTGAAAAAAAGAAATTTGTAAAAATTTATTTCTTATTTTTGTGGTTTTTTCCTCGTAAGGTAAATACATGTAATCTTTTTAAAAAACCATATTTTAGATAACATAATTAAAACAACAAACAAAAAAATATGTCAGTGGAAAACTGAAAACAAAAAATTAATTCCCGAAATTAAAGTGTGAAATAAATATTAATTTAAATTCAAAATCTTAGTAAAGCTACTTTTTAAAGAAATTATTAATTTTTTTTGTGTAGTGTATTTCTCTGCCACATAAATATGAATTGGAAATTATACACATTCAGGCGTGGCTGTAAATGTTGTAAGGGGGAATAATGCTTACGACGTGTGTGGGATTTGAGCCCACACACTCTCGGTGTTTACAGCTTTTTATACGCTCTTACCCACTAGGCCTACAAGTCCCCTTTTTAGCATATTTCCAAAAAATTTTTAAAAAAATTTGTCTACTAGTTTCACTCTGTCCGTCTGTCCGTCTGCTTACAAAACTTCTACACCATTAAAAATAGAGAAAAACAATTTTTACTTATTTATTTATTTATTTATTTATATCCACGTAGCGTGGTACATAAATGTGCCAGGTAGCTATAACCCCTGTTTCCTAGTAGGAATGTGGGGTGTACAAGATATTATGATATATAAAGTTTTTATATATTGCGATATATGAATGTATATATTTTTTTATATTATAATTATGTATCCAGAAGGGAATCGAACCCGAGATCTCTCATTCCCTTATGAATGAAAATCGGTGCGTCAACCACTACACCAATGGCTGGATAAAAAAAACAATTTTAACGACGAGTAGGTCGCATAAAAAAATTAATGTTGTAGAACAACTTTTTCATATAGACCCATCCATTATACCTGCAGCCGCTCCATCTTTAATAACGCCCTATTTTTAAATACATATATCTCATGATTTACATAACATTTTTTCAATCTGAAAACGCCATTCGACAGGAATTTTTTCTACCTTTATAAATCAACATATAAGTTATACTTTTATAAATCAAAATTATATAAGTTTTTTAAATTTAGTATTTAAATTCACCGTTATGTGAAAACCAAATTTTGCATGATTTTTCTACCTTCATAACTCCGGCACACTTTTAGATAGCGACTTGAAATTTTAAAGTAAGATGGAACTTTTAGAATTTTATTTTTTTGTATCATGCCCTATTTAAGAGCTATAGGATTCAAAAATTGAAAATTTGATATTTTTAGGTGCCTGTAACTTAAGCTCCTGTACAAATTTTTCTTCGGCAAGACAAAGTACAGGAGCATCTTCGGCAAATTAAAGCTTCAGTAATATATTTTTACGTGTCTTAAAGGTTTTTCTTAGTTATATAGAGTTTCGGACTTACAGCCCCTCAAAATTCCAGAAAAGTCATATTTTTTCTTATTACATGAATTTTTTAAATTTTTGTGGAAGTCTAAACAGTTAAAAATTGTCTTTTGGAAATTGGTGCTTTTAAAAACAGTTAGTTTACATTCTACCTTGTTTAAAATATGAATTGTTAAAGTTTTTAATACATAAGTTTTGGAATACAATATTATAGGAATGAGATAAATAAATCTTGTGTGTGAAGTAAAATGTATAAAAATCTGGAAGAATAACCTGCATACTTTCAGATTTTTATACATAAATCCTAATATTATACTCTAAAATATTAGAGTTATTTCCAATATTACAATAATACATCAACTCTTATTTCAACTCTTTTTAGCACATTTCCAAAAAAATTTTGAAAAAATGTGCTTATTAGTTTCACTCTGTCCGTCCGTCCGTCCGTCCGTCTGTTTAAAGATAGAGAAAAAAAATTTTAACCATGGGTAGGTCTCATAAAAAAAATAATTTTGTGGAACAACTTTTTCATGTAGCCCCACCCATTACGGAACTACAGCCCCTCAAACTTTGAAAAAGCCCTATTTTTAAATGCATACATCTTATGTTCTGCTTAAGATTTTTTCAATCTGAAAACGTCATTCGACAGGTATTTTTTTTAACTTTGTAAATGAATATCAAAATTATACAGTTTTTTTAAATTTAGTATTTAAATTTACCGTTATGTGAAAACCAAATTTTGCATGATTTTTCTACTTTCATAACTGCGGTACGCTTTTAGATAGAGTCTTGAAATTTTGAGACAAGAAAGAACTTTTAGAATTAGTATAAGTTTGCTCAGAAATTTTTTTTGGACCACCCCCTGTTTATGAGCTATTAGGGCTTACAAATTGAAAATTTGCTATTTTTAAACACCTGTAACTTAGACACCTGTACACATTTTACTTCTGCAAGATATAAAAATTAAAGCTGCTGTAATATATTTTTACGTGTGTTAAAGGTTTATTTTATTTGTAGAGAGTTCCAAAGTTGCAGCTCTTCAAAATTGCGAAAAAGCCCCATTTTCAGATGTATATATCTCAGGCTCTGCGTAATAGTTTTGCAATCTAAAACCGCCAGAAGATCGAAAATTTTATTATCTATATAAAACAGTATCAAAATTATATATTTTGAAATTTACTATTTAAATTTACTGTTATGTGAAAACCACATTTTGCATGAAATTTCTTTTTTCATAACTCCGGCACGCCTTTAGATCGGAACCTGAAATTTTGAGATAAGGAAGAACTTTTAGAATTAGTATAAGTTTCCTCTGAAGATTTTTTGGTAGCGCCCCCTTTTTAAGAGTTATTACCCCTCAAAAATTGAAAATTTGCTATTTTTAGACACCTGTAACTTAGGCACCTGTAAAAATTTTTCTTCGGCAAGACATGAAAATTAAAGGTTCAATAATACATTTTTACGTGTGATAACGGCTTTTCTTAGTTATATAGGATTTCGGACTTACGGCCCCTCAAAATTTCAAAAATGTCCTATTTTCACATTTTTTCTTATTACATGAAATTTTCAAATTTTTGTGCAAGTCATACTTCTAAACAGTTTGTATTGAGTTTTGGAAATGTGCGCTTTTAAAAACCGTTGGTTTACATTTTACCTTGTTTATTATACATCAACTCTAAAATTCTCGTTGTATGACTTAAGTTCTGGTCCAATAATTGCAAGCTCTGTCTTATTTAGTCTTAAAGATTTTGAAGATATGTAAACTGAGTTCTACAACTTGTAGGGTAGTTCGACTAAGGCATGGTCTGATTTCACCAAAAAACAATTAGAAGCTAACAAATTGCTTAAAAGTTTTTTAGTTGAATTTTACGACTTAGCAAACTACCGTTCGTACAGATATAAAAAATCAAAACACATATTAATAGATATGTAGTAAATAACTGTTCAGAAATAAGTAGTAGATCATATGTTTCTAATCATGACAGGTCATACGTTAAATAAAACAGAAAAATCGTTCGTAACAGAATTAATTAAGAAAAGAGAATAAACTTAATAATTATCATCACATGCTAATGTTTTAATTATAACAAGTTAAATTGTAAACGTTACAGATATATAAAAGTCATACAATTTATTTTAAATTAAATTTTCATTTATTTAGTTTAATTTTTATAAATAAGCATATTAAATATATTATTTATCATTTATTAAAAATTTAACGATAGTTTTCAAAATCTACGTTGATGACTTAACTCGTTTAAACTTACATTGTAGCTTTCAACTTTACGCAGATGATGCGGTTCTTAAATATTCTGTAAATAATGAAATAGATTTAAAACAATCAAAGCAGAGTGATCTTGATATAATCTAAGAATGATTAACTAAGAAGCGCCTCACATTAAACATTAAAAAACTAAAATAATGTTCTTCGAACACACATCTTCAAATAGAAAAACCACAAACCACGTGCAGAAATCATAAAACTGAAGTTGTACAAAGTTTCAACTATTACTAATACTCGATTCTAAATTTAGCTGGAACAACATAATAGAACACACAATAAGAAAAATTGCACCATATATCTTTGTTATACGCAGACTAAGAAACTACCTATCGATGGGGGCCTTGTACATTATTTATTCTTCTTATATCAAATCTCATCCCAGTTACCTTAATCCAATTTAGAGTAGAGTTCGTCAAGTTTATATAAATAAATTAGAGACATTACACAAAAAATGCAGTAAAATTATTCGTTAATTTCCTATACGACATCTAACGAGCATGTTATGTACAAGTCAGTATATTAGTCTTAAAGTTTTATATAAGCTCGAACTGTACTTGCTTGCCTTTAAAATAATTAACAATAAAAAAAAACATAATTTCATCTTGAATAGAAGAATAGAAATATATAATTATAATACACAAAATTAAACAAACTTCTACTTATCATTGTTTCGAACTGTAAAAATGCATTAATAAACATCAAATATAATAATTCTGAAATCGGACAAGTGAAAAATTACAAATATCTTGGAATTTGTATAGACCAAGACCTAACATGGAACACCCATATTACAGAACTTGCCTCCAAAACAAATAGAATTGCAAGTATTTTCAAAAAACTGAGTTAGCGTCTACCGGAGAAAACAAAAATATTCACTTACTACACGCTATTCCACAGTATCGTCGCTTATGATATTGAAACATGGGGAAGTACTTTCCAAAAAAAATGTAAATCTGCTCCAAAAAATTCAAAATAAAGCATAAAAAAATCTATTTTTATATGTTAAGAGAGAAGAGATAGACATCTACATCTAGGGTTCATAGAAACCTAAACATTTTAAAATTAAATAGCTACAAAAATCTCTACTGTACTATGCATGTTCGAAATATACAACAAAACGACATAACGTCCAACTTGCATATAGTAACAAACAGTAATTTTCAACACTATAGTATTAGATTAGCAAATCATCTTCGTCCAGCAGAAGGTATAGCATTATATGGAATTGAACAAAATTTCAACATAGGTATTAAATTGTACAACGATCAGAACTGCCAGAAGTTAAAGCTTCAACAGCTCAAAAATTTAAAATCACTCTAAAAAAACTACTTTCAGAACAATATAATAATTAAATTCATTTTCAGCCTTTTTTTTTAAATTTTTCAATTTCAAAGTTAACATTCACAAAACTTAAAATTTTTGTATTTAATTTGATTTACACGTTTTACACTTTTGTACATATTATTATTAATTTTTCCTGAATTTTTTATTACATCTATTGATTTAATTTATATATATATATATGTCTTAATATATTCAGTACAAGCCTAGCTCTTTTAGAGAAATTAATTAATAAAAAAAAAAAGAAAAATATTTATAAGAAATTTCTAATAGGGCCATACTTAAGGCCTATTAGAAAGAAATGTGTCATTTATACTTCAGGCCTGGCTAAGGCCTTAAGTATAAATAGTTTTGTAAAAATAAATTATGTTTTGTTATTATTATATTAAAAATTAATAAAGAAAAAAAAATTAAAAAATGTACATACCTATATTATTATAAAATAGTGACTCTCCCAACATAAATTCAACTCCCAGTATATGTTTCAGACATACTAGGAAATCTATTATATATAAGTTAGTTTATTTGTTTATGTATTCTTATCGGGTTCACCAGATTGTAACCAAATTTTGTAGAAATGTTTCTCTGATCCTGGAAGGTGTCGTGATTTTTTGGTTCGTTAATACATTTTGATACTAGAGCCTGATTTACGTTTTCGCGACATACTATTCAGTTCAAACGTTGTACAAATGAAAAGAAATTTAAAGAATTATCTTTACCGAAGGAGTTCGCTGGTTCATCTGTCAACCCGTTCCCGCAGTCCATTCTATTAAAGAAAACTTATATCAGAATCATTTAATTTACAATATGCAATGACTTTAAAGAAAACAAAGCGTGCCGGAGTTATGAAAAAAGAAATATCATGCAAAATTTGTTTTTTTTTATGAGACCCATGGTTAAAATTTTTTTTCTCTATCTTTAATGGCATTAAATTAGGTAGAATATTAATCCTATAAATTCAAGACCACAAATTCATTCTAAAAAATTTGACATAAATCGAAAACAAATATTTTTTTCAGAATTCGCTGGAGCAAACCGAGTTAATATATTGTAACCAAATTTATTCAGTAAACTCCTAAAGTTAAGTAGAACATTTGTGCAAATTTTGAAGTCAACCGGTTGAACCCTTTAGGTAGGACAACCATAAAATGGAAAGCGCAAACAGCTCTCCGGGCCGAAATAGGTTAATGAACCGGAACTCGTCATAATCTATAGCTTCTTCTAGGCGTTTCGAAATGATCCTGCAAAATTGCCTTGAAATCGGACCGGTTGTGTTTTCTATGACAAACGAACACACAAACAAACAAACAAATAAACACATTTCTACTTTATGTATAATTAGATATACATGCTATGTTTAATACTAAAAGGACACCATATTGAAATTATTTGTTAGCAATCGGAAAATGAAGCCATCTTTAATTTTTTTAATTTTATTTTTTATGTTTCTTTTTTTGCATATTGTATAACTAACTGCAAGCACAGTTCTCATCATCTGTATGATAATGCAAAAAAAAAAAATTAAATAAAAAATAGTAACTGAAATTTTCAATTTTTGTTATCTTCACGTTTTTCAAAAAGAAAAAAAAAATTACGTACATAATTTGTACCTTTATGGAAATTTTCTTAGAAAATTTTTATTTAACACAAAATAATGAAAATCACAATGCAATAATAATAATAATAATAATAATGAAGCAAATTCTAAATTGGTGTTATTTTCATGATTTTAAGAATTGAAAAAGAAGATACAATGGAAATATAACAATTGTTATATAAAAAAAATTTAAGATTGAGTCGAGTGAAAGAAAAAAAGAATAAGGGACATCCTTGACAAATCATTACCAAAAAAAAATAAACAATCAACAAAAGAAGAAAAATTTAAATAAAAAATGTTTTTCTTCTTAATTTACAGTTTATACCATTTTGATTAGAATTTTCAGAAAGAGTGTTCAATTCGAATTTTAAAAGATAATCACGAAATAACTGTACTTGGAAAACATAAAACTTTGAGAAACTTTTGATCTTAACCTTGATGGGATGTTATAAAGCCTTTTTCATTCTAATAAGAATGCTTTGATTTATCATTTGAATGTGAATTAAAACCTATTTATGTTTTTAATAAAGCCTTCTTATTCGAGTAGTAAAGCCTTTTTGTTACTGAGTTCTAAAATTTTATATGTAAATATAATTTAGGCTATTGTATGTAAAAAATAATTATAAAGCACTATAGAATTGGTTACAAAATTAGGTTTTCAATAATTTATTTAGCAGGAATTTTGGGGCGGTAACCATTAACAAGTTTAGTGGCAATAACTTTTATGAAGTTTTATTGCTCTAGCCCAGCAGGTTCAGGCTTCTTACACATCTGGGAAGTTAATGAAGCTAGGTGTCTGAAATCTTACAAAAATTTATCAAGTTTTGTGGCAATAACTTCTGTAAAATTTGGCTGTGCAACAGGTTCGGGTAGCTGCCATAAAACTTTTATTTTTACTAGATTATTAACTGTTTTGTCAATCAAATAATACCAATTTATTAGTAATAACCAACTTAAATATAGAGGATATGAGAAGTTTCAACTACCTTGGTAGTTTGGGAGACTTTGGGCAATTTAAAGATCACAATATCAAAACAGGGGCACGAAAACTAAAATTTATGAAGCCTGTAAATTGATTGCTCTATACAGAGCAGTGAAATGCGGCTACTCAGATGCTCTTCAACCAACAAGTTACCAATAATTGAAAATTGCGTTGCGTACACTGCGGTTGCGTACACTTAAAAATATAAGTAAATCGAGAAGAATAATAAACGAGGAACTGCTAATAACTTGCAGGAAAGAAACCATACTTTAGCGAAAAACGAAAAGCAAATGGAGATGGATAGACCATACGCTTCGGAAAGCGCCAGAAAATATTGCTCGTCAGTCGCTCGACTGTAATCAACAGCGAAAAACGAGTGTGGAAAGACTAAAAATAGACAGAAATTAAGCAACTCGCCCACAACAGAGTGCAATGTAAAAGCTTTGGGAAGGCCTTATGCTTGTCAATCTTTTTTCCTATTATTAGCGTCAATTTCTTAGTAGTCCAAGTCAAATATAGTCAGTAGTCAAATATAGAAAAAAACAAGTTGCCACACAAGTCTCAAACCAAACCGTTTCTTTCTAAGATTAAATCTATGCTTTCTTCAAATTTAACTATAGATTTATATTTTATTTATTTTCTTTTGTATTAAAAGGTAAAAGTCGTTAAAGATTTTGATTTAAATGCAATCCAAAAGATTGCATAAAATCAGTTACCTACATCAGATGTTTTTTGTCCTTTTTTTGTGGCAGTTAGATTTAAAATAAAATTATATATGTATATATATACATATATATATACTTAAAATAGACACCAGCATGCTCACGTTTTCTTAAGAAAATATTGAAAATGTTATCTTTTCTTTTTTATTTTGTCTGATTTTTGTTCAAATATATTTTGAAATTAATAGACAAGACGTGTTAAATATTTATTCTGAAAGTAATTTTACATAATTTGCATTAAATTTAAAAAGAATTTTCAAACATATACATTTTGTAATCAATATTTGTCATTTTATTCAGTAAAATACTATTCAGCTATTGGTATTTTTAATTAGTCTCAGTTTCCGTAGTTTCAATAGATATACGTATTTTTTATTTTTATTCAAAAAGTACTTTTTGCATTATTTTATTGGTAACTTAGATTATCATTCAAATAATGTAAAATTTTAATTACCACTTATTATTTAAATAAGTTCTAGCCATGTCGATTCTGGAGGGCATTTTGGCGAAATATATGAGCCTTTCTTTTCCTTCTTTTTTCTTTTTTTTTCCGAAGTTTATGTTTCTATACAATATATGCTATTGCTATACATATAGACTATAGTTTGAAATTTGAATATGAATGATATAAAAATGTACCTACATATGTATTTATAAAGCTACAGTGTTAGGTATCTTTAGTCTATGGTTATACGTATTTCTTGTTTTAATTTGTTTCTTTATGTTTCTATACAATATGGGCTATAGGGGTATAAAATACGCTGTAAACACCGAGGGAGTGTGGGTTCGAATCCCACACACGTCGTAAGAGTTATTCCCCCTTACGACATTTACAGCCACGCCTGAAAAGGAAAGGTTGTGTAATTTCCTGTCCACATTTATGTGGCAGAGAAATGCATTAAAAGAATAAAAAAATATATACGCTATTGCTATACATGTAGTTTGATACGAATAGTATAGATATATATTTATATACATATTATGTAGCTATATATTTATCTACATATTTTTTGTTTTGTTATGTTTCTCTTTTGTTTTTTTCTGTTTTGTGTAAAAAATGAATGTGAACATAATATGTAAGTGTAAGTATAATATGATGAATGAATGTGTATAATATATCTAAGGTTTTTGAGTTACTGACAAATTGTGTATGAAAGTACATTTTGTAAAAATAAAAACATTGTATATAAAAATTTGCTATTTTTGGAATGAGTATTCGTAATTTTTCTAATAAAAATTCGTCGCTTCCATTGAGGTATGTAATATAATATGAAAAATGATTTGTATTTTTTAATAGCTTTTTATTAACTTGGTTGGGTAAAGGATGGAATCTTAGAAGCCATTTTAAACACACTTCCCGTTGAGTTAGAGACTTGAAATTTTCTTCATTAGATCAGATCCCGATGACAATACATGATTTTAAAATAATAATATCGAAAAACATTAGAGAAATTAGCTTAATTTCAAAATTAAATTTTCATACAAAGATATAACAGAATTTTTAACAGAATTATTACAGAACCAAAATAAAATATTTTATCTAAATTTACTAAACTCACCAATACCAATACCAATACGTATACGTAATCTATAAATGTTTTTTTTTTTCTATAAAAGACTATTGTTTTTTATGTAACCCACTGCCTTGTATCGTACATATACATAGGTACATACTTCAAAATATGTAATAATATGTGCTTCGAAAATATTTTTGGTTTGAAAGCGATGAATTTGAAAGATATGAATGTGTAAACAAATTAATGTGCCGCACTTGAGAACACAGTGTAAAATTTAATATGCATTTACTTAAAATTTAGTAAGCAAGTTTTAAATTTAAGTTTTTTTTTCATCAAATCAATTGATTTTTAGTATACATTTTTATTTATAAAAGCAATGTGTTTATTTATAATATTTATATACATACGTGTTTTTTAATTCAAAAACATTAGCATTTACAAGTAAGCAATTTAATATATTCTCAATTACATACTTTTAAAACCAAATTTTTTTACTACGTACATATGTAGGTACAAACATGTACAAAAATGGTATGCATATTTTTATGTGTGCTGTACTATTAAAAACCTGCTAACGCAGTCACACCAAATTCCCAAATTCCCAACTATTATTATTTAGTTGATTCATCGATTTATTATTTTTTAATATGTAGGCAACAGTTATATTTATATGAATGGACGGTAAACATAAACGAACAAAAAAAAAATTTATGTATGCATATGAATGGACGGTAAACAGAAACGAAAAAAAAAAAATTCAGAATTTTCTATAGCTAATAATTTCTATTTTTGAAATAGACTGTTTGCATAAATTTAATATTAAAAAAAAAAAATAAGTTCTTAGCGTACCTAAATAACAGAAAAAAAAGTAAAATGTAATACTGGAAGAAAAATAAAAACGAATAGAAAAAAAGAGAACAAAAATGTTACTTTGATTGTTTTTTAAATATTTTTAAAGGCTATTTCTTATGTATATGTGCACATCTGATATTTACACACATAACACATAGAAAAAAAAAAATTAAAATGTCATGCTACAAAAGAAAGAAAAAACAAGGCAGTATATAAATCAAAGTTTTTAAAGGGTTGCATTTTTAAGTGGAAATAAAGAACATTATAAAATTGCAATATTTTTTTTTAAATTTTGAATTTAGCTATGCAACGTTTTCTTAATTTTTTAAAAAATTTGCCACAATAAATTAATAATAAAAAAATTCAATATATTCTATATTATAACAGGTAATAATATAATTATTGACTGTGAGGGCAACTGTAAAAATTCAAAATTAAACAAGGAAAAAAAAAAATATCAATTCAATACTTATATTTGTCGTTACTAAAAAGAATAAAATAAAATAAATAAAACAAATTTTTATAAAAACAGCTTTTTTGAACTAAAAAGTAGAAAATAAATTTTTAATAGCAAATTTTTCTGTAATTTTCTAAACTATATTGTTACAATCGAGATTTCTTTGAAAAAGTTTATTTCAATATGTCAAATATATATATAAATATAAGTATATATAAGTTTTAAAGTCTGTGAAATTAAAATAAAAGCTGGAGGTAACAAACGCATAACTATAAACTTATATTTTTAAATTTTGCCTCCAGCTTTTATATTATATATAAACAACAACATATTCAAGTACTTGCGATACAACTTCTCTTTTTTGAGAATATAACTAATGTCTATCTATTGAGGCTAGATATCAAAAATTTGATGAAAAGATTGTTGTCGAGTTGTATGCATAACGTGTGTTCAATTTCGTTGTGCTAGAGCAGCATGTTCAAGTAGCTTGCACATCTTGGAAGTTAATGAAGCTAGGCGTCTTATATCTTACAAAACATGATGAAGTTTTAGAGCAATAACTTCTGTAGAACTTAGTTATGCTGCTGCAACAGATTCGTATAGCTGTCATTCAACTTCAAAATTTACATAAATATATCTCGGTACTTAACGTCGGTACTAAAACATCTGGAATTTTGTAAAAGATGGTTAAGTTTTATGGAAACAGTATATATTACGTTCATACCGGTATTCCAGAGTTGACACAGTCTATTGTTTACTCTACTGCCCTCTTCTTGTTTTTTTAATGATTTTATTTAGCTTGCTTTGTTCTGAACTAACGGAATTTTTTAATTTAATTTTGACTTTGACCCGACGAATTGAAATTTTAAATTTCCGCGTATGACAACAAATGATTGTAATTATAAAGAAAAATTGTGAAAACTCAAGATACAATTTTTTTAATTTTAACGGAAACATTTATAATGAAGAAAACCTGTTGACACATGCTATAATGTTGAAGCTTTAAGTTTTTTGTTTTATTTTGAAAAAATTTGTACAGTTGTCTAAAAATAAGGAATTTTCATTTTTTGACCTCTAATAGCTCTCTTAAAAAGAGACAGGTATAAAAAAAGTATTTTGGGGGCCTCGGTGGCCTAGTGGGTAATAGCGCATAAAATACGCTGTAAACACCGAGGGAGTGTGGGTTCGAATCCCACACACTCCGTAAGAGTTATTCTCCCTTACGACATTTACAGCCACGCCTGAACAGGAAAGGCTGTGTAATTTCCTGTCCAAGTATTTTCTAAGGTAATTTATGCAAATTCTTTTTTCATTATTTAAGGTAACTTATGCTAATTCTCAAAATTCTAATGTTCTACTAAAAAACGTGCTAGAGTTAAATTGTAAAATTTTGTCTTCACATAACGGAAAATAGGCGTTTTACTATTTTTTTTGGTAAAAACTTAAATGTGTTATAATATAATATATATTATATGTAAGAGCCTTTTTGTCTTACTTTGTAACATAATAAATATCATTATATAATTAATAGATTTAAGTTGTTTATCTAACAGAAAGTATTATTTTTTTTTATAGATGGGTCATATTATCCTTAATTAGGGTTTTTTGTCCCTTTATGGTGGGCTCATAACATCAAAACAGAACAAAAATTATTATTATTATAAATTATATGAGACATTATTCTCAAATTTATTTTGGGACATAAGACCCAAGAGTATTATGGTCCAGGGTCTCATGTCATGTCGCCGATCTTAACATTGTGATAAATTTAGTATAAATGCTATTGCAGTTTTTGTTTTTAGTTTCTGTAAACCTCTTAAATTCTCGACTAAGATTAATTTAATCTTTATTTATACTGGTAATTTTTCTTTATATGTAACGAAAAAATAAAAATCTGCAGAAGAATTTTGTATAGTTTCCAATTCAATATTTATTAAAAAAAAAAAGTATTATCTAGAAAACCTTTTTGGTGATTTTGCTGGTATTTTGTTTTATTTTTGCTATCAAATGTTTATCTGTTTTAACTTTAACATAAAAATGTAAATTTTTAATAGGATTTGATACTTTTTCCTATGGTAACTTACAAAAATTATGTATGTTAAGTGGGTCTGTGGTCAATAACAACTAAAGCTATTAGTAATTTGAATAATTTTTGCACTGGTTCTTGTTGTATCTTTCGAATTATTATCGATTCTTATGATTGTATCTATCTATAGTTTATTTATAAAGTTGTTTTATTTATTAGTTGTCCTGAGAAAGCCAAAAAAAAACCCTTGAAAATTATTATTTGTATGTATTAATATGTGTGTGCGTTATGTATTTTTTAAGTTAGTTGCTAGGACTTTCTTTTTTTATGTTTATTTTTTTTTTTTTGAAAAGTGTTATGTTTATTTTGTTTTTTTTTTGGCAATGAACGCTTACAACAGAACTCAATGTATTCAGTTTAGTTTTTTTTTATAATATTTTGTTTTTTTTTTTTTATTTTTTGAGAACAGTTACGTTAAATTATCTTTTTTTTAAACGGTAAAAAATAAAAAGTTGTGGAAAAAGAAAAACGAGAGTCTAAGCTTTTCAAAAATTGTACATAATATATTTACAATTTTAACCACGAACACATGTATGTACATTATACATATCGAGTACCCCATTAAAAACAACGATACTTTAGGATTGGAATATATGAATGTAATATATATGTATATGTATATGAATGGATAAATGGTTTAAGCATTAAAAAAATTCAGAAGCACTTTTGTGAAAGATTAAAAAAAATAAAAAAAAAAAAAATAGAAAATTTAAAAATCTTCCAATATACACTTTAGTTTTTCAGTTTGGAATTCTTTTTGTTAGATATATATTAAGTATATTCTTAGAAAAATTCCAACACACCTTACATAAATACACTTTGTTCCACAAAATTAAGTTTTGCTAGTTTTGTTTTAACAATATGAAGACCTTTTTTAATGTTAAATGATATTAAGTTTAGATGTTATTGATGCGGGGTCTCAGGTATATTTTTTTTCTTAATTTTTGCTTCTCAAGATTCAGGATATGCTTTTCAACATTATATTCTTTTTATAATACGGTACTGTTGTTAATTGTTTGTGATTTGTGGACTTTACTAAGAAATTTCTTAATCAGAATAACTTTTTAATTGGGGCCTCGGTGGCTTAGTGGGTAAGAGTGTATTAATTATGTTGTAAACACCTAGGAAGTATGGGCATCCGAATAATTCCCTCTTAAGCGTATATAAAATTTACAGCCAACGAAATTTACAGCCACACCTGAAAAGGAAAGGTTGTGTAATTTCCTTATCACGTTTATGTGGCAGGGGAATGAACTAAAAAAACTTTTTAATTGATCTATTAATTTGATAAAAAGTATCAGATCTTAAACATTATATTTCGTTATCTGAAACTACCGGATTTAGGGCTATTTTCAAAAATTTAGTTTTGTTGTATCATTTTTTTGAAATTATTTATTTAATTTTGCTAAAACTTATACAACCAACCTATGATTACAAGTTCAAATTTTTACATAATCTTCCTTTTATTTTAACAGCTCTTGCATTTAATCAAGTATTTGAGGGTGTATTTTTATTATTATATTATGTTAGATTCCTATATTTTTTCTATTTCTTCTCGAAAATGTTCTTTTCGTTTGTTTTTTGTGAATTCTAAGCACGGATGACATTACGTTCCTGCTCTTTTTTTTATCATCATCCTTCTGAAATTTTACCTAAACATATTCGACTGTAATAAGAAAAAAAAGTTGATATGAAAATAGAAATGAATGAAAATCATAGTAAACAACAATCAAAAAAACAGTAACAAAAAAAGTAGAAAGAGAAAGAAATTCAAATTCAAATGGAGCATTGAAAAATATAAAATTTACCACTTAAGAGTTTACCAACTTGCGTGACGCAAAAATACGAAAAAAAAGAACAAAAAAAAAAAAATTGTTGTTGCAAGTACAAATTTAATAAACTGTATTGAGAAGTGAGGAAAATTTAAGGGGTAAGTAAAAAAATAACTGTGTATTTTGATTGTATAGTGTGTATTTTGGTATGTCAAAATAGATATACCTAAAATATATAAAAATCAGGTGTGTGTGTTATAAATATTTTATTTTGTTAGTACTTTGAACTTTTCTTCAAAGTCGTTGAATTTTAAGTATCAGCACTGCTGGGAAGAGTTTATTTTGTTTTTCTTTTTTCTATGTTTTTGTCTTTAAATTTAAAATCTTAACTTTATGAGCTTATTATGACCTTTTTTTCTGAAAAACATATAGAATTGAAAATTTCGCATTATCTTCTGTAAATACTAAAAATTTTAAAAACCTGCTCCAGAAATTTTGAAAAATGTGTAGGTCGAGTTATTAAATTTTATATGTAAAATTTAAATGCATTGACTTTAAAACTTTTGTACTTAAAATTGAACATTTGTAATTATTAGTAATAGACATTATTCAAAAGTCCACATTCAGTAAGTTCAATATAACACCCTTTTAATATAAAATATTTCATGTTGAAAGCTAAATTTAGAGGTCCATATGATATCCAAGTATTCAAAAAATTATTTTTAAATTTGAATTTTTGTGAAGTAATTTCATCAGTAATCATTTGAAACTTAAGTTTTGAAAATAACTACTTAACTTAAATCCGCTTTCCTCAATTTTCTTTATATTTTGTTTTTCTTTTTTGCTTAAAAAAATACTTAGTTTTTTCCTTTCTTGTAAAAAATATTTTATGAGCTCTAAATTCTCTTCTACATATATTTACTTGGTTAAACATTTTTTTAAACTACTAAACTAAGGTCTTATTACTTAATTTTTATTTTTTTATTTTACAGAAATGTCTTGTCATTGTTATAACTCTTTCTTTTATGATTTAAACAACAATTGATAAAAAACCCGAACATTTTTTAAAATCCTTTTTTCATTTGAAGTAATAAAATTGATTTTACTAATCAATATTATACCCATCAGTATATTATAAAATAAACATAGTTCCAATTTATTGGTTCTCAATTAGGTACTTGTTTTTCTGTCAAAACTACATACACAACAACAACAAATAAGAAAAGTTTATAGTATAAAACTGGCAATTTTATTTAAAAGTAAAAAAAACGGAATAAAAATAAAGCAAAACATTTTTAATGAGTCCAGATTATTCTAAGATATCATAAAAAAATAAAGAACCCAAGTTTAATTAGATAGAATTTTAGTTATCTAAAGAACAATTAAAATTGAAACTGTAGAAAATAGGATTTGATTAAAAATAGTGGGTAAGATACTTAGAATAACTTTTATTTATTTTATCGCACATATTGATATACAAAACGCACATTCCTTGAATATTATTTTACATCTTCACTGACGCGCCCAGCACTGCTCTACAGTAGGCGGCGGTATGTAAGACGGCATCATAAAATTTTTCAGTAACAAAAACTTACTTTTTTTTTTTACTGCATTTCTCTGCCACATAAATGTGAACAGGAAATTACACAGCCTTTCCTTTTCTGGCGTGGCTGTAAATGTCGTAAGGGGAAGTAACTCTTACGACGTGTGTGGGATTCCAACCCACACTCCCTCGGTGTTTACAGCGTATTTAATACGCTCTTACCCACTAGGTCACCGAGGCCCCTCTTGCTTTTTTTTATTAATCTTGCAACATTAAAAACGTGCAATAATAAAATCTAGCGCAAGAAAATTTAACATTTACAAAATATACACCACAAAATCATACGGTAACAAAATTTGAAAAAAGTTTTATCAATCAGGAAAACTGCAATGAAAATAATAATAAACAATCCCACTATATATGAAATGCTTTTGTTTTGAAATATACATAAAAAAAAAATAATTCCGAGGGATTTTAGAGTAAGATTAAAAATCGGGGTTATACGCTTTTTCCAGAATATTTGTATATATGTATATGTGACATTGTGCATTAGGAGGGATAAATAAAATTAAAAAAAATATTTTAAATCTACATTCGAGTATATTTTTATTTCAGCATTTTTTTTCGACATTTTATTTTTCAAATTTTTTCTCTATTCGACATTTTTAATTCGACATTTTGTGTTTCAAGAAATGACCCACATCCGCATAATTTTCTATGTCGAATAAATTTGGCGCATTGTTTCACCTCTGTACATATGGAAGCGCCGGCCCTGATGTACTAAAAACTAAAAAACCTAGCTGTATATTATTCAAATTTCACTTCTGTTCATATATTATTGTTAAGAGTAATACAAAATTGATGTTAATAAATAATTTATTTTATAAATGATACGGATTAATTAATTGTTTAGGAACAGTTCAATTGTGTGCCATATATTATTGCATCGAAGAAAATTCTCCGCAATTGCGCCCCAATTTGTATGCATGATTTCGTTTAATTTTCATGATAGAGTTTGGTAATGCAGGATTCTTTAATGCATTTTTTAATGCAAAATTTTGTAATGCAGGATTTTGTTGTTGCAGATTTTCTAATACAGGATTTTGTATGAAAGATTTTGTAATGCAAGATTTTGTAGTGCAAGCTTCCATACTCAACCCTCTACAGCAGGTGTGCCCAGACTTTTCTTGATGAAGATCGATCCAAGTTGAAAATACAAGGCAAGATCGACTAAAAGTATACATACAATTTTTCGCAATATTTATTTATATTCAGTTCATAGATAGAAATTACTGATTACATATTAATTTATTAATTTAAAATTTATCCTTAGATGTTGACGCATTGCATATTGTTAATTATTGATGAATCAATATCAAAAAAAGTAGCTATTTTTGAAGATATTTCTTCAACATCTTCATTTCCGAAAGGGAATGACATAAATAGCAGAATTGAAACTAATTTTTTGATATCTTGAAAACGATGTTCAAACTCATTGATATTTTTTTCAATTTTTGCAATATAGTCATCAAATAATATTCTATTCACATTCAGTTTTTCTTTATTTGCTTCTAAACTTGGAAAGTTTTTTAAATCTCTTGCTGATAACTGTGATTTCAGAAATTATAACTTCAATTTAAAGCCATTTTTGGAGCTTAGCAATTCAGTAATACCTCGGTTTTTTCTTTGAAGTTCAAGATTTAGTTTATTCAAGTGATTTGTAAAATCTGTTAAAAAAGCTAAATTTAGAAGCCATTTTCGGTTCGATAATTGGTCATAGTGAACTCCTATTGACTGCAAAAATTGCGAAATTTCTGGTAGTAATTTTTGAAATCTTCCTAAAAATTTTCCACGACTCAGCCATCTGACGTCAGTGTACAATAACAGATCGCAATGTTCTGATTCATTTTTCTCCAGCTGAATTTTGAAAAGACGTCGCTGTAGGCTTCTTGAACGTATTGAATCCATTATGTTAAAAGCAATATCCATTACCTTTTTCATATTCAAGATTCTTGCACATAACGCATGCTGATGTATAACATAATGAAAGGAAACAAAATCTAGAAAATCATAATTTTTTCGACAAAGAGCAACAAAACCGTTTAATCTTCCCGTCATTGCGGGTGCACCATCTGTTGTTATGCATACAAGTTTATATAATGTTAGTGGTAATTTTTCCACAAATTTGATGAACGCACTATAAATGTGCTCACCACGGGTATTTCCTTTTAATGGAATAATTGTTAAAAGTTCTTCCTTTGAAGTCATATCAGTGAAACTCATTCTTATATAAATATGTAGTTGTGCGATATCAATAACATCGGTTGACTAGTCGAACTGCAGCGAAAAGTATTTACTATCATTAATGTCCTGTTTGAGTTTTTGAATCACATCAATTCCCATAATTTCCACTCTTCTAGTAACAGATTGACGTGAAAGTTGTACATCTTTGATAGCTGACATTATTTCATATTTGTTTTTAAAATTAGCAAATAAAACTTCTCCACCTTCTATTAAAGCCTCTTTTACCATTTCACCAACAGTAAAAGGTTTTTAATGTTTAGCCAATATAAAACTTATTCGAGAAGAAGCCATTGTTGCTACTTTGGATTTAATTGTTGGCTTGGTAAAGATTGATTTTTGTTTTTCAAATTGATTTTTCAGTATTTCCAACTGCATTTTACGTTGCTCAGATTTTTGGGGGAAATCATTTTCGTAGTTCTTGTGATTGGTATTACAGTGTCTTTCTAGATTTCCTTTTTCCGGTAATGATATTCTGGAACCGCAAATCAGACATACGCACTTTTTTTAATCATTTTAAAAAAATAATTCTCCTCCCACTCATCGTAGAAGTCATATATTATTGATTTTTTAATTATACTCATAACAATCTGTGGATGCAATGACATTTCTTAATTTTATTATTTTACAATTATATAACTTTAAGCTATCTTACACCAGAAAATATTTTATAATTATTTTTAAACACTGACACTGTCCTAGATAAAATAATATTTCTTTTCCAGTAACATACATGTAACTGAATTTTCGGTAAACAAATTATATATGCACGCAATATCAAGTGAAGTGTTATTGTTAATTATAATTTTTGAATTAAACGTTTAAAAAAAAGCACACTAAGTGAATTTTCGAATTTTTCGTTTGAAAAAAAAACACTAAATCTTTTTAATGAAAATTCAATTTTATTCGCTGAAAATAAAAAATAAGTGTATTGTTGTTGATTATAATTTTTGAATTTACCGTTTAAAAAAAGTTTACCGTTTAATTTTCGAATTTATCGTTTGAAAAATACACTAAATCTTTTTAATGAAAATTCAATTTTGTTCGCTGAAAAAAAAAGTAGGTACATAAAACTGATTTTTTTAGTTAAAGACGGCGATCGACCAAAAAGCGTCGAAAAATCGACCGGTCGATCGCGATCGACTGTTTGGACACCTCTGCTCTACAGTATCCGAACAAGATACAAAAAAAAGCTATCGTTAATTATTTTGAAGTCATCACCGAAATGTAGGAGCTACTCTCTTGCATGCATTGAAAGCATCAAACCCAAAATCTAAACAATCAAAAGGTAATACACGTAGAGTAACTCTCTCTCATAATTACGAAGGAACGCACTGTTAGATCATACATTCAAATTGTGTAAAGTATCATTACCGCCAGCGGGGTTTCGCTGTTGATTAATGTACTAAAGTTTATTTACAAAATTTCTTCTCCTCATTCTTTTTCCTTTCCTCATTCTATTCTTCGGCCATTAGATTGTTTAACAGTTAGAGTGATTTTCCTACTATACTGGCTACGGCGAAAGGTGGTATTTTCAGAGTAAAAATCGAACAATACTGAGAGTGCGTAGGTTTTCTTGATGTCTTTTAAAAATCTACACCTTCTGCAAAAAGAAAGAAATTAATAACAACAAAATTTCTTTTAAAAATATGGATAAAATAGAAGTATATGAACACTGCAATTAAATAGGATCAGACCAATTAAAATTGTAACAATAAGGCTTTTCTTAATAGTTCAACTACTGTTTCACACAATAGAATAAAAAAATATTTGTAAATTTTTTACTATTATTATTTGTAAACATTCTTCTGTAATTTTATACCTATACCTTGTATATAAAATTTATCTTTTTTTTTGATTATAAAAAAGTCTTTATTTACAAATTCATGCAACATATTTCAAATGATTTGAAAAAAAAAAAAATATAATAATATTTTTTTGAAATTCAAATCACTGCTTTGATCCCTTCTTTTATTCCGGACCAAAATCTCTTCTTTATCATCTTTTGCTAGATTTAAAAAAAAATATATATGTATGTATAATATATATATATATGTATATACAAATACAATTTAAATTATAAAAACAAAATGGCAATAAAATATTATTTTTGTTATTGTTGTGCAACAAATGTTGTTAAAACACATAAAATATTTGTAACAAAATCATAAATTTTATGATTTTAAATCTCATGTTACCATTTTCTTTTATTTTCCAATATTTATTTATTTACATCTTTTTTTACCTTCCATACTTTGTCTCTTTTTCTCTTGATACAAATTTTATTTTTTTTTTTTTTAAATTTCTATCGTTTTCTTTTTATCAAATATTATTTTACAATTTTATTGTTTTTTAATTTAGTCAAAAATAAATTTACTACCATAAAAATAATATTTTCTGTCTCTTTTTTTGTTTACTTTGTTTTTATTTTCTTCTGTCTCTTTCTAGTTATTTTGTTGTTATAAAGCACGCAACAAGATGAACTGAATAATAAAAGAATTCAGTGTAGGTGTGTAATGAAATAAAAAAAAAATATATATACAACCTTGTAAAGGATATGATGGATGAGTAGAATATAATGTGAGTTTTATGTAATCTTGTTGTGGTGTTTTTGTTTTTTTTTTGTTACTTTATTTTAAACGGCTTACACACCATCTTTTTTTTTTATTTTTATGCTAATAAATTAAATATATTGTTGTCAATAAAATAATAATAATAAAAAATAAGAAAAACAACAAAAAGAATGAGAAATGTCAATCCCATAATTTTCGAAATATTTCTTTGTATTTATGATTTACTCGTAATTGGTTTTGTAAATTTGTTGTAGAAAATATTTGTAATGTGATAATTTGTTGTTAATTTGATTATAATATGTTTGTTTTGTTTTAATTTTTTTCTTTTTTCTTTTTAATTTTTATATTTCTAATAATAATTAGAATAAGGGAGAATAACAAATCCAGACTTTTTAAAATCACACAATTTCAAAACCAAATATAACAAAAGCAAAATTACGTTACTTTTTATTCAAATATTTAGAATACCTTGTCCACATTGTGGTGATTCAAGAGGCATCTTCTTTACACCATTTATATAATATTTTATTAAATTACGCAGACATAACATGTACAATAATAAAAAACCTTGGAAACTAAAAGACAAAAATCTATATAGTACAGAGCTTTTAAAAATGTGCACAAGTATCAATATTGGAAATTTATGAAACTTAAATATTATTTTTATACGCTATATATCTATCATCCTATTCATGTATTATTTATTTATTTTATATTATGATAAGACTTATTTAAGATATAAGGTTACAATATAAAATGCTATAGTATAATTGTTTTGACCTGAGCGAAGAGTTTGAATCCAAAGTCTTTCGATTGAAAGACCGTCGAATTAAATATTACGTCATTGATCTAATCTTTAACTTCTAAATTTCTAGCTTCACAAGTTTTAATTGTAAGATGTAGTGACCAAATAGATATATTGGGTTCTTGAAAATTACTAGTTTTCATTTATAAAAAGAGGATTTGTCATTTGATGTTTGTTTAATTTCTTTTAGATTGAAAAATATTCTTAAAGTAAAGAGTAGTCTTCTTCTCATTCCAATACCTTATTCTACGCGTAGTGACATCAGTAAAGAGTAGGACTATTGAATTTACTAAAGTTTGTGGAAAAGTTCCACAACAAAATGATTTTTTAAATGATATAATTCTAAAAGTGAAACTTAAAAGCACATCTTTTCAAACTCCTTTGAAAATAACCTAGCAATAACAACAATTATAGATGATGATAAAAGTAATAATTGTTAAAATCGAATAATAAATTAGTAATTATATATTATAATAAAAATGTTCCAAGTCTAATTTAAATTAAATATACATAACAGATAATAAATAATATGTACAACATATTATTGATAAGAATAAATTGAAAATATTTTAAATAGATATAAGTGAAATTAATACTTAGATTTAATACCAATATGATTTTATTTTATAAAGATTTGTATCTAAGACTTATATTTATGACTCTCCTAAAACTATTCCAACATACCACGAGAAAGGCAAAATGTGTTCATTTCTACACTGAAGAAATTTATAGGTGGTTTAAAAGTGGTTGCGAAAACTGATTGATTGTGAGAACTGTCTGAAATGTGGAACATTCTATCACCCTGTGTGTTCTCCTCTGACAATAATATTCCATTCTACAATTTGTAACTTATATTTGAAAAGAAGCTTTTTAGATAAATTTCTAATTGACACTCCAACTCGCCCTTAATACCATATTTTGTCCCGTTTCTCCCCTTGCATTTAGCTAAACCAACATTTGTAAAAAGGAATACGTTCCTAGTGTTTAGTGAGCGTGGAAAACAAAAAACAAGATTTAAAATGTTTGATAATTATTGTAAGTAAAAGAAAATAGAAACTACTATTCTCAATCGGGTATTCTAGGGTTAATATAATCAACACAGCTAAATATTTCCTTAAACCAGAAATTGACTAGGATAAATCATATTTTTTGTATAGCTTGGTTTAGGATGCATCTAAATGCTTGTGTTTTTTTTATGTCGTTGTACGTTCGTCGCCCAATAGTTAGGTCATTGATCTTTTGTTATAGATACCGTGAAGTGGTAAGCATCTGTTCTAAAAAAAATAAAACTTCTGATACTTCCACTGCAAATTTTTCATAGAGAAAAAAGGATTGCAACAAATTGCTATCTCTACACTGTGGAAGTTTTAAGATGATGGAATTCAGCTTATAAAAATTCGTTTGTCATGTGCACGTTGTGGGTATAGCCATTTACTCTCACACGTGTTGCTTAAAATTTGTAATTTGGATGTTTAAGATACCAAAGAAATTTAAAAAGAAAATTAACACATTTATTTAAGATATTTCTTAATCTTTTTTAAATTTTCTCAAACCCTTTTCCTCAAATATCCTTCCTACATCCTTACTTCGAAAATCACACTGTACATTTCCATTAATAGTTCATCCCAAAGTTTATTTCTAAAGCTTCCGTTGTTTAAAGTCCAACAGTATATCTAAAGCAGATTCGTTCAGCTCCTCTGAATTATTTTCAATGTTTTTCGTTGTCCCTCGTAAAAAAAATATGAAAAATAAAAAGAATTTTCTTTATATATTCATATATATATATATACATATTATACATATAACAATAACATTGTACTAAAATTTTTTTTATTTTAAACACCGTGTAAATTAAGGATTAAAGGATTTGCAAGAGTATTATTAATAATAATTAATGCAATAAAAAGTATACATAAATGATATATACTGGAATTATTTGATTAATTAAACTACTGGTATTTGGTAATATTATTAAGTGATTAATTGTTAAGCGGTTTTATAAGCTCTAATTGTTTTGATGTCTTAACATATGTATATTATTATTATATTATGTTTTATAACATACTTATACCTATGCTTTTATATCAAAATGTTAAAAATAAGGGGATATATTATTATTGTTAAGAGGATTTATTGAATTCATTTTAAGATTAAGGTAAAATATGTTAAAATGATGTCACAATTTCTATGAATATATTATTTATTTGTTAAAATATTTGCTTGATGTGGCTGGAGTTTTTTCCTCTTCTGAACTGATTCGATATACGAATAATTCTGGATATCTGGAGATATTTATTAGATAGTAGTATATAATATTCATAACATATATCCCTACAATAAAGGATTAAATTAAATGTTCAGTAAAAGACTATAGTATATCTAAAATTTAATAATAAAATCCTTAATAAATCTTTAATATTGTTTCAAATTTAATTTATAGACTTAAAATACATAATATATATATATATATATATATATTTTTTGAATGCAAATATAATAAATTCTTATGTTTTGGCTGATTTATATCTTAAGGCATACAATTTTAATTGTTTTTTTTTTTGTTTTATAAAGAGACAATAATGGCAGTAATTAGAATTATAAATGAAAATTTTATATTACCTATATACAATATATTATTATTTATGAATAAAACCATAACACATATCTGGTATTTATGTAAAATCTAATATTTATAATTAAACAATAGATGATTTTCTTAAATTTTCAATTGAATATGAATTATAAAGGACGATTGATTTATTACATTATAATTATGTTTACCTTAAAATAATAATAATATAATAGAAATAATAATAATGACATAAAAATTTTATTGATTAAAATTCATATGAGGTTATTGTATAATTAAATATTAACGATTTTCAATTAATAATTAGAGAGGGAGTAGAGTGATTAACTGAATTATGAGTAAAGAAAAGAGGTGGTATTGTGTATAGTTAAATTTTTATCAAAATAAATAGAAATAAGATTTATATTTTTAATAATTATACATTAGTTAGTATTAAAAAGTAAATGTAACAGTAAGTCGATGCAACCGACTTATTAATACCCTACACCTGAATAATTCGAATTAAATTAAAAATCCATAAGTGTTTTTGGCAGCTGCTTGAACTTCTTCCCTTTTCTGTCTTATTCAACTCGAATTTCAAGAACGTAAAAGAGGCATCCTCTTGGGATATGTTTGACACCCTTGTATAAAATTTTAAGTTTCTATCTTAGTTATTTTCGAAGATTGGTAGTCCTTGGGAGGTTTGTGTCAGCTACCCGAATTGCCACTCCAATTCATCGAATCCATCTCAGGAACATAAAGAAAACTTGCCAGAACACCATTCTATTAAATTTAAAGGTTCTACTTTTATTGGTTTTGGAGATATGCTCGTTGCTCTTGTGCTCGTCCGGAAGTTTCCAAAATACGAACCCATGGTTCAAATTCTTTCAAATGTCAGTTTCCAATTTTACAGAAAAGGAAACATAACAGAACACCTTTGTACTAAAAATAAAAGTTCTATCTTTGTTGGTTGTGGAGATATACTCGTTTGCTCTGGGGCTCGTCCGGAAGCTTCCAAGATTTGAACCCATGGACCAAATCCTCACAAATTTCAGAAACATAAATCAAACATGAAGGAACACCATTCTGACTAATTTAAAGGTTATATCTTTGTTGCATTTGGAGATAATATCATTTGCTCTGAGGCTCGTTCGGAAGCTTTCAAAATCCGAACCCAAGGACCAAATCCTCTCAAATTTCAGAGGCCTAAATCATACATGAAAGAACACCATTCTGCCAAAAGTAAAGGTTATATCTTTATTGGTTTTGGAGATAATCTCATTTGCTCTGGGGCTCGTTCGGAAGCTTCCAAAACCAAACCCATGGACCAAATCCTCTTAAATTTCAGAGACATAAATCGAACGGGAAGAAACATCATTGTACAAAATTTGAAGGTTCTATCTTTGTTGCTTTTGGAGATAATCTCGTTTGCTCCGGAATCATTCGGAAGCTTCCAGAATCCGAACCCATGGGCGGATTTTGTCCAGAATCGAACTTAGCCTTTCTTTCGTAATTAGTAACCTACTATATAAATTTCATCAAGATAGCATCATTATTTTTTGAGTTATCGTGCGTACGGACGGACGGACGGACGGACGGACATCGCTAAATCGACTCCGGCGGTGATCCTGATTCAGAATATATATACATGTCTATAACTAACTCGCTTCCTTTTGGTGGTTACAAACACCATACCAAAGGTAATATACCCTATACTTAATGTGTAGGGTATAAAAAGTGGGACGGAACAATAGACAAGAAACCTAAAATAATTTTTATTTTAACTATGAAGACCATTTCGGAAGAAAAAAATTTTAAAAACAAATATTGTTATTTCCTTGTCTCCTGATTTAAAATTGATAATTTTTTAAGGAAATAAAATATGAAGAATGTGGCAACTCACAAGAGATCATAGAAGTAAAATACTTTTAAGTTGCATAAATAAAAAAATAGCCAAAAAATAGTAGAACGAATATCCTTAAAACCCTATAGAAAACTGGTCTGAACCTTTTTGGAACGTTACCAGACTTTCTACATTACCAAACGAAAAATAAAAATAGATTCACGCCTCAACTCAAAACAGACAAGTTTAATAATATGTCTGATGCAGAAAAGGCAAAAGTAGCCAGCATAAACTAAATGAAAATCTTAAGAATTCTGCTACAAAAGAATTGATAAATCAGACTATTTAGACTTTAAACTTTCACCATATCCACTAGTTTCGACTAAAATTAATATGAAAGAAATAAAAAATATTATAGTAATGCAATTTGTATTCTGGCGTATACCATGCCATAAACACCTGTTTAAAACTAAGCAATTTTTTCAAAAAAATGGAAACTAGTGTTCATCATGTATCCGCTTACCACTCGAAAAACAAAATCTATATATTATAGGCCTATAAGTATGTTAATTGTAGCATAGGAATTTGTTTTAAAAAATGCAATAAAATAAGATTTATTGATAATAAAATAAGAAGTATTTAATTTTGTCACATGATCAGAATAATTTGACTTTAGGAACAAACATTCAACATCCACCATTAAAAAAGCGTTTATTACAATTTGGCACTAGACACTTCTTTATAAACTTAAAGTATTTGGTACATCTTTATATTATTTCAATATTTATAGTTTAGTTCAATAATTTTTAAAATAGAATTGTATTTGAATTAATTTTATTTAAAAATTTTAGTTATTTAAAGTAAATTAATATTGATTTTGGGTTTTTTTGTACTGCCATTTCTTTAACTTTAAGGTAAATTATTTGAAACCAGAAATTTCGAAATGAAATGCACAGAAGTGTATAAACTATCATAAGAAGTTGTAAAAATAACCATCATTTACGGTAACTTTTACAACTTCTTATATTCTAAATTAACAAATTCACTTCTAAAATAAGAAATTAATTAAGTTTATTAAGTCTATATGTAGTAATCAAAGAGAATAAATTAACTGAGAAGGTTTATTTTGCAGGAAATAAAAAGAAATTTTTATTATATCGTATTTTTTATATTCCATTTACGAATATTGTACAAAAACTCTAAAAGGATTTTTATCTTAAATCAACTGTACAACATTTAGTCAAAGCTTATGAAAAAGTTTTCTTAAAAAACTATTGAACCACTGGTATCATGATTTTAAATAACATTAAACAATTATCCTAATTACAAGTTTTGACTGCACGTGATTAGCAATCTCATATGGAGTTATCGTAATTATTTTTTAACTAACTAATAGTGACTGACTAACAGTAAAGTCGATTGGCTTTAAATTGAAAGGCTTTCGTTCAATTTCCGATTTCCGGGAATTTACACACAAATATAATAGTTATATGCTGGTACTCGAAACAAAACAAAAGTTAAATATTTCGAAATTAACCAATAGGTTTGATTTCAGATTTTATAGCACAAATTTTAATCGAAATTAATTTTATGAAAAGCATTCCTATAAATAAGTAACTAAATAGCTTTAAAGTAGTATATTAAGTTATCATTCCATTTGCGAACATCTGAGTTTGTTTCATAATGCATGACGTGTATATGCATTATGACCATTTCTTTATAAGTATATAATCCATCGTTTAAATTAATTTTCCAAAAATCATATTATACGTACGTACGAAGGTACGAAGGAACTTCTTTTATCAAATTAAAAAATTAAATTATTTAATATATTTTGCTTCATTTTAAGTGGTGCTACCGCTATATTGCAGTTAAATATGGAAATTTTGGTATAAAAAAAAAATTCAAACCTTTAAAAAAACCACTATACTGGTGAAATTTTCAAAGACACTCTATATTTATTATTATACCGTTAAAAAGATCTCTTTACATCCTTTTCAACAGTATATAATAAAAATGTTATGGTTTGGCAAATAGTTCCAACAGAGGATACAAATGCGAAATTGAAATACTAATTTAAAAAAAAAATTCATTTTCATACTTTATTTCTCACATATTTATTTTGTCTTTTTGCATACACATATTTCAATAACGAAACTTTTAAAATTGTGGAGATTGATACTCCCAAACTCTCCCTAAATAAATGTTCAACACCAAACTTGATATTGTATCCAACACTAATTACATTTTTATATATATATTTCAACAAGAAATTGTAGAAAACTGGTTCCTGAATACTGTTATAGAGGAAAACGAGGAAGAATACAGTTGACTTTGTCAACTCTTAGATACCCGTACGAACCGTTAGTATGTTAACAGCCTGTCACTCTGCTCACAATATTATTTTTTTAATATTTTAGTATTTTAAAATAATTTGGGTGAATTTTATAATTTCTAGAACTATGGGTTGTACATATATTCAAACTATATGTTTATATGTACATTCTTCAAAAGCAGATTCTAACCTTTCACTGACAGAATAATTTCTTATAAGTACAATAAAATACATATATGTATGTAAATACGGCGCTATATAATATACATCTATACTCTTATCATTCATTCACTAGTGACATATACGATATGTAAATAAACATGATATTATATAAGTATGTATATATATATCAATATCATATAAATAAAAATTCTTCAAGCAACCGTTATGTTGTATATTTATTTACATTTTTTTGTACTACGCATTATATCCTCAACAATTTCAAATTATCGAGTAAAACAAAATGTAAAAAATTTGTTGAAGAAATTTGTTAGAAAATTTGAAAAAATCAAGTAACACTTTCGTCAATTATAAAGTAACCCTATATTATTAAAAAAAGTTGTTAACAGAAATAAAAATATAATGTTGAAGCTTTAATTTTTGTGTATTACTTCAAAAAAATTTTAACAGGTGTTCAAGTTACAGGTGTCTAAAAATAGGAAATTTTCAGTTTTTGACTCCTTACAGCTCCTAAACGGGGGGTGATACAAAAAAAATTTCTGAAATGACTCATACTTATTTTTAAAGGTCTAACTTCTGTCAAAATTTCAAGTTTCCAACTTAAACCGTTTAGAAGATAGAAGGGTTAAAGGATTTTGCAAAATTTTAGTTTCGCATAACGGTAAATTAAGACACCGTATGCCACAAATATATATTTATTGTATATATACTTTTAAAGCTAATAAAAGTAGTAATCGTTTGGCCTTTTCAAAATGAAGATATACCTTATACAACTTGTGCTATAACAATTTAAATATAGAGCTTTTTTGAACCTTTGGGAAGCTGTAGCTCTGTAACGGGTGGGGCTACAAAAAAAAGTTATTAAAAGTAAAATTAATATTTTTGTGAGATCTATCAGTTGTTAAAATTTCATAGCTTTATTGCAAAAAAAATGTGGGGATCTAAAAGTTAGGTGTTCGAGAGCTACTCTAAGGCTTGGTCCAAACTCAACCAAAAAAAATAGGGAACCTACAAATTACTCCAAGAATATTTTGTGTAAATTTCAAGATTCTAGCTTTCTTAGTTTTTGAGTTAGCGTGCTGACGGACGGACGGACGGACGGACGGACGGACGGACATGGCTCAAAAGTCTTAGAATTTTTTTCTGATCAGATCCATACCTTTGAAGGTATATCTAGCTCGCTTATTTCGAGGTGTTACAAACGGAGGAGTAATTTTATTATACCCGATCCTATCGTACGGGTATAAATATAACGGTAGAAATACTACGAAATGTTAAGAAAATTTTGTAATGAATTTTTCGGGTACTACATGATGGCATCGGTCTTAATGGCATATATATTTGGGATGACCTCATCATAATAACTAGTAACCCCTTTGCGGAAGTAAATCCAAATATTTTTTTTGCATTTAATTATTATTTATATTTTATACACTGTTTGTGTTTCCTTTTACAAATTAAACTACTCTTTTCCACTCTCAACTTCATCAGCAAACACACAAACGTCACAATCACTCTTCAGTATCTTAAAAATTTGTTTTATTTTATTTATTTCTTAAGTTGCAAATAAAACGATACCCGTATGAATGTAATATTATCCTGTTTCTATAAAACTTGATAATCTTTTAAAAACTTTCAGATGTTTTAGTACGTTAACTACAGAGACATATTAATTTATGTAAATTGTGGAGTTGTATAACAGCTACTCGAATTTATTGCACAAGCACAACCAAATTTTAGAGAAGTTGTTACCATAAACTTGATCATCAATTAGATTTTAGACGCCTAGCTTCATTAAGTTGCAAGAAATGCAAGAATCCTGAACCGGCTACTTTAGACTAATCAAATTTTACAAAAGTTTTTGGCATGTAACTCATCACCTTTTCACTAAATTTGAGATAGCTAGCGTCAATAGACATTGAGTTATTTTCATTTAAAAAGAGAAGTTGTATGGCAGCTACCCGAACCTGTTGCACCAGCCCAACCAAATTTTACAGAAGTTGTTGCCATAAAACTGGATCATTATTTGTAAGATAGTTAGCTTCAGATAGTTAACTTCAGTAGACACTGAGTTATTTTCATTTATAAAGAGAAGTTGTATGGCAGCTACCCGAAATTGTTGCACCAGCACACCAAATTTTACAGAAGTTGTGGCATAAAACTTTTTCATTATTTGCAAAATTTCAGATTCTTGAATAGACACTGAGTTATTTCCATTTAAAGAAAGAAGTTATATGCTACTCGAACCCGGTGTCCGAAAATGCTGGATTTAAATAGCAAAACTAACAATTTTGCAAAAGTGACGTAAACAAATTTCAGCTCCCTTTATTTTTTGAGTTATCGTGCGGACGGACGGGCGTACATGGCTTACTCGACTCAGAATTCGATTCTGAGCCGATCCATACCTTTCACACTATATCTAGCTCGACTCCTTTAAGGTGTCACAAACGTAATGGCAAATTTATTATACCCTTGAACATAGTTTATACGGGTATAAAAATTCGTATCAAAGTAACAACATTGGAAATGAGAAACAATTTCGATTTGTTCTTCGAAACAAAATATTTTTTTTTTCCTAAGGGAATCTTCCAAAATCACCAAGAATTTTCCCTTGGTAGTGTCAGATACTTATTGACTAAACCCACCTCCACTTTTAGCCAATATAATGGGATGAAACCATTGGTGCAGTATATTGGCTAGGGAGTTGGGATATGAAAGGATAGGAAATGGATACGGAAACATTGATTTGGGAGTGTGACTGTAAGGAAACAATGAATCCGCCTATTATTATTACTATTTTGCTAAAAGTGACTATAGCCGTTACAACAGTTGCAACATGTAGTAGTATATAACACAGAGTCATCAATGGATTACAAAGTGCAGTAGTATATAGCACCTTCCTGCATGATATAACCCAAGATAGCTCCACTGTATTATTGTATATTTACAAAATATTTATGAAAATATGAGAACAGTTCGAATATCGTTTCGTATCCCTTTCCTTGAGTGTTTATATTTTATAAGTAAGTAATGAACGATTAAGTTAAAATAATGATTCATGGAACTGAAGCTGAATTGAGTGAGTCTAATATAAATAATGTAAAGCTTTGTTGATGCCTGCATATAATCCTTATTGCAGCGAATAAGGGACAGAAAAAAAAACAAAATATATCTAGTATATTTTGTATAATTCTTATATTATGTAACATAATTGAATAGCATTGAATAAATTATTAAATTGTATTATAATTTTTTAACGTAATTCTGTAATTAATAAAAACAAAAAAGTCAATTTGGATTTTTTAATTAATAAAGTGACATAATAAATATTGTCACCATTATGTATGTGTCAATTTAATATTTTTCATTTTATGATAATTATATTAGCATCAAAATTATAAAAATATTTTTATTCAATTCAAGGTTAACGAAATTAGGTATACAATTATGAATTTTTTAATAAAATATTAAATCGATTTTTATAACAAAACAATATGTAATTATTGTTAATGAATTGGATTTTTTAATTTTTATTTTGAAAATAAGTTAAGGTCACACCAATTACAATAAAAGAAAAAAAAAAGCAAAAAAAGAAAAAAAATTGATGTAAGCCCCATTAATTCATTTGGGAACAGTGTATGATTTTTTTTTTTTTATATAAACTTAATTAAAAAAATTTTGTATAAATTTTATTGTTGTTTTGTTTTAAGTTTATTTGCAATAAAATTTATTTAAAAAAAAAAAAAAAACAACTCAAAAAAAAAGAGACAGGACATAAAAATAACAAAAAAAAAAAACCATTAATTTTTAAAACATTACTTTTATTTTGTTGTCCGATCCTGAATTCGTGTAAATGTCACAAGTATATTACATGTTAATTATTATTTAAACATTTTCATTTCACATCTATTTTACCACAGCTTATAAAAATACACATACACCTTTACGAATACAATAAATTTTTTCTTTCATTGTTCCTCTTTTTTTTGCATTGCTTTATTTAATTCGTATCAGTCTGCCAATACGATAAAATCATTTATATGTAAAAGACTATTGGTCTAAATCAAATTTGGTCTAAATTACTGTTATAAAACAATTTATTTGAAAAAAGTTTTGTATTAAGTCGCTTTTTTCACAAATTAGAAATACATAGTAGCACTTTGATTTTATTTAATTACAATTTTATTAAGGATTTAACATAAGAATTTGAATTTTGCAAAAGTTGTCTTGAAAAAATTGTATTTAAAAGTATTGGACTGAGTACGTGCTCTGATCTAAAGTACATTAAAAGTTACAAGAAGATGTGTAAAGTTGACTGCTTCAACTCTAGGATATTTGCACAAATATAATATATTATTGTTTGCATAAAATTTAATAATCTTTTAGAAAACTTAAGATATCTAAATTAATTAAATAATGAGATATATTTATGTAAATTCCCAAGTTGTATTAGAACTACTCGACCTTGTTGTACCAAACTAACCAGAAGTTGTTGACATGAAACTTTAATTCTTTTAACAAAATTTTAAATACACTGTTTATATAGACACTGTATTATGCTCATATAAAAAAGAAGTTGTATTACAGGTATCCGCACCCGTCGGTTGATTTTTTCAATTTCAATAGCGAAACTGGCATTCGCATAAAAATGAAAATTTTCAGAATCCTACCGTCATTATTTTTTGAGTTATTATACGAAGGGCCGCAGGCATAGTAGCTTAAACGACTCAGAATTCAATCATACGCAAGATTGATCCTTTAAGATATCACAAATGTACATGATTTAAAAAGCATGTTAAAGGACATTTTATAAATTCATTCATGAAGGTTTTTGTTTATGAATAATTTATATTTAATTAATTCGGTCTAGATGTACTGTTCTAGTATAGCTAATTTCTGTGTTTTTTGTTTTTCAGCAAAAGAGAAAATTTCGTCTTCAGCCACTGTTGTATAAAAGATGTTTTACTTTATGATGTTAAAACAGTTTTTTTTCTAAATACCAATTTGTTTAATATTTCAAATTTCTTTATATTTTGAAATAATAATATCAAGAGCATTTTTTTTAGGCTTCAGGATTTTCTTTATATTCGTTTTCATTTTAGTGAGCAGCATTTTTTGATAACATAACATTTTAAATTGCCTTTCATTCCATTCATTTAAATTCGTCTTTATACCTCGTGTACGAGATTTAAATGCACTTTACACCATTTCATACTACACATAATCCACACCTTTATTTCTGTTATATTTATTACAGGTATTTTGTTTAAATAAAAAAATCATTTTAGAACACATTTAAATCAAAAATTTACTGAAAGAAACGAAAGGACGAAAAATCAAAATGAAAATGAATTTACATCATATTAAAAATATCCACCTTTTTTTATTGTTTCATGTTTAAATTTTTTTTTTTTTTTTGTAATATTGTTAAGTGATTTTAATTTATTTTATTTAGTTTTTATTTTTTTATTTCTCTAAACCACTAACCAACGTGACATCACAATTGAGCCTATTAACTTTTATTTAATATTTTTCGTTTCTTTTCAATTTAGGTTCCATTAAATTAACAGCAGGTGGATTAAAATACAAATTTTGTATTAATTTAGGCAAAAGAGTGTATGACATTGTTTCACGTTTGAAAAAAAATACAGTGAAAGATAAAAATGAGTAATCAATAAGGTTTATTATAAAGTTTTTAATATTTGTAACAACAATATACAATTAAACTACTTTCTAATATTCTAAAAAATACAAAATATAAAGTTCATGTAGGAACTTTTGAGCTGGTTGTTTTTTTTCTGATGGTTGTTTTGCTTTATAATATTTTTTTTAGTTTGTAGTATCAGAACTCTTACTATTTACTTAAACAGAGCTAGAAATAATAAAACAAAACAGGATCTTTCAGAAAATGAAGGTACTTTTGAAAAAATCAAATTCTTCCTGTGTGATTCTTTAAAGTAGATACATTTAACATACCCTCAAATAGAGATTTTTTTTTCTATTAGCAACAGTAAAAATAAAAATATTATATTTTAAGAGAGACTAAGATTTCTTGATAACTTCAATCAATTTTCACTCGAAAAAAAGTAGTAAGTTTGAATCCAAAGCTTTATTCGGTTAAATTATATATTTTGTAATGGCATTTATATGGTTAAATTTTCACTATAATCAGATTTTTAAAATCTTGTACATTTGAAAAGTTAAAAAGATTTAATTGTAAGTATGCATTAATTTTTTATTTGTTTTAAAAGGTTTTAAAGTTTTAAAAAGTGAACAGATTATTGTACGAAGACTCATTGCTCCGATAAAAATGAATTAGCTGACTGACAATTAATTGCTTCAGAAGATTTGTGCAACACTTATTTAATTTCTTCTTTATAGAAAGAACAAAAATATGGTCTCGACTTCAATAAAATTTTTTTGTATATGAAAAATTATAGTTAAGCAAAAAATGTTGCACGAATCGCTAAAGTTAAATTAAATTTTTTCAAGAGAGGAAAAAAACTGCCGTACTAAATTTGATAAATTAGAGAATTCAAATTTTCATATAAAAAACATGCGGTCACATATAGTGAAACAATAAATCCAACATAAACAAAGTAAATTTTTTCTAAGGAATCTTCAAAAAATCTTCGAGAATACCCTCTTGGTAGTGTTAGATTTTAACCGACTAACTCGGTCCCTCGTTTAGCCAGTATAATGGAATGAAACCCTTAACTATACACGCATTGTGTAGGATATTGAGTAGGAAATAGGAAAGGATGCGATATAGATGCGAAAAATTTAAATTGGGAGTTGGTCTATATGAGAACAATGAATCCGGATATTTTTATTACTAGTTTGCTAATAGTAACGAAGCATCCCTATGAATCAGTTACAACATAATGTAATGAATAACACCATCGTGCATTAGATATTAATTGAAGGCAGCTTCACTGTAACACCTATTGTTATTACTATAAGATTGTTCGTACGGTTGATCCAATTTAAATTCTGTCCGATTTACAGAAATTACTAGGATGTCTCGCAAATTAATTTTAAAGTAACTGAAAGCAGACAAGAATTGTAGTACTATGTTTGTATCTTGCTTAAATTCAAATAAGTCTTAAACCCTACTATACAGCTTGATTGAAATATACCTAAAAGTGTATATTTACTTATTTTAGATTGTAGCTAAAATTTATTCTTCCATTGTAAGTTTTATTTGGGCAAATTACAATTTTATTTAAAACAATTTAAAATAACATTTTTTTTTTAGTTGATGTGTAAAGTTAGCGACCGCGAAAATTTATTTTTAAACTCAACAACAATATTACTTGTGAATATATGAATTTTTTTAAAATGTAGAGAGAAGGTATTCGGAAATTTGATATTTTTTTTTAATTTAAAAAAAATTAGAATAATACAGGACTAACAAAACCTAAACGACTAATACACTTATTCTTGTGGTTTTTCGCAAAATATAATAGTATAAAAGAAAATTGTTTTATAATTTTCGGTTTTTTTTATTTTGTATTTTTTAAAATTCTTTTATAATATTATTTGAAAGAGTTTTTGGAAAAGTTGAAAATTAAACCAAAATCAATAATAGGTATTTTAAAATAGTGATATATACAAAAGCTTGGAGATTATTTTCAGAAAATATGAATATAGGTTGGAACTGTTGGAGGTGTTGAAGTAAAATTTTCTTTTCGTGCACTATTTGTACACTATTACTTTCGTAATTAGTTTTAAAACTTTGATTTTTTCAAAACCTTAAAACAAATTCAAGTTTAGTGGTTACAATAAGTTTGAAGGATCACAAGGACATTATATTACTGACTCGATAGAATTAACTCTAAAGAATTTTACATAAAAATTGTACAGTCCTTCATTTTATATTACAGCCTCAGAGCTTCAATTCGTGAGTAAAAATTGTCGGAAAATTATTAAAGAAATAAAAATTTGATTGCAAGAGGTTTAATTAGTTTCCCCTAGTGTTGAAGACATTGAAATAAAATTAGAAAAAAAAAAGAAAAAATATTTCCACATCATCATTTAAATTAAATTTAATCCATTGAAATGTTATTTTAATTACACACAAGAGTTTGATAATTTTGTTTAAGTGATAATTTTATTTACGATTTAATTGTTGTTGCAGTGGTTTGAATTTATATTATGTATTATATTATAATAAAAATAGATTACTATTATAAATACTGGTAGTATTGACCTATATTAATGGCCTTGGCGAACAATGGTTTTATTAATGTTGCCAATATCTTATCTGATATGTTACAATTTTAATTTCTAATATAACAGGACATTTAAAAAAGAAGTCCTAGATTCCTCAACTCAGAAAATAATTTAGAATTTTTAAAAATAAAGAATGGTCTACAACACTATGAGCGTAATGAAATAAAAGAAAAAGTATATAATTGAATAATATTTTAAGGTCTAAATACACACCACAAAATATGGTAGAAAATTTAGAAAGTTTGCACATATCGTTGTAAAGTCTAGTATTCGAATCTCTGAGGGTAAATAAATTCAAACCACCTAATATAATTTAATAAGATCCAATAAAGGATTTGTTCGTCAATTAATAGAAATGGTAATCTAAGAAACGTTTGTTTGAGAAAAATCTTACTGTTTACTACTTTTCAGAATCATATCATATTATTCTATAGGTGATTTAAATTTAATAAACCATTCTGGCACATCATAAACATATATTAGAATGAAATTGAAAAAAATTAGCATATATGAAATTTAATAATAGAAAATAATATTGTTGGTAATGACAAACACTCCTAGACTATTGAATGATAACTGAAACTGCCGTGTAATTTTTAATTTATTTTACGGCTCCATTTATTAATTTAGTATGGATTGAGGATGCATTAGAACATAACATAAAGTACAATTTTTTAAATTTAAACTAAAAAAAATCTACACAACCACATTGTTAAAAAAAAAAATATAATTATATTATGATTTCATTTGAGTTGTAGTAGTGGTAATTTATTGTATATATAGGTAACAAAATTTATTTTGATTGAATTTTAAAAATATGATTAAAATATTAAAAGAGTTCAAAGCTAAATCAAATTTGAAGAGAATGGGATAATGGAATTGAAAGTTTAAAATCATTTTAAAATAAAAAATTATAATAATAAAAATTAAAAATAAATTGGTTTTTCGTATATGCTGTATATAGAGTTGTTAATGACTTTGAAAATTCTTTGATATACTTGTGTAAATTTTTTGTTAGAAACCTAATTAAAAATTGAATTACATGGGTTGGGTACAAAAGTTCAAAAAAAAAAAAATTTCAAAAAAAAACATTCCAAAAAAAAATATTCTAGATAAAACATTTCAGAAATAAAAAAAAAAATCCAGAATCCAGAAAGTAGTAAGCAAAAGTTCGAAAAAAAAAATATTCCCAAAAAAAAATTTCATCTAAAAAAAATTCCGAAATTCAAAATTTAATAGCAGACTAAATAGAGGGCCACTCGCAAACCCTTTCTTAACAAATTATTGAAACCCTGATTTGTAACTAACTATAAAATCGCTCCTGATTCAGAAACTCACGTATGCACATGTATATATATATATATACAAATATTTTGTAAAAAAATTCTGATTTTAAATTCAACTTTAAAATTCCTCCTAATTACATAAACATTATTCTCGCATACATTCATATATATAATATATTATTCTAGAACAGGGGAATACCCTGATTTTGTAACCACCTGTAAAATCCCTTCTAATTAGTTTTTTAAATCCGTTTTATGTAATTGTTTAGTTTATAATAGAACATTTACTTAAGAAATTTGTTTTGTGGAATTTTTTTAATTGGAATTTCTTTTTTTTGGAATTATGACATCATCTCAAATTACATATATATATATATATATATTGAATTGATTAATATGTGTATGTATGCAATGTAATTGTTCTATGATAATATATTATTATATATAGATATGGCATATTTTTAATAAAATGATATAAATGAAATATCAAGCTAAAATATTTTTAATGATTTTTATATTACAGTCAAACCTGGTTAAGTGAACTCACACCTTGGTCCCTACATTTTAGTGATAAAAAACCTCTATAACTGAGATTTTTTGACTTCTATAATTGGATCTTAATTTCAAAATTTTTACCTCTCTAACTACCTCTATAAGTGGAATAAAACTACTTGCCCCTAGAGGTTCCACTGATCCAGGTTTGACTGTATAATTTATTGTTTTTAGAATTTCTTTGATTTAATTCAAATTTGTTTTATTATTTATTTGATTGATGCAACACATTTTCTTCGTAATCATTTCTCTGATTAGTTGTCTATTGTCATCAAGTTGTCTGTAGAATATTTGTAAGGTTCCTTTTAATAGATTTGATTTTTAAAGTTGTCATATGGATTAGTTACTTCAAATTTATGCCTAGTTTTTCATATGACACCCATTTTAGTTTAATTGATGTTTTTGCGAATTTTTTTTTATGAAATTTAAAAAATTTAAAGATACCTATTGAGAAATTTCAAATTTTTATTGATGTTTAAATTAAGTTTTAAGAACTTATCATTAAATATTGAATTTTTTTAAATAATTTTTGTTAAATAAATTTCAGATTTAATCAAGACGAGAAAGATAAATAATTTAAAAATAAAAAATAAATCTTCAATTTTATTATTAAAGTGTTTGTGAGGCCATTCTTAGTTTTTGTTTTCGTTTTTTTTTTTGTGCAAAATCTTTTAAATAAAAACCCCTTTCTTTTGAATTTAAAAAGGAACCTCATCATACATTCTATGTAAACTTTTATTTTTTCTCATTACTTTAAAAAATTGAATCACTTTTACCTTGACTGTCTTTTTACCATGTCTTTTGACTAACTTCAAAAAAAAAAAAAAAATCTAAAAAAAAACCTTCTAACCAATAATTTTAAATAATTTATTAGAAGTTGGCAGGCACGTACATATTTATACTTACTTACATAGGCATATACATATATTTTTTAATATTTTATTAATTTAAAAATAAAATTCCCACGTGAAAAAACGAGTACAATTTCGATCATTTAAAGAAAACTGAAAACAAAAAAAACAAAAAAATGAAATTCCTTAAGATAAACGAATTTTGTATTACAGAAGAATGAGAGAAAATAAAACCGGAGCTATATGGGGCGCATGTCATTATCTTTAGCGATGTTTTTGTTATATTTTACAAAAAAAAATATTAGATTGGATTCTTTAATTATACTGTTAACATTTTAAAAAGTCCTTGAAGAAATTTAAAAAGAAAAGACAAAAACTTAACGAAAAAAATTTAACGAAAGTTTATTACATATTATAATACATAATTTAAAATCTGTTTAGGATAAAAAAATAAGTAGAATAATAATATTTTTCGTTTCGTTTAATTGTTAAGGTTTTTTTTTTCAAAAAACTCAGAATTATGCTAAATAATAGTTGTTATAATATTATCTTTCTCCTTCTTTTAACTTTATTTTTGGCCTTTTACCATGTTTCGTTAAAAATGGACGACAATATATTATTTATTTACAATCAATTGATAAAGTTAATTTTTTACGATAAAACTACAAATTTCGTTCAATTTTTTCAAAGTAAATTTCTCTTTTTTTCTTTTATCGTTAAGTTTAGAACAATTTACAGTTATTTCGTTAAAGAAAATCTAAAACTGTACATTTTATTGTTTTAAATTTTGTATAAAATTTCTGTTAACTCTTGTTTATGTTTATTATGCGCAAGATTGAATTTTACAGTTAAATCATATATTTTTTTTACCGTTATACTGTTATTTTACTTTTAAAAATAAAAATTGTGGCATTTAGTTCATTGTATGGATTCGAATTAAAAGCATACTTAATCTTTTTAGTTTTTTCTTTTTGAAAATGTATAATTAGGATTGACTTATAAAAAAACGTTTGCGTACAAAAAAAAAAACACAATAATAGTAGTATAGTTGTAAATGTCAAGGACTTTTAGATGGGAAATTTATAATAAAAATATTTTATTTTATCCTTTTTATTAAAAATAAATTTATAATAAATTTATAATAAATATAAGAATGTTTCCAAATTGCGAAAGTCCATTACTTTTTTGATGTTAGATTTTAAAAGTTCAGGTGAAAATTGTGTGCAACACTATGAAGAGATCGAAACGGACAAAAAAGAGAATGATATGAGGAACAATAAAAAATAAAAATTGTGCAATGTTAAAGGGAAATAACATTAAATGTAGGTCAACAAAGAGAGAGGTAGGATTTATTGAAAAACAAAAAAAAACACACATTTTTCATGAGAAAATTTATATTTACAGTTAATTTTTTGTCCTTTTCTATTTTTAAAATTTTTCGTTTTTTGTGCTTTTTTTGTTTTGGAAGGAAATGGAATTTTTTAGAAATTTTTTTTATTATACATTCTTCTCTGTTTGCTTTTAATGTGTTAAAAAATGAATGAACAAATCTATTTTGGTTGTGGAGCTCTATAATCTATATAAAAATTGTGGAGCTTAAGTGAAAGAATATGGTAAGGATATGGATATGAAAATGATTCAATTTAACGGGGGTTGTATTTATTTCCGTTCCTATTGTTTTTTTTTTATTGTTGTCCAGAAAATACTTTGAAAATTCTTTAAATTTAAAAAAATATAAATATTTGTTTTTGTAATACTTATATGAAAGTATGTTATTTTTTTTTAGTATTTAATACGGGAATAGGAGGAATGCAGGAGAGTAAATTATAGTAGGAAAAAATAGAAAAGGTAGTTTATAAATTCCTGACATATTTACGTTTTAGTTGAGTTGCTTAGGAAGGAAAACAAATGAAAAATTTAAAAGAAAATTTTTTAAAGTTTTGAATTATATCAGAAAATTGATTAACTAGGGTAGTATGTAGTAATTTCTGAATAAAATTATTAATATTCAATTAAGCTATGTTTGCCTGTCCATACCAATAATGGACAAAGTACTATAACTCAATAATGGACAAAGTTAGAGTCATGAAATTCAAGCAAAATAATTTTGAGATAATTTGTAGTTTTATTTTTTTTTTATTAAAATAAAAACAAAAATATGAGTATTTTATTCAAACACGCATAGGACTATTCCAAAGAATTAAATTTTTGCCATCATATTTTCGAGAATTTTCTATACAAACATTTTTAGATGGGGTTTATATTCCACACTAATTAGGCTATAAAGATAAAATTAAAAGTATGAAATTAAGGTAACATGGCATTTATTGAGCTTACAAAGTTTAAAATATTCGGACCTGTCACGTCAAAAATGTCGGTTTAAAATATAGTCTGCAATTTGACATTTTGTAAAAAGTTCAAAGCATCAAATGAATCTGTTACTTCTATCTGTGCAGACCAAAACTACACTTACCACTGTGAAACTAAAAATTAAACGGGAACGGTTCAAATTCTCATGCGGCTTTCGACTCTTTGATTTTTGATTGAGAAATTATTTTCTTACAACATGAAGATATCTTATATAAGAAATATTTAAGATTTCAGAATTTGCAATGGTAATTTTTTTTGTTTTCTTTTTTTTAATTGAATAATTGTTTGCAAAGGTTGAAAATATGTATGTTAAACAATTAATTACGAGGGCCGGTTATTTTGTTATTTCCACAATCAGAGTTATACGTTTTCTTCTAGAATATATATTGTTATATATATATATATGTATGTATATGTATGTATTGTTATAAAAATATATATGTAAGATTCTAAAAGAGGGATTCTGTATTTGTTTACTATAAATATATAGTAGGAAGGATTTTACAGTTGGTTACAGAAAAATTTAGAGGTGCGGGCTCGCTTGTGGCATGGAAATAACAGAATAAAAATAAAGCTACCTGCTAAAAATAATCAATATAAACATATATGTATATGCATATATTTTTGTAAAATTATTTCATTTATTAATTGAAAAATTTTTTTATTTCACTCCCCCTTTAATTAGCTTTAAATGAGGATTTAACAGAAGCGGAAAGTTCTACTCCTAAATAAGTCAATAAAAAATGGGATTTAGTTTCCATCAGCAGCTTATTACAATCATAAGTCCAAATTAGAAAGTTTTAAAATTTTTTTTACTCAATGCTATTTTTAAAAGAAAATTATAGTCACAGTATTAAATTTTCAATTTTTCTGAACCAATGATTTATTGTATCGTTTATGGAAAAAATTTTTCTTATTTTATTTTAAAATAAAAAATTTCTGATCTATTCTGTATAATATAAACTCTAACAAAAGTTCAACATTATGTTTTTTTAAATGATAAAGTTCAATGAAACTTACTTTTTTTTTTTAATTTTTTGTCTTCTTTCATTGAATCCTTATTATCCTTATTGTATATTGAATTCAAGAACAACCTTATTATTCAGTATTTTTTCTCTGCATTTTGTCCTTTTTTTTATAATTTTTTCTACTATTTTGTCTTAAAATCTGAAAAATTAATCAGGAAAAATGAGAAAAACCTTTTTTTTTAATATTTCTTTTTTTTTTGTTGGAAATTAAAACAAAAATAAAAGAAATAAGCAGAAAATAAAAGTAGCAAAAGTTTTATTTTTTCTCACAAATTGTAATCAATCGTTGAAATTTTCATCAATATCTTAATTTTTATTATTCTTATTGTGATTTTTATTTTTTAAAAATCCTTAAATTTTCAATCTAAACATTTTCGATTAGTTTTTCCCTCTTTATAACTCTATTGAATACCAGAATTATTGTCATTTTTGTATATTTTGTAACATTTTGTTTTTATTTAAATTTATTTGCTCTAGGATTGACTGATGCTAGGACAACAAAAATGAAGGAATTTGAAAAAAAAAAAAAAGTAATTTTGTAGAGTTTTAGTTTGAATGATGCAATAGAAAATATAACTCTATATGCAACTATATGTACATTTGAAACGGGAAATTTGGAATTTAAATTAAGAAAGCTCTAGGGAGGCGCATTTAGCATTTATTAACCATTTACAAAGTTTTCTACTGAATTCGATAGACGTGTTGTGGTTTTTTTTCGTTTTGTAGTGTTTCATTTCATCCTAAAATAAAGAGTACCAGCTAAGAAATAGGTACATATTTTTGATTAGAAAAATTTTTGCAGTTTAAATTTAAACTAAAAATACAAACAGAATATGAAATTTAAAAAAAGAATACAGTAAAATTTTTAATATTTGTAATCTTGAATTATTTTTATAATCTAAATAAAATTATAATCTACTATTATTGTATATTTTCAAAAAATAAATTCGACTAATTAAAATTTATTATAGAAAAATTTCATTTACATTCCTTTAAAATTATTTTTCAACGTACACAATATACCTACAGTGTTTGTTTCAAACGAGCACTATTTTGTAACAAATATTTTTTGTTTTTAATTTTTTTTCTATGTTGCAGCATCATTAATTTTAAAATATATTTTTATTTTTTAGGGATCACGAAAGGTAAAAAAAAATTATAATACAGCATAGTGTTAAAAAAAAATGCAAAATACTAACAAAGAAAATAAAACTATACATGAAAAGTTTAAAACTATTTAAAAAGCAAAAAAAAAAGTGAACAAAACTTAAAAGCAAAAAAAAAGGAAAATAAAATTAAGAGAACGAGTCTCGTTAATATCCCGCTAGATTTTCATCCTTTCTAATAAAAAGTTTACACTCTCATTTAGTTGGATATTTTTTCGTCAGTTGTTGATTTTTCTTTTATTTTTTATTGAAATGAAAATATATTAGAGTTTTTTTTTTTTTTGGCAAAAATAAATTGTTGCAAGGATTGTCAGATCCTTTTTAACTAACAATCTTCTTAAATGGAATTAATATTTAATAGTGTAATTATATATATGAGTAAATATGTATTTTTCGAATTTTTGATGGAAATTTGGAAATTAATTGTTAGTTTCGATAGTCAATAACATTAATTGCTAGTCTTAGGTTTACGCGGGTTTTAAAAGCTGGAATTACAAGTTGTAAATTACCTTTCAGTTTTAAAATTTAAGATCAGTCCTAATAAGGTTCATCTAAGTTCAAGTTAGTCTACCTGAATTGTGTACCATGGCAATTTTATTTGTATGTAATTTGAGATATTGTGAAGTGAATGTATTTAAAAAATAAATCACTTGATCACTTTATAATATATTGAATTACAGGATTATTTTGTTTGATCCAGAACAGAAGAATGTTATGTATGCTGTATAGGGTAGATGGTTATGAACTAAATTGACTCCGTATATGCTCGATTGTTGTATAAAATGTAAGATAAATAAATCTTGATATTGAGGTGTAGACTATTGTGAAAGCGGCAAATATTGTAAACAGTAAGAAATTTGTTGTATCAAAAGATTTTTATTTTTAATTGCATGCTTATTCACTAGAGACTCTGTGTTACAGTAAGCAATGGAATCACTGTTTGATTTTATTAGAGTGTTTTTTTGTGGTTTAGTTTGAGTTAAATAATGGTTTTACCTCAACTTTCCTGGGATTTTTTTACCGATTATATTTTAAAAGTTTGAATTTTTTATTACCTTTGAGGATAGTATTGCATTTTGGTTTAGGTTTAGGTTTTCGTTTTTTGTTTTTTACATTAAAATGTGCGCAATATTGTGAAATCTAATGCAATGCAGTGCAGTACAATGCAAGAAATGAAGTGAAGTGGAAAGGAGAACAAAATAAGGGAAAATTCTAATATCAAAATATTTAATTAAAATTATATTAAATAATTAAATTTTTAAATAATATATGCAATCGGTATATTTATACATGAGTTTGTGTTGAAATGCAATCAAAAATTTGAAGCACATTGGAAAAATAAATAATTTAATTATTAATTTTTTGTATTAGAATTTTTCCTTTTATTGGACTTTTATATTCCATATGAGTTTAATGTTATCTTTTTTTTTTGGTAAAATGAATATTTGATGAATAAATTCAAAATAAATTGAATTCTGGTAAATATGTTATGGCATTTAAATTAATTGGAGTTTTGAAATAAAATTTTTTTTTGCAATAATAATTAATAAATAATGAAATTTAAAATAATAAAATTAAAAAAAAAAAAAAACAATTTATCAACAAGCAAAGTACGGCTAAACGACTCTTAGAGTCTGTACCCTGATTTTATTTATTTTGTTTCCTGTTTTGAACAACTGAACATTGCTCTTGTAATTTGGTACCTAGAATTCGTTAAATCTATTAATAATTTATAGAAAATAATAATAAGAGAAGAAACAGATTTTTATAGAGCCGTCTTTCGTAGACCTTAGTCATATTTAAACATATATTATAAAAAAGAACGTAGTATATGAACATTAATTAATAATGAAAATTATAATTTGAAAAACGAAATACGTTTTTCAGAATTCTTGATGATTACATTTACAACGTGCAAAAATTCAAGGTGAATATTAACAACTTTGTTTACAATATGCCTGCCAATTTGAAATCTATTTTCATTCCTTAACTAAACTTCCTCTGACCAGGCAGTACATTAGTACTAAAGGTCGTATAACCTATTGTTTAGTCAAAAAAGGGAGGTGTTGTTTAGTGGGTTAAAGTCCCAGGCACTCATAGAGGACTCGTTCTCGTTTTCACTCCTCTATAGTGGCTTTCGATGATTCCCACCTACCCTCGCAAAAAAAAAAAAATAGATAGAGTTTGATTTTCTTTATATAAAAATTTGGGTTGAATTTAAAAAATTTCTTTTTTTAGGTCTTAGGCGAAGTACTTATATTGCCTATTGGATAAAACGGCCATGGCTAATCAAGTTGTATAGCTTATCCAAAAAATTATTTTTCTTTTTACACAATTCAAATTTTTGGTTTTAAATACTAATTCTTTTCATTTTACATAATATGTGAGAAAGTGAATAACTTATTAGTTTAGTTAAAATTCGTTAAATATTACTATATAATATGTCAGTTCGTTTTTAAGTAACTCATTTTTTAATTCAAATAATTTTCAATTTAAAAAAAATAATTTGTATTTACATATAAAATAAATGTTCTTTTAATGAACAAAATGATGTAAAATTAAATTTTATTGATAGAAATGAAGATAAATTGCACATACCATTCATTCATTTCAATTTTAATTTTAGTACTTGTTTTTTTCTCTTTTTAACGCTCAAATTCTAATAATTCACTCAATGTACAAAAAACAAAAAATATTTGTTGCGAGAAAATAAAGTACCATAAACCATAATTCAATAAGTACTTAAGACAAATTTTACCTAATTTTTTCCCTCAGAAATACCAAAAACAAAAAAAAAAAACTGAAAACAATATAATCTGTCTTTTGGGGCCTAAAAAACAGCACAATACAACACATATTTTTTCATTGTCAAACCTAAACCGAACACGTTTCAACTCTCCTTATATTCCCAGTTTTATTTCATAAAAAAAAAAAAATTTTTTTACTATGCTTTGCCAAAATAAAAATATTTTTTTAAGTGCTTTTTTTTTATATGAATAAATAAACAAACAAACAAACATATATAAATTGTGTGTATGTAGATAACGTAAATACCACAAACTCCCAAAAGTACTCAAAACAAATTATTAATACAAAAAAAAAAAAAAAAATTCCCCCTACCCACCATTATTACTAACAATCACTCATTTAGACTTACTACTATATTCTCCTTACATATTTGGTTACAATAACAACATTTAAAATTTTGACAACAATAAAAAAAAATGTAATAAAGTGTTTCCGTGTAAAAAATGAATTACAATACCAATTCTTCATTCAAATTAATAAAAAAAAAAATTTTTTTGAGTAAATTCTTACCCACTCTATACTTAACTCCATTACTCATTCACTTAGTTTTATTCATAATAATCATCATCAATGTAATCATTATCATTATAGACATCATCAATGCAATCGTTATCATCTTGATTAGTATATATAATAGAAAATAATACGCATCTGAACGGAGAATTTAGAATATACTATAATTTATGATCCAACGGATTTGATTTCAACCCCTAAGTTTAGTGCAATTTTGCTTCTTTACATTCAATCAGCCAACATTAGTAGTAAGGATATGGCGGAGCCGCATGGAGGAGCTTTTTTAAAGCTTTTTCTATGGCGGAGCCGCATGGAGGAGCTTTTTTACCGCTAAAATACACAATAAAAAAAAAAAAAAAAATTGTCTTAACTAACAAATTTAGTATTAAATTATTTATATGAAAAGTTTAAGAATATTGAAATAAAAAAAAAAAAAAAAAATGTTTTAAATAATAAACTCAGAACTAAGCTTGATTTAAAGTTTATATGAAAAATTAAAATAATGGTTTTAAAAGAAAAAAAAGAAAGCTTAATGAACTTAATTTTAAACTTGTTTCAGAGTTTATTTTTAAAAATAAAAAAAGTGAAACTTTTGGTTTGTGTTTATACTATATTGTTGGAAAATTATAATTATTTGATAAAAAGTCTTTTCAACGGTTATGCTGCCTGCAGGAGCTTAAAAAATATATATTGATTATAAATTCTATTGTTTTAATTAAACAATTTTTAATTTTTTTAGAAAGCTTTATATTGAATTTAGGTTTTACAATGATTTGAGTAGAACAATTCAATGAATTATTTTTGTGGTTTTTTTGTTTTCTTTGAATAATAAACCTGAATAAATTAATGAATTAATGTGCGATTGAATCACAAAAGAAATAAACAGAAATATGTGTGTGTGTGTGTGTGTGTGTGTGCACATGTAGATTTGTATCATTATAAATTATGAAATATTGTGGTGGTAACAGGTGCAAAAAATATACAAACTTTAAAATATCTAAAAACAAATAAATAGAAACCAAAAATGACGTTAGGGGATTCCTTTTGTTAATATAAAAAGGAAAAAAACCAAATATATACTACAAAGTTTTTTACATTTAATTTTTAATGATTTTCGATGTATATAATTTTCTTCTTGTAGATAGAAATCGGTCAGATATTAGGTACCTTTATGAATATATTATGGTTAGTTTAGGTTCAATCCCAATTCTTACCTGGATAAGTTTTTCTTAAGTTAATAATCTAAGTTAATTTAAGGTAATAATTTAAGTCTAATAATCTTATATGTTCAAAATTGTATAAAAGGTTAATCTTATGATTAAAATGTGTTATAACACGATAAGTTTAGCAAGTAAAACGATCATAATGTTTTGGGCTGATAACATTTTACATGGTTATAAATATTGCATTTGCGGGATGAAATGGGCTTCAATTAGAGTAATTAATTGGAAAATATTTCATGATTTTTTGGAGATATATATAACCCCAGAAGATGGAGAAAAGATATGTGTTTTAAAAATTAGAAATGGTGAGTCAATAAACAGTAAATTATTTTTATCTCCATTGGAATGGCAACATATAAAAATTGAAGTATATGGCGGTGATATTTCTATTATTGGTACAATTAGACAATCATCAATCAAAAATAAAGTAACAAACAGTTTCGGAGATGATTGTCCATTTGCTGAAGAGGATGATTGGGAGTTGATTGATAAGAATATTTCAAATGTATTACCAAAAGATAAGAATAAAAGAATTTCACAACATATTGAATCATTGTCGATGAAAACAAATGAATATGAAGAAAATCAAAATGAGTTAAAAAAGTCGATGATAAGAAAACGAATTGAAGAGGGAATTATATTTATTGCATCAATAGAGAATATGTATAATGAAAAAAATAATAAATCAAAAATTGGCGATAAGCTAAGTCATTTTAGAGAATTACTTGAAAATTTAAAAGAGGAATATTTAGATTACATGGAAGCTTATTCAGATGGAAGAGATAAGTTTTTACCGCTTTTTATGTATTTGTGTTCCATTATAAGTCAAGTTAAGTCTGTACACAACAAAGAAATTTCTAGAAAATAAAAAAGAAAAAAAGATTTGTATTTTGAAATTTCTAATAAAACATTACTTCGTTAACCTTTAAACAAGATACATCGTACATTTTTTGATTAACTATGAAAAGATTTATATTTTTCATATTATTTTTGTTAACCATTCAAGCAAATTCGGCTCCATTTTCTAATATTAGATTAGATGAATCAGCCTTTGGGAGCACATACTTTAATATATTACTTCCAAGTAATGAGACTGTGAGAGTAAATTTATCAGTTCAGCTATTAAAACATGTAATTTCACCAGAATTAAACAAAACAACAACAAATGCTGTAAAAACTACAACCATAGAATCAATAACTACTTTACCAGATGAACAATTACCAAAAGATAAAGCTGACTCAGCACCTCAATATGTTTCTATAGATGAGGCTATTGAGGCTTTTAGGCAGGAATTAATTTTAAAAGAACGTAATATTGGTGGAATTATAAATAGTGAAAATATATTTTACAGACATTTTCAATTGGAATATGATAATAATAATAATAAAGAAATCCATATAAGATGTGAATATAATAGCAATTTTAGACAAAAGTCTCTTGCAATTAAATGCTTAGAATATCGAGAAATATTAGCAGATAGAATTTTAAGTAATGGAGAAGTGGAAACAGTTCCTATTATAGATGGAGATTATAAATCCGATTACACTATACTTGATTTGCGATCAATAAAACAAAAATCATCATATCAAATGGAGATTTCATAATTTATCAAAATAAAATAATAAATTGCAATAATTGTAAGATAATAAAATAAAAATAAATTTTTTTTTTTTTTTTTTTTTTATAATAAATCTGTTTTATTTATCCAGGAATTATGATCAGAAGAAAACCCTAACCATTTAACAAAAATTTTATTATCTCTAGTTTTAAGAATCTTTTCAATCAAAAACAATTGTTTATTTTCAGTTTTTAACAATTCATATTCATAGAAGCTTCCTTGTATGAGTTGACCTTGATAATCTTTCAGTAAATATGTGATAGGGTTAGTGATTTGAACTTTTCTTATCTTAAATACTTCCGTTGTCCAATTTGGTGTGTAACCTTTTTCAAAAACATGTTTATACTTGCTTATACGAACTGAGTCACCAATTTTAAATTTAGCTGGTAGAGAAATCTTAATATGATTATAAATAGTGGCTAACAATTCACCAGCATTTTTTCTGTTTACCTCTGTTGGTTTCTTTTGAATAGTACGATGTTTAGAGTTATTGTATTCGTTGACTAGTTTTGAAATAATATTAACCCATTTGTAACTCCCATTGAAACTGAATTCTTTCCACATTTTTTCTTTTAGAGTACGATTAAATCGTTCTACTATGGAAGCTTTTAACGAGCTAAATGTTGAATAATGATTTATTCGATATTTATCCATTAAATTTTTGAAAATTGTATTGAAGAATTCTTTTCCATCATCAGTTTGTAAATTTTGGGGATGTCTTTTAGAACTTTTAAAAATATTTTGCATTGCTTCTGTAACGTTCTCTGAAGTTTTTGTTTTTATAGGAATTACCCATGCATACTTAGAAAAGGTATCAATCACAGTTAACAAAAATTTAAAACCCTTGTTCTCTTTAGCATATAAACCCATTTCTACTAAATCAGCTTGCCAAAGATCATCAAATCCTTTAATTATAACTCTACGTCGTTTGAAATTTCTCCGTGCAGGCTTATGAAGCTCTTCAACAACCTGTCTTTTACTCATTTTTAAACAAAATAAAATAAATGTACGTAATTATTATGTATAACTAATTAGAAAATCTTTGATTGAAAATGAATTTCCGGTGATTACTATCTACAATCTTAGAAATAATATCAGCAGTATTTTGAATTCGTTGATTAAATCTGTAGCGATCCAGTGCTATAACTTCCCAATATTTTTGTCGAGCTAACTTATATGCTATATTCCATTTGCATAATATATGTATTTGGGGCTTTAACATAAATTTAACTCTCTTTTTTACTTTTTTTTCATCATCATAATTCTCTTCAGATAAATCTGAAATATCGTCAGAAGCAACCGAAATATCATCTTCCTTTTCATCGCTCTTATCAGATGAATCTGAAGCATCAAGCCAATTGAATAAATCTACAACTTCGTTCTTACTCATCTTGAAAATAACTAATTAAAATATACTCTTTCACTCATTTATAAATAAAATAAATAAAGCAAACAATAAATGTTCAAATTGTAAAATTTATATTTTTTTATTTTATTTAATAGTTTACAAATATGTATACTTTTATTATAACCTATTTTCAATTCTTTTATATAATCCCATTAGTTTGGTACAATGTAACATACGTTTTTCTGCTGAATAACATGGGCAAGTATCTGGAAAACTTTCAATATTATCTGATGTATAAGGACATATATCCCAATGATATCCATTCTCCTTTGTTTCAATTTGTAGAGAATTTTTAAATAACTTTAAAAATTTGAAATGGTCTTTTAACTGCTCATAATGTTCTTCCAATAAAATATCTTCATATTTATTTAAAAAAATATTTAAACAATATCCTATTTGATGTATATCCATTTTGGAAGTTAAATGAAAACTAATCACAATTAATTTATTGAATTATTAATTAAATCCAGCGCTGATTGAGCTTTGGCTTCAGCGTTTTGTAGTCGTGCATTAATAAATCCAATTGGTTTTTTAACTTGAAATTCAATAAAATCATTAATATTTGAAAATTTTTCATTTAACATTGCAGAAAATTTGATATGGATTTGCTCTAAACTATCTTGTATTTTTTCTTCTAATATTCTTAATTTTTCTTCTGCTAATTTAAGTTCTATAGACATTGCTGTCTCTGTATGATCAAACATTTCTTTTATCTCGTTTTGTAATAGTTCTTTGTGAAAGAAAATTTGGTTATTCACAAATGTTTGTGTTGCTGCATCATTTCCGTTAACTGGATCTTGAACATTTGATAAAATTTTGTTATCTAAATCATAATTTCCTTCAGAAGTTAGTTTGAAACCTATACCTGGAGGACCCTGAGTATGTAGTTTTTTAAAAGAAGCTGCACTACGTCCAAACTTATCAAGTGACATTTTGATTTTTACTGATTGCTAATGTAAAATACTATTGAATTATATTTGCTTCTCTTAATTCTTCAATTATAGATACAATTTCATTATGAAGATTATTGTTACCAGCTGATTGTGATGAAATTAGAAGTCTTAATCTATCAACTAACTCATTAGGATCATCCCAATAAACATATTGATTTGATTGATTTGTATAATTTAATTGGGTTTCTGGCGTTAAAGATTTATGAAAAAATTGAGTAAAATTTTTTTTCAAATAACCTGATCCAGTTTTTTTATGCCTAGTGTTATAATCATGTTCATATAATTTTCTTAATATATTCTTGAATTTAAAACCTTTGTTTCCCTTTATTTGTTCTAAAGGATTATAATTTCTTCTATGTGCATTCGTTTTGTTAAGAATTTGATGATATGTACTTAAATCACTTTCAGTATATTTTAGAGGTTTTTTTTTAAATATTAATTCATATAGACCATCTGTACCTTCAAAAACTTCCTTATCAATCAAAATATTTTTATTAATTTCATCTATTTCAAAATTAGCATTGCCAAGTTTTCGCACATTTAATGATTCATCAAAATAGGGTCCATATGTCTTATCGAGTTCGGACTTGTTTAGAAAAAATTGTGAAATTGATGGTGGTTCATCATTATCAAATTTTATAGTATTCGGTGTTGAAGTTTTAAATCCATTGTAAGTATTACTTCTGTTGTTAGGTGTTTTAACTTCCGACCTAAATGACCCCATTAATTTAGAATGTTTATCATTATCATCAGCCCATTCAATTTCCGGTTTGATATCTGAAATTCGTTGTTGTTTAACAATATTTGTTAATTCTTTTAATGGCTTTGTAATTGGAGTAAAGTTTTCTTCCCGATTATGATCTTCTGAAAGCTTCTTAATTTTTAAAGATTTAAATTTTCTTTTTAAACTTTTACGAGTTTTAATTAAATCTTTCAATTGAAATTTTGTTTTTAAACTTTTACGAGTTTTAGTTAAATCTTTCATAAGTGATTCATCCATTTTTAAATGGAAAGTAATCTGTTCAATTATTAACTGCAAATTAACGACTGAATTGTTCTATAGCTAACTGCTAACTGGCAACCGCTAACTGCTAACTGCTAAACCGCTACCTGATAACTGGTAACAACTAATTTCTAACTGCTAACTGCTAACAGCTAATTGCTAACTGTCAACTGCTAACTGTTAACAGCTAATTGCTATCTGCTAAACGATCCGTTCAGTTAATAACGAACGGCTAACCAATCTCTTGTTAACTAAAATTTAGCAAATGTATCAAAATTTTTTCTATAACGACCATTATTTAAATTGCTATCTTTATCAATTAATAGAAAACCATATTTATCATTCCAACAGCATGCACTCAACCTTTTAAAATCATTAAAAGACATATCAGAATTTACATGATCATTATATATATGTTTTAAATTTAAATAATCTTGTTTGAATATAATCAAAAAGTTGGCATTATCTCTAACTAAATGCTTTGGAATTCTTGTATAAGACTGACACAAATAAAAGCTATCCACTTCTTGATGTCGTCCCATGCAAAAGTAGTTTCGTATGCTATCTTGCTTATCGCAAGCTACATCATCGAAAATAAATATTGAGTTTGGTTGTGAGACAGAAGGTTCAATTACATCAACGTTATTTGAAAATTCGTTATATCCCATTCCTTTGATTGGTTTTATTAATTTTTTCAAATATTCGTATTTAGGTTGATGCAATGATTTCGAGTAAATATATATGTTTTGAAATTTAAGCCCTTTAGGATCTATTAGCATACTTATCATAGCATTAGTTTTACCACAATTTGACGGTCCGACTATTAATCCTCTTATACTATCTGGAAAGCATTCACCATGTTTTTTATTTTTTTTCTTTAAATTTCGATCAAAATTTTTAACTTTAACTGCGTTATCTACTTTTATAAATTTCATTTCATTAACTTAGTAAAATATTTTTTCTTTTAAATGATTATGATAAGTTTTAAAAGGTGATTAGTGTTTGATTGACTTTCTTAAACTAAACTGCATATTATGCTTTTTCGAAATAAATATTTAAATAGTGATAAAAAAACTGTTGAAGGAAGAGGAGTTATTAATTCATTAATTAATAAATTACCAATTGAAGCACATTTACCTGGTTATAATTATTGTGGACCGGGAACAAAATTAACAAAACGATTAGCTCGTGGGGATAAAGGGATTAATGGTTTAGATGAAGCTTGTCGAGAGCATGATATAGCATATACCAAAAGTTCTGATCAAAATCAACGTCATATAGCTGACAATATACTAGCAGAGAAAGCTTGGCAAAGAGTTAAAGCTAAAGGCGCAAGTTTTGGTGAAAGGTTAAATTCATATCTAGTTACAAACGCAATGAAAGCTAAAGTTAAACTCGGAATGGGTTTAAAAAAGAAAACAAAAAAAGTTCAAAGAAAAAAACCTTTGAAAAATGTTATAAAAGAAGTTAAATTAGCTATTAAAACTACAAAGAAACCAATGAATGATAAAAATATTATAAAAATTGCTTTACATGCAGCTCGAAAGTTTTCTAAGGGTGAGAAAAAAAAAATTGATATCCCTCGAATAATTCCGGTACCAAAAATTGGAGGAGTTTTACCTTTAATCCCAATATTTGCTGGTTTGTCAGCTGTTGGAGCACTTTCTGGCGGTGCTGCAGGTATAGCAAAAGCTATAAATGATGCTAAAAGTGCTCGTAAACAATTGTATGAGAGTGAGCGTCATAATAAAATGATGGAAGCAATAACATTAAAAGGAGGAAAAGGATTACATTTAAAACCGCATAAAAAAGGTTTAGGTCTGTTTTTGAATCCAAAAAACCATTAAACGAGCTACCCAAAAGAGCACTCAACAATTATGAGATAGAAGAATTTGGAAGAAAATATTTTAAATATTTCCGTGGAGTTTTTATGAGAGATAAATTACCGGTACATAAACCTTGGAAATATGAAACTGGTATAATAAATTTGGATAATTTTATTGGTAATGGAACGCATTGGGTAGCTTATTACAAGAAACCACAAATTGTGCAATATTTTGACAGTTTTGGAAATTTAAAACCTCCATTAGAAGTAATTCGATATTTAGGAGATAATCTTGTGTACAATTACAAAAAATATCAAAACTTTAATTCATATAATTGCGGTCATTTATGTTTAGAATTTTTATTTCATATTGTTAACAAAAAAAATAGCAGTAAATAAAACATGAATAAAACAAAAAAAAAAAAAAAATTCTTTATTATTAGTCTAACTTAATTAAAAAACTAATCTACCTTAATAATTGTATTCAAGTTCAAGGTTAAAAGAAACAAAAAGTACTGATAAAGAATAGTTAGAATTTATTCCAAAAGAAATTTAAAGAAAAATTGAATTGAATTGAAACATATTATATATACATATGCATATTTTTATTGTGATGAATCAACCTTGAAAATCTATAAAAGCAGAATACATTTCTAAAATATCTCATTATTTCAATTAAAGATATGTCAATAACATTAACTTTAAACGGAAACTCTTCTATATTGTCAACTAATTATTTTCCTCCTATAGACCTAAAGGGGAAAGAGTATACGTGTGGTTTATCAGATTTTCAGACATATAATTCAATACCGAATATAGATGAGGAGAATAATAGATTTATTATTGGTGATAAATCTATTATAACTCCAACAGGTTCATATGAAATTGAAGATATTGAAACATTTCTCAGAAGAACGTTAAATATAACTACAACAGATAAGGAAAAATTAATTTTAAGAGCAAATAATAATACATTAAAGTGTGAAATTTTTGCTGATAAAGAAATTGATTTTGTAAGAGAAGATACTATTGGAGGATTATTAGGCTTCAGCAAAAAGAAATTATCAGCTAATAAATGGCATACTTCAGATCTTTTTGTTGATATTAACAAAGTAAATATTGTAAGAATAGAATGTAATATTATCTCTGGAACGTATATAAATGCAGAGGAAGCATGCATTTTACATGAATTTTCTATTAATGTCAGTCCTGGCTATAAAATAATTGAAGTTCCTAGAAGTGTAATTTATCTACCAGTAACTGTTGATCAGATAAGATCTGTCACTATTAAATTACTCGATCAGAACGGAAATTTAATTAATTTTCGAGGAGAAACAATAACAATTAGATTGCATTTAAAAGTTTAAAATGTTAGTGTTTAATCAAAATCAAGATTCTTATATATATTCTCAGAGTCGATCTTCATATTTCAATGTATTAAAGTCAGCAGGAGGAGAAAGAAGGCAGCCCTACAAATCAAACAAAAAATTAACTGTCGAAAATCAGCAATATTTAAAATTACTTGGATACCAATTAAAATGAACCTAATGAACCTTTTTGGTGAACCTGTTTTTGATGAAACTATAATTAGTGCTCACTGGCATACATATTATCCATTCAACATAACCAATACCAACACCAATAGTAATATAAGAATAGTAATACAAAATCAGAATTTAAATATATTACCTTCAACAAGTCTTATTTATATAGAAGGATATCTATCCAATCATGATAGAACGACTCTTAAAAATACTAAACTAGTTAATAATGCTGCACCATTTCTATTTGAGAGAATTGCTTATACGCTTAATGGTAAGGAAATTGACCATAATAATAGGGTTGGTATAACTTCAACATTAAAAAATTATATTTCACTTAATGAAAACGAAAGCAGTGCTTTATTTAATGCAAGTTGGTCTCCAAAAACATCAATTCAGTTGGAAGAGCACTATTTCAGTTTTTACATTCCATTAAAGAGATTATTAGGATTTGCGGAAGATTATAAAAACTATATTCCTAATGCACAACATGAATTGATATTAACACGCGCTGGAAGCAACAACAATTCATTAATATGTTCCAGTGCTACTGAGAAGCCTGATATTACTATTACAAAACTAGGCTGGAGAGTTCAACATGTTAATTTGATGGATGAGCCAAAAAACAAATTATATAAAAGTATTGGTAATGGTTCTGTTATGAAAATGGGTTTTAGAAGTTGGGACTTAAACGAGAATCCATCATTACCGCCAGCAAATCACTTCATTTGGAATGTTAAATCATCTTCACAATTAGAAAAACCTCGTTTTATTATTTTCGCTCTACAAACTGATCAACAAAATATCGAAGAAAATCTTTCAAAAGACCCTTCAAAATTTAATCATTGTGATGTTTCTAATTTTAAAGTATATTTAAATTCTCAAGTATATCCATATGAAGATATGAATTTAGAGTTTTCAAAAAATCGTTATGATTTAGCATATGAAGCATACTCAAATTTTCGAAGTGCTTACTACAATCATCAAACATCAGAACCTTTAGTTTCGTGGGAGAATTTTAAAAATTCATCTCCAATTTTTATAATTGACACCCGTTACCAAAATGAAGATCCTAAGATGGGTCCAGTTGATATAAAAATTGAACTGAAAACTATCAAAAGAATTCCAGAAAAAACTACCGCTTACTGTCTTATTATTCATGATCGCCTAGTAGAGTTTAAACCGTTAACAGGTGAAGTAAATACAATTATTTAAATTTCTAAATAAAATAAATGATCTACAAAAAAAAAAAAAAAAAAAAAAAAAAACGAAACATTAAAAACTTGCTGTATTTTTAGAATTTCCCCCATTTATTGGTGGGATAATTTTTATGATTGCGTTACACTGTATAAGTTTTTAATTTACAAACTTTATACTTATATATATTAAATTTAATCAATTTAATTCTTCTTAAACAAAAAAATGGAATATGTAATAATTGATATACAAGGTTTCCGAGATAATAATAATAAATTTATTTTAAAAGAAATTGCTTTCCTTTCATCAAATGATGAAATTGAACATTTCATAATAAAACAGCCTTATGGTTATCATTATTTGAATACAAAAACAAAATACACAAATAAATGGCTTACTAAAAATCATCACGGCTTACAATGGCCTGACGGTAAAACCCATTTTTCTGATATCATCAATTTTTTAAAAATTTTTGTATCCAACCATTGTCATTTTACAGGCAAATATAGAGGCCCTGCACATTTGTCGTGTAATATATTGTATAGGCGACCCACTTTTTTTCCCATATTTTTTCATAATTTTTCAAAATACGATTGTCATTTGTTATTTAGGGCATTGAATGAAATTGAAGGTATCATTACTGTATTACCTTTAAATAAAGAACTTTACATTTCACTTTCTAAACAAATTAAAATTGACAGAGATAACCATTTTTATTTACGCTTTCTTGATAGTTTTAGATTTATGGCTTCAAGTCTTGACTCATTGTGTAGGAATTTAGATAAAGATAATTTAGATCACGTTAAAAAAGTATTTAATTCTGAGGAAAAATTTGAATTAATGAGACGCAAAGGAGTTTTTCCTTATGAATACATTGATTCAATAGAAAAACTTTATGAGGAATGTTTACCACCTCAAGAAGCATTTAAAAACCGGATGACAAATATGGCTTGCTGTAATTCTGACTATAACCACGCAACAACGGTATGGCATACGTTTAATTGTCGAAACCTTTGGGATTATATGAAATTGTACTTAAAAACAGATGTGTTAATATTGGTAGATGTTTTTGAAAACTTCCGAAAAATATGTAGAAAAATTTATAAAGTAGATCCTGCTAATTTTTATACTGCACCGGGTCTTACGTGGGCTGCAATGTTAAAATATACAAATATTGAATTAGAATTATTAACTGATATCAACATGTATCATTTCTTTCAAAAAGGAATACGTGGTGGTATTAGTCAATGTTCTTTAAGACATTCAAAGGCTAATAATAAATACATGGGTAAATCTTATAGAAAAGAAGAAAATTCTAATTATATTGTATATTTAGATGCAAATAATTTATACGGTTGGGCAATGTCTCAATATGTACCATATAAAGGTTTTCAATGGTTTGACACTCCCGAAAGTATTAATGTAATGGAAATTTCAGATGATTCAGAAATAGGGTATATTTTAGAAGTAGATTTAGAATATCCACAAAACCTTCATGATTTACATAACGATTTACCATTTTGTGCAGAAAATAAAGTTCCCATCGGTAGTAAAATACCAAAACTATTGCTTGATTTAAATAATAAACATAAATACGTTATTCATTACCGAAATTTAAAACAATGTCTTCAAAATGGTTTGGTACTTCAAAAAGTTCATAGAGCTCTAAAATTTCAACAATCCGACTGGTTAAAGAAATACATTGATTTGAATAATATGCATAGAACGAATGCATTAAATAATTTTGAGAAAGACTTTTTCAAATTAATGAATAACGCCGTTTTTGGTAAAACTATGGAGAATGTTGATAAGAGAGTCGATGTGAAAATTGCCACAGCATGGGAGAGCCAAGGGAGACATTTAGGTGCCCGTGCTTTAATAGCAAAGCCAAATTATCACAGTTCTTCAAGGTTTACTGAAGATTTAATTGCTATTCAACTAAATAAATCTCAAGTTCTTTATGATAAACCAATATATTTAGGATTTACGGTACTTGAACAATCTAAAATTCTGATGTATGATTTTCATTATAATTATATTAAACCTAAATATGGTAATAGAATTTCTTTAAATTACATTGATACTGACAGTTTCATTTATACCATACAAACAGATGACTTTTATGCCGATATAGAAAAAGATTTAGCTATACACTTTGATACTTCGGATTATAATCCTCTTAATCCATACAAATTCCCTCTAATAAATAAGAAAAAACTTGGGTTATTTAAAGATGAATTCAATGGTAAAATTGTTTCTGAATTTATTGGGTTAAGGTCAAAAATGTATTACCTTGAGTCGTTTCAGGGTGATCAAGTAAAAAAGGCTAAAGGGATAAAAAAATATGTTGTAAAAGAATTGGATTTAAATCATTATAAAGACTGTTTATTAAATAATAAAATTCTCTTTAGAAAAATGAACAATTTTAGATCATACTTACATGTAATTTATACACAAAATTTAAATAAAATAGCTTTAAGTTCATTAGATAATAAAAGATATATATTAGATGATAAAATTCATACACTTGCATGGGGGCATTATAAATTAAATTAACTTAAGCTTAATTGTAATTATTTGTATAAGTAATTAAAAAAATAAAAAATAAATATTTTAAAAATTTAGTAGTGTTTTATTGTTTTATACATAACAAAAACTATTTTTTAATTTTTCGGATATTTCAGATTAATAAACAAACAAGATATTATTTAATCATAATATGATACAGGTGCACGTAAAAATTAAATGTAAAAAACTTTGTAGTATATATTTTGTTTTTTCCTTTTTATATTAACAAAAGGAATCTTATATTAAAAAAGGAGATATTTTAAAGTTTGTATATTTTTTGCACCTGTTACCACCACAATATTTCATAATTTATAATGATACAAATCTACATGTGCACACACACACACACACACACATACACATATTTCTGTTTATTTCTTTTGTGATTCAATCGCACATTAATTCATTAATTTATTCAGGTTTATTATTCAAAGAAAACAAAAAAACCACAAAAATAATTCATTGAATTGTTCTACTCAAATCATTGTAAAACCTAAATTCAATATAAAGCTTTCTAAAAAAATTAAAAATTGTTTAATTAAAACAATAGAATTTATAATCAATATATATTTTTTAAGCTCCTGCAGGCAGCATAACCGTTGAAAAGACTTTTTATCAAATAATTATAATTTTCCAACAATATAGTATAAACACAAACCAAAAGTTTCACTTTTTTTATTTTTAAAAATAAACTCTGAAACAAGTTTAAAATTAAGTTCATTAAGCTTTCTTTTTTTTCTTTTAAAACCATTATTTTAATTTTTCATATAAACTTTAAATCAAGCTTAGTTCTGAGTTTATTATTTAAAACATTTTTTTTTTTTTTTTTTATTTCAATATTCTTAAACTTTTCATATAAATAATTTAATACTAAATTTGTTAGTTAAGACAATTTTTTTTTTTTTTTTATTGTGTATTTTAGCGGTAAAAAAGCTCCTCCATGCGGCTCCGCCATAGAAAAAGCTTTAAAAAAGCTCCTCCATGCGGCTCCGCCATATCCTTACTACTAACATTTATTTCTCTATATTATTAATTTTGACTGAGCATCTGTCTGACGTTTCTTTCAACTTTTTTACTTTATTATCAACTGGCTATCAGCTGTCATACATGCTTTTTGGCACAATAGGTTTGCAAAGATTAACTTCTTCAATTTTTTAAAATGGTATTACATAAAATTATATTAAAGTTTTATTTCAAAATGTATAATTAACTTATTGTATAGTTTTCATCAAAAATACCAGCTAGGTCTTAGTGAATTCAAAAATATAGAATAAAACTAAGAAGAACTAGCGTTAAAATTTAAATTTTAATCAACTTACAGATTCAAAATATACTTATTTTATTTCTATTGTATTTGCTTGTAATTTTTTTTAATCTTAATCACTTTAATTCTGTTTTGATCACCCATAGGTAAAATAATTATGGAACAGGATGTTGAAAATTTCTGAACAAAAAGTTTGATTTACGGTCCCTAAAACAAAAATAAAACCAAGTTGAGGACGAACAAAAAATTCCGTAGAATTTTAGTGTTGAATAATACGGCAATTTATCTTCAAAATGGCTAAAGATCAAACCTAAGACGAAAGTATGGTTTAAGAAAAATTTAGATCACTTGTTGATTATTTCAATTATTGATTGATTGAAATACCGAAAAATACAAAAGTATTCATATGATTGCATTAACAATTTTCTCACCAACTATTAAAAATACAATATTCTTTTATAACCCTGTACATTTTCTAATTTACTGTATTTAAATTTTTTTTTCCATTTCTTTGAATTTCAATAAATTTTGACATACAACATATTAATTTCCTGTATAGTATGAACGAACGACTGAATGAGTGAATCAATAACAGAGTAGCGCCGATTGTATTTTTTTTTTTTTACTTTTTAAGAATAGAAAAAAAAAAACAAACAGTAATTTTGCGAAACATATTAAAAAGAATCCTGTTTTGTTAAGTTTTCCGCTTGGGAAAACAAACAGTGCAAATGAAAAACGATAAAAAAATATTACAAAAAAAGAAAAAACGGAGAAAAAGAAAGAAAAAAACAAATTAAAATGTTTAGATAAATGTCATGTAAAATGATTGCACGTGCATATGTACACATATGTATGTAAAATTATTTTGCTACATATGTTTACTTATTTAAAACCTATACACAAACAATTGTATTGTGCTTGTAAAGTAGTACGCAAGGGAGTTTACAGGCATTTCATTATTACTTTTCACTTGATGACAAAAAAAAAAACACAAAAAAAAAAATGGAAGAAAATCATATTGAAAATTTTTCAATGAAAAATAAGTAAAGTTCGAAATTATTCGTGAAGCATTGAAATATTTGATTTTTTTTTTATTTTAATAAAAACATTTAAGCTTTTATTCTATTATTGTACAGTTTATTTATTTAATGACTCAGAAGCATAATATTTTTTTATAGAGATCTTAAAAATATGAAGTATTAAATCTATGTCTGAATAGTTTTTTTTTTAGTTCTATAGCTAGCTCTAATAGCTGTTTTGTATTTAGTTCTTTTGGAAGCTTTCTAACGATCATCTTTTGAAGTATTAAGGTGAAAGTCTTGAGTAAATTTTTCATTTTATAGAAAAAAATAAGAATATTTATGAAATAAATGTCGAAAGTCTAATATATACTAATAATTTTGAAGATCCGGAGTTCCAGTTTAAGTAATAAAACCAGCTCATTTAGGATTTCATATTATAGAGGATTAGTAAGGATTGTTCAGTTTTAGTTTTATCTGTTTAATTAAAAAGTAAAATATTAACAAGTTCAATTTAATGTCTCTTACAGGAATCTATTCTATACGATCACTTCATTCTTTATCACTCTCCATTATACGCCACTTTCAATCAATATAATATAATCATATAATGTTTTAAATAATTTATAACTTAATTTCAAAACAAAAAGTATGTAAAATGCTGGCAATACTGAAGATGCCAAAACCTTTATGTTGTATGTTCTCTTTGAATAAAAGATAAAACAACGTTTAAATGATTAAAACATAAATTTTGTTCTGAATTCTATTGGCTATTCATCACTTTTAAAGTGAAACAAAATGTTAACAACAAAAAAGTATCTATAAAATATTTCCGAAATGTTGCCAGAATTTACAATCCACATATTAAGTATTTTATTGCGATTAGTTTAATTTTTGTCTGTAGTTATCAGATGAGTTTTTAAATTTTTTTTTACTATCATTAAAATTGAGTTTATTTTCCTTCCAAAAAAAAAAGGAGAAACGAATTAATAAAAAGCGTAAAAAGCTCGTTGATTTCCTGTGACAGATAAAAAAAAAAAGGTTGCTAAAAAAATTTTGTTTTTATTGCGTTTAATATTTATTATTTTTCTTTTAAATTGTTATGTATTAACATGGATTTTCACCTGTTTGTCTTCCAATTTTTCTAGTTTTTACAAAGATTTATGTGAAAAATTGTTTGTGTTTAAAAAAGAAAAAACAAAAACATTTAAAAAAATGGAATGTTATTTGTCTTTAGTCGACGAAAACATGATGACTATATTTTTATTTTCTAAAATAAAATAAAAAAATTTCAGTTAAATTTTTTTTTTGTTTTTAGTGATTTTTTCGTGAATAAAGTACGTATATTTCGTAAGTTAATAATCAAATTATTAAACATTTTAGGGACGATACCTAATAAACTTTTTCCTTGTAGATTCCTTTTTGTATCATTACATTTTAATTCATTTACTCGAATATATAGCCATTGCATATATTAGGGCGAAAATAGTGCACACATTTTTATACTTGAATGTGAATTTGGTAAGATTTATTTTAGAATTTTAGTAAGTTTAATGTTGTCAGATAGTGTATGACGGGTTTACTTATATGGCATGAAACTTATATGGCATGTATGGCATGAAACTAAATCTTGTTGTAATGTAAATTTTTCATAAGAAATTAGTTCCGATATTGGCAGAATAAAACTATTTTACAAAATTTCAATATATTTTTGTGCATTTACAGGACCGCCAATTAAATTTAAAGTACTTATATCTTTAGACGAAATCCTATACTATGAAACAAGCTGGCTATTTTGACGGGATGTTTCAAGCAATCTCTTAGGTATACTGCTTCTATCATCGTTCGTATTATTCTTTTCTGATAATCACCTATCAAATTTAGATTCATCACTTGTATTTAAATTTATATATTTAATAGGTGATTATTAGATAGATTATTATTTTTTCTAATTTTAGATTATGTTAACCTGCTTCTTTTTTAAAAAGTTATTAATAAGTTTTTTTCTTTAGCTAAATTGAGAAAACATTGTTTAGATGAGAAGTTAGTTGAAGTTTAACTTATTCAAATATTTTTATACCCGTACGATAAGTATCGGGTATAATAAAATTACTCCTCCGTTTGTAACACCACGAAATAAGCGAGCTAGATATACCTTCAAAGGTATGGATCGGATCAGAATTAAATTCTGACTCGATTAAGCCATGTCCGTCCGTCCGTCTGCCGTATGTCCGTCTATCCATCTGTCCGTCTTTGAAAATAAATATGAGTCATTTCAGAAATTTTTTTTGTATCACCCCCCGTTTAGGAGCTGTAAGGGGTCAAAAACTGAAAATTTCCTATTTGCAAACACTTGTAACTTGAACACCTGTTAAACTTTTTTTTGAAGTAATACACAACATTATACTTCAACATTATACTCTTATTTCTGTTAACAAGTTTTTTAAATAATATAGGGTTACTTTATAAATGACGAAAGTGTTACTTGATTTTTTAAAATTTTCTAACAAATTTCTTTAACGAATTTTTTGCATTTTGTTTTACTCGATAATTTGAAATTGTTGAGAATATAATAATGCGTAGTACAAAACAATGTAAATAAATAAACAACATAACGGTTGCTTGAAGAATTTTTATTTATATGATATTGATACATACATACTTCACTTATATAATATCATGTTTATTTACATATCGTATATATCACTGATAAATGAATGATAAGAATATAGATGTATATTATATAGCAACATATTTACATACATACGAGTATATGTATTTTAGTGTACTTATAAGAAATTATTCTATGAATGGAAATATTTTTAAAGAAATATTGCAATGTATGGCGATATACTTATAACAATATAAATATGCTATGCGCGCATTAATATAATATAATATTTAAAATTATATTTACCATTTTGTAATTTAATATATGTACATTTACCGCTTAGTATTAAATGGTACTATAGAATATTTGAAAAAGTGTTGGGTTGATAATCGTTATGTGGAAGGTTAGAATCTGCTTTCGAAGAATGTACATATAAACATATAGTTTGAATATATGTACAACCCATAGTCCTAGAAATTATAAAATTCACCCAAATTATTTAAAAATACTAAAATATTAAAAAAATAATATTGTAAGCAGAGTGATAGGCTATATACATACTAACGGGTCGTACGGGTATCTAAGAGTTGACAAAGGTAACTGTATTCTTCCTCGCCTTAATGAAAAGATAATCACTCTTCATTTAATAACGTTTAAGAAACTTTTGCTGATTGATAATGCTCTTGCAATTGTTCCTAGCCTTGTACTTTTTAAAATGCTCCTCTTTAGATTCGATTGCTTTTATACAGATGTCATTAAACCATGGCTTGGAACGTGGTTTAAACGGTTTATGTTTATTTATGTTTCATTCCTAGCATAATCATTTTACTAATAGCATCTGTGGAGAGCTAACAGAAATGTTAAATTTTTCTGGATTTGTGATCAGGAACAGATCCAAAAGATGCTCGTTGTGATTGTCACCATCTGGAATTCTAGTAGGGCTCTTAACAAATTGAGAAAGTTGGAATAAGTTTGAAAATAGTTCAACTTGCTTGCTTTCCGGTAAGTTGTGACTAGAGAAACGGAGCCAGTTTTTGTTATGGACATTAAAATCCCCCGCGACGAATATCTCACATTCTGGATTTTTTTCCAAAATTTTATTAATAGCATCGGATAGTTTTTCAATGACTACAGTTGTTTCTAGCTCATTAGCTTGGGGAGTTTTGTAAATAAAGCAGAAAAAGATTGTAGTTTTTTCAACTCGGAGTTTCACCCAAAGATAATGGAAAATTGGCTTGGAGCTTTTAATATCGAGAGGAGAATTGAAAGCTACGTCCGAACGTATATATAAAGCGACACCTCAATGAAAAGCGGAACTAAAGTATAGCCGTTGATACTATAATTAGTATAATCGCCTATAACCTGAGTTTCGCTTAGGGCTAATATAGCTGGCTTTTTGGAGTGTAGGTGAGCTTCAACTGATTGAAAATTGCTCGTTAAACCTTTAATATTTCAAAAGTTAATTGTAAAGTTGACGGACATTCTTATAATTTGCAACGAAATGAGACTGGGAAAAATTAATTAACGTTAAAATAACAAAAATCAATATAAAACAAAAATAATATTAAAGTAGTATCACGTATAATTTTAAATTTCAAATTAATTTTTAACTTTAAATGGAAAAAATAAATAATAAAATTGAAATTTTGTTATTAATTAACCTGTATACAAATAGAGTGACTGACATTTTAACTTTTATAAATATTTTTATCTTTTTTTATACCCGTACGAACTATGTTCAAGGGTATAATAAATTTGCCATTACGTTTGTGACACCTTAAAGGAGTCGAGCTAGATATAGTGTCAAAGGTATGGATCGGCTCAGAATCGAATTCTGAGTCGATTAAGCCATGTACGTCCGTCCGTCCGTCCGTCCGTCCGCACGATAACTCAAAAAATAAAGGAGCTAGGGGGCTGAAATTTTTTTTACGTCACTTTTGCAAAATTGTTAGTTTTGCTATTTAAATCCAAAATTTTCGGTCGGCGGGTTCGAGTAGCTGCCATACAACTTCTATCTTTATATAGAAATAACTCAGTATCTATTCAAGCTAGGTTTCTGAAATTTTGCAAATGATGATCAAGTTTTATGGCAACAACTTTTGTAAAATTTGGTTGTGCTGGTACGGCGGGTTCGGGTAGCTGCCATACAACTTCTCCGTTTAAATGAGAATAACTCGGTGTTTATTGAAGCTAGTAATCTGAAATTTAGTAAAGAGGTGCCGAGTTACATGCCAACAACTTTTGTAAAATTTGGTTGGTCTAGAGCTGCCGGTTCAGGCTTCTTGCACCTCTTGGAACCTAATGAAGCTAGGCGTCTGAAATCTTGCAAATGATGATCAAGTTTTATGGCAACAACTTCTGCAAAATTTGGTTGTGGTGGTGCGACGGGTTCGGATAGCTGCCATACAACTTCTTTTTTTAAATGAAAATAACTCAGTGTCCGTCCGCACGATAACTCAAAAAATAGAGGAGTTAGGAGGCTGAAATTTTTTTTACGTCACTTTTGCAAAATTGTTAGTTTTGCTATTTAAATCCAACATTTTCGGTCGGCGGGTTCGAGTAGCTGCCATACAACTTCTATTTTTATATAGAAATAACTCAGTATCTATTCAATCTAGGTATCTGAAATTTTGCAAATGATGATCGAGTTTTATGGCAACAACTTCTGTAAAATTTGGTTGTGATGATATCACAGGTTCGGATAGTTGCCATACAACTTCTCTTTTTAAATGAAAATAACTCAGTGTCTATTGAAGCTAGCTATCTGAAATTTAGTGAAAAAGTGTCGAGTTGCATGCCAAAAACTTTTGTAAAATTTGATTGGTCTAAAGCAGCCGGTTCAGGCTTTTTGCATTTCTTGGAACTTAATGAAGCTGGGCGCAATAGATTCGGGTAGCTAACATACAACTCCACAATTTACATAAATATATCTCTGTAGTTCGGTACAAAACATCTGAATGTTTTTAAAAGATGATCAAGTTTTATAGAAACAGGATATATTACGTTCATACGGGTATCCCAGAGTTGACACAGTCTACTCTACTGCACTCTTCCTCGTTTTCATTTAAAATAAAATAAAAAATTAAAAAATATTTTATACTAATTTTTATTTATTTATTTATTTTTGGTTTTATAGTATGAAAAATTAAAAGATAATCTTGTATCATCAAAAGTTATACAAGAAAAGTTTTTGGAAAATGTTTATTCTTTAACTTTTTCTTTTTTTGGTTGCTTTTTACGCTTCATAGAAGTAAAGTGCAAATGCAACAAATTATTATTTAAAGTTTATTTTTCTTCGAAATTTTAATGAAAACTAATACTTACAAACTTATATATCAGTATTGTATATCAGTACTCAGAAGATGGAGTCTAAAAGAGTACAAAGTGGCATAAACTCTTAACAGAAGACACTTTTTTTTGTTCTTCCTTTTTCTCTTCTACAATTCTTCATTTTAAAACAATGCTCATTAAAAGGGCATTAGAAAAAGGATATTACAAAATTAAAAATCAAAAAATAAAACAATATTTGTCTTAAAATAATTACTTAAAAATAAATAAAAATATAAAAGAGAAATAAAGAAAAGTTTTATTCAATCAATTCTTTGCTTTCTTTCTTCTTCTAAGGATGTTAATTTCTCTATTATTTGTGTTTTCTTGAAAATTTTATTAGGATGCTTACATTTTCCAATTCTTTTCCAATGTTTCAATGTAAGGTATAAAAATTTTCAAAGATATTTCAGTTTTAATCGGAAAGGGACGGAACATTAAAATCAGATCAGTTGAATCAAATTATCTCTATAGTATTAGATATTCAATTCATAGTTAACAGTGTTATAAGATTAGATGAAATTATCTATATGGTCAACGTTATAATATCATTGAACAAAAGGTATGTTCAAAGAAACCAGAATTATCTGTGAGGTAAAGCGCAATAAAGCGTGAGGTATGCAAAGTTTTCTTTCTTGAAGGCAAAAATAATCTGCAACTAGTTTTCTTCAATCTGGCAATAGCTTAAAGCTTCCAGTTACAGTGTAATGAAACATTTTGATAGTAAATATATAAGTAACTTATAAAGCTTTGGGTATTTTAAAATGTCCATTGTGAAACAAAAATTAAAATTCGAATAAAACTGAAATGTCCTGTAAAAATATGAAATCAACAAAGAATAAAATTTCTACAATGTGAAGAAATCCACTATCAAATAACAAGTTTTAAAATTATTCTAAAAAAAATCTTTTTTCAATTTTTAAAATTAAATTTTTTAAAGTAATAATGAAATCTTTCCAGTTTGATTTCATCTTTCTTGTAACTTGCATGCACCCAAAATTAATAATTTGTTTTAAGAATGCAAAATTTACAAGAAATAAATAAAAAAGTAATAATATAACCCACCTTCAGTCCATTTTATTTTCTAATTTTAATTCTCTTCAAATACAAACAAAAAATTGAAATAAAAACCTAAAAAAATATGAAGAGAAAATGGTTTCGAAACATTTTTACTGAAACCATTTTTATACTGCTTCATTTGTCTTCTTGGAATCATTGCACAATATAAAAATCAAAACACACAAGAAAAGTAAAATGAAAAAAATTTTAAATAGAAAATTGGTAAAAATAATAGAAAAAAAGAAAAGCATTTTTTTTCCACTACTAAATTAAGTAAAGTAACAAAACTAATGTTTTATTTTTGGATACTTGCCAAATGGATCCATTCGCAACCGTGCAAAAAAAAAGAAAAGAAATCTCTATATTTTTATTCTTTTAAAAAAACCAAAATCAAAAAACAGTGGTAGATTCTTCTTGCTTTTCTTTTTTTATTTTCTAAACACTACTACAAAATAAGCTGTGACTTTCACCGATTTCGCCCGTTCCTAACATTTTTGCTATTTTACGTACTTTGCTATATTGTTCACATCAGATTTTTTTTCCCTTGCAGAAAGAAAGTTCAACCAACTGTAAAAATAACTTTTTCTTTTAGTAGAAATTTTTTGTTTTTTTTTTTTTGTTATAAAATCAAATGCAAAAACTACAACCAAAATCATTAAAGGTTTTTCCCACGAGACTCACTTATAAATAGATAGAATAGCAGATATTAGAAGAGAATATATCTGAGGAAAAAACTGGATTATTTTGAAGGCGAGCTGGTATTTAGCACGTAATTTTAGAAGAAGAAAATTATAAAATTTTATACATAATCATCTTTTCGCGTTGAGTGATACTTTAGTGTTATTTTGGGGAGGGAAGACATTTATAGAAACCATATAGAGAAAGAAAAAATCCAAAGGATAAAATGACTCAATAGCAATGAGTTTGAAAAGTTTTTTGTTAGTGTCTAAGAAAAATTAAATTTTGTTTTAGATAATTTCAAGAATATTTTTAAGGTATTATAGAAAACTTTTGAAAAATAATGTTAGAAATGTTATGTTGAATTTGTTTTTTATTACAACATTGCCAAAGTCTTAAAAAAAAACTAAGTTTTGGTTTTATCTTTACAAGTGTAATCAGTAAGTGATCGGACGAGCATACAAAAATATTTGTTAAGTCAATAAGTTTGGTTGATTTAAAAACCGTTAATGATTTAATAATTTTCTCATAAATTTTCCACACTTTTCCAATTGTTTTTTTTTTACAATAATCGTTTTACATATTCTTTCTATTTTTTTAAGAACTGCTTTTTAGAAAGAAAATAAAAGTTCATGTAACTTTAAATAGATTGTTATCTTTAAGATAAAATTTAAATTATGGTCAATATATTTACAAATCTAAGTGTTTAGGAAAACTCTAAGAGCAAACTATAGAGTGAAAAAACTGAATTGAGATAATCTAAGGAGATTCTGGGAAACTATAAAAGGATAAAGATATGATAAAATTATAGCATTTAGTAAAAATAAACAGAGAATTCTAACAGAATTACTTTTGGGACATTCCCGTCTGAAGAGACACTTAAAAATCGGAGTAGAAAATGAGGGTACATGCAGATTCTGTGAATGTGAATGAGGAGATGAGACTCCTGGTCATATACTAAAAACTGCGGAGCTTTACCTCACAACATATGTGCAAACTGCGAAAGTTTAAGATATATGCACTTAGTAGCATTTTGCTTTGCCGAGTGTGAATTGCCAACAAAAAATCCTACACAAATCTTTATTTTCTTAGAGGCAATATAGCTGACAGAAGTATTAAGTGATACTTCTATATAAGTGAAGTAAGTGAAAGAGGGAGCACAATAAATCCAAAATTCAAGAGCCAGCCTGTGTTTTTGCCCGAAGTCTTCAAAATGAAATTTATTAGTTTCTTAATTTTTTCGAATTAACTTAAATTTAAAATAATTTTTCTTATTTTTTTATTCTATACAAGAAATTCTATACAGTTTTCGAAAAAGAGAAAAGCAATTTTTCCAATGACCCACAATAAATTACAAATACATTACATTCACAATGCATTACAAAAGAAGAAGTGAATGAATTCTTTTAGTGTAGACGTTTGCTGTGAAAATTAAGGCGAATGTTACCAGAAAGTGGTAAATTGTGAAAAATATCAGATTATATTCCCCTCCCCGAACAGGTGGTCAAAGTTTGAATAACCCCAGTGAAAGTTTGTGGTTTTAATCAATATGAGAAAATAATTTCGTTTTTTTGATCAATGTCAATGTTACTCTATCTAGTCAAAGTTAGACAAGTCGACGATGAATATTTTTGAGAATTTACACATGTTTATCAATAGAAAGGTTTGAATTTTTACAATTTTTGAATCAAAAAAATTATCTGAATTTATTTAGCAAAAATCGGAATTCCAAAAAAAATAACCTGAAATTATTTAGTAAAATTCTGAATTCATTTAGTAAAACTCTGAATTTCAAAAAAAAATCTGAATTTATTTAGTAAATACCTGAATATATTTAGTAAATACCTGAATTTGACCAGAAAATGATGTATATTATATCATTTATTATACTCTATGATTTTAATATTATCGTTACTTCCAAAAGTTATGTTATATAATATATGTATTATATATTCTTACAAAAGTTATGTTCCAGTTTATAGTTTATGTAAGCACACCATCCGTATAACATATAACACTATCAATAAGTATCTAAAAGTACGTTTATAAATTTGTAAAGTATCTATATCTAATAATATAAATATTAAATACATAGACTATCGTATAAATTTCTCTAGAAAAGTGAATTTTCTTCCAAATTGATAAGAAAAAATAAAATTTACAGTATTTTACATTAAGTTGGTTGAGTATTAAAGGCTTTTGGTAAAATTGATTGAAAAACATTTACTGTGAGAAGGTGATGTTTTTTTTTCTAATAATATTAGTGGGTTTTTAATGGACTCAAGAAATTTAAGAATTCTGTATTTATTTTATTGTTTTCCTTTGTTATTTTTTCAATGCATTTAAAAAAATCATTATCGCTATATTTGAATATAAAAAAGTGTTCTACAATAATTAAAACAAAAGGTTCTTAGTTAAGAAAATTAAGAAAAAAGTAGAAAAAAAATGAAAATATTTTAAGACTATTTTAAGAATTCGTAAGATATTTGTTTTTTGTTAAAGGAGTAAAATATTCATAGCAAAACATTTGGTGATATTTAGGAATTTTGGTTAAAAAAAATAATTTTTTTTATTCTGTATAAAAATGTTGGGCCCTAAAATTTATTTTTGTATTTTATCATTTTTAGATCTAATTTTGTTATGGAATAATATATAAATGAAATAGAATCTGAAAGTAAATGAAATAACATTTAAGAAAAATTTTTAATTTTTTTAGATATTATTTTATTTTCTGTTACCAAAAAGCGTTATTTTTAAAGCGTGCTTAAAAATAGGTTATTTTCCATCAAAATGGAAAGAAGCTACGATAGTTTTCATTCTTAAATCACATAAAACTTCAACTTCGGCAATAAGCTACAGACCAATATGTCTATTAAGTAACTTAGCAAAACTCTGACTCATGGCGTAGTAGTTAAGTCACCAACCTTTCAATCGGAGGGTCTTGGGTTCAAACCCCGGTCAGGTCATATAAATAAAAATTATGTAGTAATTTCATATCGTAATAATGTATATCGTATAGTTAATAGTAATAATAATTATAAATAAATAATAACTATAAATGTAATAATAGCTTCTGCAGTGGAGCTATCTTTGGTTATATCATGCAGGAAGGTGTTAAATACTACTGCACGTTGTAATCCACCGATGACCCTGAAACTGTAGTAAAATAATAATAATATTAATAAGTAGTACTAATACAAATAAAAATAGCTGCTACAGTGACAGTGGGAGTTGCCTTCAATAATTGCCTTATGCAGTAAGGTGGTATATACTACTTCATGTTGTAACTGTTATACCGGCTATAGTCACTGTTACTAAAATAGTAATAATAATAGGCGGATTCATTGTTTCCTTACAGTCCCAATCCCAATTCAATGTTTCCGCATCCTTTTCCTGTCCTATCCTTTCCTATCTCTACTCCCTGGCCATTATGCTGCGTTAGCAGGTTTCATCCCATTATCTGAATCTGACACTACTAAGGGGAAATTCTTGGTGTCTTTGGAAGATTCCCACGTCCCTTAGGAAAAAAAACTATTTCAGAAACTTATGAAAATATGAGTGATGGACTATTTAGATGAACATAATAATATACTACCCAATGTAAAATTTGGTTTTCGAAAAAATTACAGTACTATACATCCTCTTGCTAATGTTAAACACTTTGAGAAATAAAATTTAATATTGCTACTTAAATCTGATTTGATAAAATTTTTAAATCAGTTGGTGTGATTGTATTAGATATACGTAAATGCGGGATTTGACTGTGGTTGTCATAAAGGCCTAGTAAATTAGTTCAATTTATTTTTCTACACATATTAATAAAATAAAAAAACAAAATATATGGAAAATAGATCTTTAGAGTTTCATTGGAAAATTCTACTTAAACAATATGATCACTTTCACTGGAGTTCGACTAGGGTCAGTTCTAGGACCCAAACATTATAACATTTACACGTCAGACATACCAAAAATAGTAGCTGTATTTAGCTGTACGTTATTTAGTAGCTGTAGTAGCTACTAATTAAAGTAGCTATTATTTAAAAATAGTAGCTGTAGTAACTGTACGTTATTCTAAACTATATTCGCTTCCCCAGTCTGGCATAACTGCGCCAAGTCTCACAAGAAAACCAAGTTCTAAAAATCATGCTAAGCTACCCATTTTTCTTTTCAACAAAAAAACTTTAAGATCTATCTAAAATATCTCTAATTGAAGAAAAGATAACACAACAAATCAATACAATTTTCAAGAAAAACTTATCCACTAATGTATTCCACTAATGAAAGTATATTTAATATACGTTTGTAATTTAATTTCACAATCTAGTTATAAGTATTCTTATAGGATTAACTATATAGCATAAGGTAATTAAGTGTTATTAAAATTCTTTATATGAGGCTTTTGAATGGAGGCTTCAAAATTCAAAATCTACAATAATTCTGATTTCAAATATAACTATAAAATCCCTCCTAATTCAGTGTCTCGCATATATGTACATAATATATAATAGATATTCTGGAAAAATCGTATAATCCTGATTTTGAACCCAATTTTAAAATTCGTTTTACCAACCTAATTTTTTTAACAGAGATAACCGGCGGGTTTTAAAAAAATAAGATTTAAAAAAAAATAGGATTTGAAAAATCATGATTTTAAAAAAACGGGATTTTGATAAAAGAGAATTGTGATAAATCGGCTTTCAATGCGATCCCCTTAAAAAGCTATAACTAGAAAAATCTTAAAAATTATACCCAATACATTTGAAAGTGTTATTAAAAAAGAAACACATTACGACCATTTTCTTATTTTTAAAGTATTCTTTATATTTTATATCCATAAAACTTTTTTAAATTTTAAAAGTAAGCATGACAATTCAAATTTATTTATTTTTTAATAATTAAAAAATAAAAATTTTAAATTAATTTTATCACTTTCTTATAATAATTACTTTTTACATAATTAATTTTTAATGAATTATATGTATATATATATATATATTTTTTTCCACTAATTTCAATTTTTTTTATTTTCTAAAACAAATTTTTCAACCTTTCTTTTTTTTCTCATACGGAAAAATCGCCATAAATTTCTTAGCACATTCAATTCTTATATGAATAATTTATTTACAATTAATGTTTTGAATAATTAATAGTTTGATTCAATTAAATTAGTTAACAAGTTAATTAACTGAAACCTTCCATTGCCTTTCCATCTCAATATACCTATTATGTAAAAGGATGTTGACAAAAGTAACAAAAAAGTGATATCTACTATACTTACCGCATAGCTTCATAAAAAATAATTTCTAAAGTCCCGTTCCATTTTTTTCTTTATTCTCGGATTTCTGAAAATTTTATTGGTGTGCCTATCTTTTTAGTACCCTAAAAAAATATTACCAATTCAATATTGAATAAAATTTATTTAACCTTATATGAAATTGTCTATGACAATACGTCTATGTTTGTATGTATAAAGTGACCATTGCATATTAATATTTTGTAATATTTTTTAACATACACATTTTCATAGTTTTAGTACTACATTAAAACAAGTGAATTTTAACCAAAAGGATTAAAAATTTTCGAAAATAGAAGGGAAGCCACATTGGTTTTTTTTTTGAGACAGAATCAAAATAGAAGAACCAAAAATAAAGATAATATGTTGCAAATGCTAATGTTGATGTATATACCAGTCTCCAATATGTATTCTGACGTATAAACTGACTCAAAATTAGTTTAGTATTAAAGAAAAAAAAAATTTTTGACAGAATGAGAACAAAATTTAAGTTCAGAAATCATAAGTGATATGTTTTGAATTTAAAGAGCCAGCTATTCTGAACTAACTAATTAAATAAAATAACACCTTACTTTTTAATTTATTTTCTAAACCACATTTGAATACAAAAACGAAACCGCATATTTGGTCACATTTAATTCATAATATAATACAGTTATTTTGACCCGTTATAACTAATTTTATTTGTTTTTTTTTCTTTTATTTTGCAGATAATTTGATTCGATTTTAAAAATATAAAAGGAGGTGCTAGATGTAATAAAAATGTCATTAAGAGACAATTTATAATCTACCATAATAGATGTCGCTTTCTAAGGTATCCTGTTTTTCCTTTACTTATTTGTGTATAAACTGTATATATTTTTTTAATGATCCTATTAATCACCTTGAATTTTATCAAATAGAAAATAATTTTATTACAATATATGTGTATATACTATATACATATACCTAACCTATATATATATATATATATATAAGTACATATATTTTTATTAAAGTCGTTATAATTTTTGTCCTAGTTGTTATTGTTGTTGTAAATTTTGTACGTGTACTTTATAAATAATTTAATGTCGAACTTTTGTTAATTACTTTCAACTTTCAACCTTAACAGGTGGATTTGTGTATATATTACCTAATATTTTTTTTTGTTTTTTGTTTGAATATTGTAACTGTAAATATAAATTTAAATACACATAGGTGTACAAAGGATATAAATTAGGAAAATTTTTTTTTACAAATTATTTTGTAATTTCTTTAGAAGTACATGTTCGTAAGATAGTGTAGCTACAGTTTTTTTTTCATAATGAATAAAAGAATAAAAAAATTTTAAATTTAAAATTTTAGAAAATTCATTGGAAAATTTTTTTAGAAAAATGTTTCATTCATAAAGTTTTGCATAAATGATCAAAATGTACAGGACACGTTTATTAATAAAAATGCAAATTAGATATTTTACGTTAGATTAGGTTAACAGTTTGACAGAGTTAAAAGTTCTTTAAAGTGCAAATTTAGAATAAGAACACCTTTATTCGAAAACTATACTCTTAATAAAGTGGTAATTGTTATTTTAAATATATTTATATCTTTTTTTTAAAGTTAAAGGAATTATTTACGGCGTAAAAAAAATATTAAAACTTTAGTTATTTCTCGTTATTACTTATACTATTTTAAAAAAGTTACCCTCATGTCAATTATTTAGCACGTTATTTGTTTGAATTAAATATCAAAAGAATAAAGTTAAATTGATTTTTTTTTTCAAATTATTAAATATGACATAACAATTTTTTAACACTCTGTATTACAACAAGTGATAATGACAAAAAAACCAAAAGGAAAAAGTTCTACTTCTTCAAAAAGTATTTTTTGTATAATTTTATTACAATATATTCTTTTTCTGTTTATTTCTTCATTCTAATTTCTTTATTGTTTTATTTTTATTTTATTTCTATTGTTGTTGTTGTTTTTGTTTTTTGTTAAGCGTTATCCCCTTTTTTATTTGGGAAATTTAACTTTACATTATTATTATCCTTTGATAATAATCTGTAGTATATGTCTATTTGTTTTTCTGTTCCCAAACTGAACTTATTTATATAAGGTAAGAGGAGATTCTTATATTGATAATAATTGCCATTTTTATTGAGTACTAAAAGGTTCTGATGACCAAACACTATACACTATACACTATTTTCATTTTATTTTTAAATGAATTAATATTTATTACATTTGAGATGGAGGAATATTGAATTTGATTATGTTACTGTTATTTACTCCAAAATAAAGGCTCGAATTATTATTGGATATTTATTATGTATTAATATGCAGGTACTTAGTTAAATTGAAAAGGTAAATTATGTTATTTATAAAAATGGCTTTTGGGAATTTTTTTTTTGTTTTGACCAATTTTCATTAACAATTAGATTTTGTTATTGTGGTTTAGTGAAGAAAAAGATGTAATTTGGTCAAAAAGTATTAGAGTATAGAATAGTTATATAGATGGGGATATATTTTAGTAAGAAATTTGAGATACCTGTACCGATAGAAAGTTTAAATGACAGTTAATTTAAATTCAAAAATTTCAGTTTTTACATCTATTATTTAGAAGTGTATCCTATCTGCTATAATTACTTTGTATGTTGATCAAATGATGTATTATAAAAAAGGGGTCTTTTGTAATTTGTTTCTCATTACATCATTACAACATAATTTCGGTCAAAGTCGACAAAGTCACCAATATCATTATAGAAGTTGTATATTTGATTGAATTTCAATTACTTTTATTATTATTATTTTCATTAGAGTATACAAATTTGTTTAGCTCATTTGATATTTAATTCACTTCTGGTTTGCAAATTTATCAAAAAATCATATTGAAGATATATCGCAACATTTCGAATAAAGCGCAGTTCACCTTAACTTACATTGCAAAAAATCACTTGGCATAAATCATATAAATAGGAATATGAGGGATTCTGAATTAGAAGAGATTTTAGAGTTGGTTACAAAATCAGAATATGTATACTTAATGTCCCCCATATATTTGATGTTATTTGAAAATTTGTCAAACGAATGTTTTGCAAAGTAAAAATTTGATGTCTACCAATTTTGACAAATAGGTTTTTGCGAAGCTTGAAGAAATGTGGTACAAGATTTTTTGGATAGTGAGTTTTTTCATAAGTGAACTTAGGAGAAGTTGATGTTTGTCATCTGAGTTTTGCTGAGTGTTACACCCCCCAGCTTTTTATTTTATCATGGTTATTTTAGCTAAATCTTCGTAGCGTATAACATCAATTATATGGGGGATATTAAGTATACATATTCTGATTTTGTAACCAACTCTAAAATCTCTCCTAATTCAGAATCTCGCATATTCCTATTTATTCGAGTGAGAAATTTGCTACATGATTTTTTGGATAGTGAGTTTTTTGATAAGTGAACTTAGGAGAAATAGATGTTTGTCATCTGAGTTTTGCCGAGTGTTACACCCCCCAACATTTTATTTTATCATGCTTATTTTAGCTAAATCTTCGTTAACCTCAAATATGAACTGAAATCTTGCTTTTATCAATTTTTTTTTAAAAGAATATTTTTTCTTCGTTTAATAGATTTAATAGTTGGAAAGTTAGTTCCTAATATTCTTGACTTTTCCAAGACATTTACAATACAAAAATTATAAATTAAAAGCAATTTATTTAAAAAAATTTTTTTTTTTTGTTTTACTTTTTAATAATTATTTTTCTGTTCTTCGTCCATTTTTTGCACGTTTTTTCTATATGTACAAAAGTAAAAATTATTAAAAAACATGAAACCATCTAAAATTACTTACTAGTAACATTTTTATGTCATCTTCAACATTACATTTTTTCGTTTCTTTTTTGAGCCTTATTTTCTTTAAGTGCTATTTAATTGCCTTTCCATCAAACACACAGTAAAAAGAAAAAAAAAGTAAAATTAACAATCGCTTGAGGAAAAATAGAATAAAACTGCACTAGAAAAAAAAAATAAAAAAACAACTACTAAAGATGAAAACAATTGCATTTTAACCATTTCACCATTAAAATAATATACAACACAACATTAGCAACAAAACGTAAACCAAAAAAAAAACATTATTCATCCCTTTAATGGTGTTAAATGCAGATATTGTAAATGACTTTCTATTGCAACATGTAGGAACGAATAAAAAAAAAAAAAAATTAAATAAAAATAATCATTAGTCCTTCGTAAAAGGTTAGGTAGGACGCGAAAAGGATGAATATTATTATAGTTCATATGGTTGATGATACATGGTTGGTGAACAACAACAACAACAAAAACATTAAGTCAACAGCAGTAATACCAACAATTTTAACAGCAAAAGCAAACAACAACAGATCAAAAATAAAAAAACATAGCATTATTAAAGGAAAATATGAAACAACAATTTTTTATGCAAATGTTGTGTTTTTACATTTTTTTCTTTGTCGGATCGCAAGGAAACAAAAAAAGAAAAAATGCTGATGCAGGCATACTTCAGAAAAGTGTTATATTTTTTGTTTTTCTTTCTTACCACAATTTATTAAAAATCATTTTTTTGTTTTTTTTTAATTTCTTTTGTTTTTATCCTTTGCTTTTGCTGCATTTTCCCTCGTTCAAAAACGAGCAATCGAACAACCATTAGTATTCTCTGTAACTGCTAATGTTGCCGTAAACTATCAGTAGTCAGTTATGTTGCACTTGTAAACAAAATTATTTTCTAGAAAAAGTAAGAACTTATCAAAGTTTTATTATTGTTATTTTCGTTTTAAAATAAAAATATACAGACAGCTCCATAAAGGCAGAAATAATTGTGTGTATATTGTTACATCATCATAGAGAACGCCATTAGGAATTTCAACAATACGACTACTTTATTATTGCGTATCAGAAAATTAAAAAAACATTTTTCATTTTTCTGGATTTCTGATTTCTTGATGTCCTGGTGTATATATACAAAACAACTGACTACTAAAATACAGATTGATGGAACAACAGGTTGAAAATTAGAAAATGGGAAAATGGAAAAAAAAAAAAACATGAAAAACTGTGTGTAGTTGATTTTTGGTTTTTTTTTTTTTTTTTTAATATTTCTGAGTTAAACGTAGTTATTTTAATAGAGTTGTAATGGAATAAATGAGAATATTATGAAAGAAAGAGAGGAAAACAGGAAAAATTAATTTATAATAATTAGTAAATTGCTTTAGCTGAAATAAAGATGTAGGTAATTACTTTACAATAAGGTTTATTATTTTTTTTTTAATTCATGCTATGACAGCAATCTGTGGTTTTATATTTTCTGTTAAATTTTATTTGCGTTATTTTCTTTTTTCTTTTATATTATTTAGCCGATCCTGATGAAGTTTTGGCCGGTAATATTTTGGATTTTTATTTTTAATTAATTGATAATAGTAAGACTTAGGCTTAGGTGCATAGAAAATTTAGTTTTATATTTAATATTTAAAATCTATAATTTTTAAAAGGAAACTTTTAGAAAGGTTGAAGGCGAAACTTTTAGAAAGGTTGAATTTTTATATAATGCTATATGAACTATTATTATACGAATATTCATTACTTATTTATTATAAGAAATTATGAAGTACTGGGATAAATTGCTCTGTAAGAAATATTAATATAAAATATTAATACTTTTCAGATATAAGTGTTCAAAATGCTACTAAGCATACTTTTTTTTTTCTATAATATGACAATAGTTAGATTATTATAATTTCAAATTACGTAAAGATTTTTTCATTCAAAACACGTTCAGTTTTTTTACAAAGATAAATATTCTAAGATATCTGCCATTTACTCAGTGTGAATAATGACAATTAGATATTATATATATTGTATATCTTAAGTAAATTGTATCCTTTTTAATATTGTACATAAAAAAATTTTTTTTAGATAATAACATTTAATTTTTTACTTGGTCCTTATTATTTTAATAGGTATAATTTATTGTATGCAATTAATTATTTTGGATACATATGTTAATTATTAATTACTTAATCTAAAAAGTGATTTAAAAAAAAAAAAAAAATTAAGTAGTTTCCTTTTATTCATACAATTAATCAAAAATATTATGAATTTTATATCATTTTTGAAAATAAAAAAATTTTTATTGAGAACCATAAAAGTTTTTTTTGAAGGAGTTTAATTTAAATTATGATTTCATAAATTTTAAAATACATAAATATATATATATTTATGTGTGATAAATCTGTAGATAACTTTCCTTTTTTTCAATAAAAAAACAACTGAAGCATCTCTTGCGTGCCATTGAACAAAATTTATATTATTAACAATCTCATCATCAACAGTTGCTTTGACAGCTTAAAAAAAGGAATTTTTCTTGTAACGCGTTTTCCGGTTGTCATTTGGCTTGCTTCAATAAAATTATTTGGGTTGTTTGTAAAACCACCTTTTCGGAAAAGTGTACTTTTTCCTTGAATCATAATTTTTTTTTTAATTAACTTTTTAATCTAATTCTAATATTTGCTTGTGTTATTTTTCATACTTACATTACTTAAATTCTTACATCACTTTCTATTTTAAAACTTTCCAAATCATAATTTTTAAGCTTAAGGTTTTTCACGCGAAAGACTTTCCTTATATTAATAGCTAATTATTGATAGATCTTGGAAACATTATGTTGCTTAATTAACATAAAATCCTAAAATAAAGATGCTAGTATTTTATTCTAGTTTTTCTATACTAAGTAGATTTTTTTGCTTTAGAATAATTTAAGGTAAAAGAAAATCTAATAAATTTAATTTATGGTTGGAAGGACATAAACTTTATTTTGTAACAAAACAAAAATTGTCAAATGGAAAAAAATTATTAAAGAATTAAAAAAAAAAAACTGAAATAGAGTAAAAATCACAAATCTCTTAAGATTAATATAAGAAAATCATTTTTAAAGAAAAACAGAAGAGTATGAATTCAACTCATTCTGTATTCTTTTCAGATTCTTATCACTTATCTAAATAACCTCATAAAAACTTCATTATCTTTTTTTTTTTCGCTCTTTATATATTGTAAATGTGTGTTTGTTCTTTACAATATTGTAAATGTGTGTTTGGCTTATTTTCGTATGTACAAATGATATAAGTATATAATAAGTTGAAAAAAAATATATACCTACCTAATACAGTTTATTATAGTCTTTTTATACCACTCAAAGATTAAATTATTCCAAACATTAAGTTTTTGTTGCTACAGTTATATTTTTTGAAATTACCGTTATTTTGTATCTTTAACATTTTTAAAGTTATAAAAACAAATTTAAACATATACATATTTTAAAAATTTACAAAAAGAAAATAATTTAAAAATATTAAAGAAATTGTATAAAATGATTACATACTTTTAGGCGTAGCGTAAAAAAATTCACTACTTTTGGTGTTTATCAAAAGTATTTTTAATATAGTTAAGAAAATATTAAATTTCTAATATTGAAAAAAAAAAATTTTAAATATAAAAAGTACAAGAAAAGAAAAACAGTAAACGATTTATTTATCTTAGAAATTCTAATGATGGGCAATTTATTGTAATGGTTCAAAATAAATTTTTATTTTTAGTTATACGTTCAATATTTTGTGTCTAGAATATTTTATATTGCTTTTTCATTTACATCTTTTTAAGAAGTAAATGAATTATATCATTTTTTTTTTGTTCTTTTAGAATGTAGACTAGAATACATATTTAAACCTTTTTCTTTTTTTTTTTATATAAATAATAGGTATATATGTTATCTTATATATATTTATTACAAAAGTAGTCTTCTGAAATCATTGAATAAATTATTCATTACATAAGTCATTCACAAAAATGAATGCATATATCCAATTTTATTAAACAGGCATTGTTATTAGTTACAGGCATACATTTTATTAGTTTTATTATAATTTCGATATTTTTTAAACTGTAAGAATAAGCTAATTAAATTATAGTAACAATTAGTTAAAAGGAAATTTTTGAAAATAGTAAAAACTTTTATCAAAATAAAATGATTATAAATGGGGCCACGGTGGCTTAGTGAATAAGAGCGTATAAAATAAGCTACAAACACCGAGGGAGTGTGGGTTCGAATCCCACACACGTCGTAAGAGTTATTCCCCCTTACAACATATTTACAGCCATGCCTGAACAGGAAAGGCTGTGGAACTTTCTGTCCACATTTATGTGGCAGAGAAATACATTAAAAAAAAAAAAAGTTATAAATTCAAATCCAAGATTAATGGTCGCAAAATGAATAAAATTTAGCTTGTCAGTCAGCAATCAATTGTAATGAATAGAAAATTATTTAAAAGGAGTAAAAACTTATGACTTATTAATTTTATTATTAATCATTCCTTCATTAAATTATTCAAAATTACCTCAAATTTTAAATCACTTAATAATAATTTATTATGTAAAGTTGTTATTAAACCGATGAACCGTCTTACACTCAAACATATAGTCAACCGATCGATTATCGAAAATTTTTTATGATTATCAAATGTAGAATTTTGGGGGTAAATGGTAAATGGAAAGTTAATTTAACATAACGGTATATTCTTTTATCTACTATTTCTCAAAAGCTGAAGTAGTTGGCAGTAAAAAAAGTATTATTTACTCGGTAAAAGGGAATCAAAGTATTTTTTTCTTTTTTGTAAACTTAAACTTTAGAGAGACTTGACTAAAATAATATTTTACTTGAAAATTTTAATGAACTTCATATTACAACAATAATGCTCTTTAATTAACAATAACAGTTTGTAAGTCACTGTAACACTACAATGTTATATTTATAGATTTTGAAATATTTTCTATTCTGTTACATACATACTATATGGAAAATTATGATTATAACATTTATGTTTATATTTATGATGATGATGAAAATGCCTACTGATGATGATAAATATCACTACTACTAATGATAATTCTTAGTCTTATTGTATACGTATAAATTTAAAATGATTTTTTGATGTTATTTACGTTGCTGTTATTCTACACTTTTCTACACTTCATTATCCTATAATGGCGGATGATTATGATAAGTAATTTAGAATAATAATTATTTTCATATATAGACTTACACAAAAAAAAAAAAAAAAAGAAAAATAAATTCAGTACTTATTCAATGAAACATTTTCCTAAAATACATTATGTTTATTTCAATATTATTTTATTGTTTGTTTATTTTCTTCTTATTTTAACCATTATATTTTATTGTTTATTATATTCATATATTGTTTAGTATTATTATTATTTTATTATTATTATCATTTTCTATTATGACTGGAATTATTACATTTACTTTTCTATATTGTTTCTTTTATTGAAGGAGATGAAGTTTTAAGAAATCATAGATTTTCTAAACAGACACGTAATAAAATAATATTTTTGTGTCTTAAAGAAGATTTTTTTTTTTTCTTTCTTTTTATATATAAGTATTATAATAATATTATGTAATGTGTAAAATTATATATGTAAAAGTATATATAATACTTATATATAATTTATATAAATGATAGTTTCAATAATATGATAATGTCAGTAAATATTTTTGGGAAATTAAATAAATGTAGTGTAGAGTCTGTCATAGAAATTGACAATTTGTTGTTGTAAATAAATAAATAAAATCCGAATTATAGTAAAAAAAAATGATAAATAAATTAAAAATATTATTGTAACTGTAGTTGCAAATAATTTTCTTTTTTTTTTTTAAATCAGAAATGTAAAAAGAGGAATAAATAACACAGTAAGTTTTTTTTCTTAAAACGTTTTTTGAAAGCATTCGTTTATTTATTTATTTTGGGGTCACCATCGACTCTTCCATTTACATATAGATATATTCTGGAAAAAAGCGTACTCTTAATTTTGTAACTAACTCTAAAATTTCACCTAATTATTTTGTTTCTTTATAATCACTAAACAAAATTTTGAAATTCTAATTCTCTAACTAACTATAAAACACATAGCATTAATTTTCCAAAATTTTCAAATAAATTTTTGTTTTCAACATAAAATTCTAGATTTTTTCATTTAAGATTTTTCTTTTCAAGATAACGTCTTGATTTTTTATTTTAATATTACAAATTATATAGGTGACATTTCTAAAATGTATTACTTATTACTAATAATATGTATAAAGTAATAAAATTTATTTTGTTTTGATAGGTATTATTATATTTTCATTAGATTTGATGGTAAGGATTTGGGCAAGGAGCCGGATTAATTAGAAAAAAATACTTTATTACTTTAAATATTTACAAAATATACCTGTTCTAATGCTACCTGTTTAGGATTTGTTTAATACGCCAAGATTACGTGCTTAACCACTCGGCTATTGAGGGCACTATTTAAAATTAATTTAGAAGAATAATAAAATTAATAAGTCAGCCTAAAAGTATGTATTTCTTTTATTTTTTTTGAATTTATTTTTGTTTAAGTAATTTTTAATGGGGTCTCGGTGGTCTAATGGTGACACACGTGGCTTATTAACCGAAGGAGTGCGAGTTCAAATCCTGCACAGGCAGCAAGTTTTATTAATTAAAAACAAATCCCCCTTACTACCAAATATAGTGCAAATATATAATATAAACAAAATAAATAATATTAGTGTATAATTTAATAATAGTATAATGGCCTTAGTAGCCGATGGTTTTGTAATATTGCAGTTTCCGATGGTTTTGTAATATTGCGGATATCCTATGCGGTTTGTAATATTAGAATAAATAAATAATTTATAATACAATGGGGTTTCAATTTAAATTTTAGATTTATTTGAAAACTTTTGTTAAGAACAAGTCTTTTAAAAAGATTTTGAAGACATTATTAATCTTTAATTATAGTAAACTAATATTGTAACAAGCCGTCTTTTAAAGGTATACAAAAATTTCAAGAACAACTGGAATAAAAATTCCATTACTCTTTTAGTGTAGCTCATTAATGTTCGCCACATCTTTTGTGCTTTGTATGGGACAACAAGACAGGAAAAAATATAAAGAAACAAACTGCTTGTCAACTGTATGAAACAAAATTTTAAAGATCCCTTTAAATATTTTTTTTTTTGCAAACCACAGTAAAAAAAATCAAACTTTTCACATATTAATTTATTTTTAGATTTTTCGTTTTTCTTTTAAATCATAAGAGAAATCCTTCTTACTAATGGAATTAATCACTATACGAAATACTTCAGAAGTAAGTAGATATTATAAATAATAATAATAAAAAAAAAAAAAGATTTAAAACTAAAATGGACATCAGTATTAGAAATATAAAGAAATCCTCTTACAATAATTCAATAGAAAGGAGGGATGAAATACATAAGTGTTCATTTATTAATAGTAAATAGGGTTTTTTTTTTTCTTTTGTGTTGCTGTTGTGATTAGGATTTTGTTTTCGTTGTTGATTTAAATGATGAATTTGATGTAATAAAACAAAATCTTAACAATTGTGTATTTTAATGACTTATGTTTGTGCGTATCATTTCCTTATTTAGTTTTAGTGACATTTTGTATTTGTACGTTTTTGTTTTATTTTAACTTTGTAAGGCACAACATGGATATTTTGACCGTTAAAACAAATTTTATCATCAAATCAAAAATATTTCTTTTAGTTCTTCTATCCTTTGCAGATGTATCATTGTACGTACATAATATAATATTTGTGTGTACGTACATACTATAATATTTGATTTTGTTATTTTTATTTGGAATAAATTCTTATGAAAGTTTAAAAGTGATTTGATTAATTTATTAGAATCCTATTAGATTAATTCCTTGAACAGATTGTATTAAAATATTGATCTTGTGAAAAGTTTTCTTCGTTTGAAACTTATTTGGAAAGAGATCAGTTATTTTATAGCGTTGTTAAAAATACTAATAATAAAATTAATTAGTGATATTAAGGTTATATTGTTATTTGTTAAATAAAAATTAGGAAATTTTGTAAGAAGAGACTTTGATTTATTTGTAATGGTTAATTGTTTTAAAGTATTTGTTTTATTTATGTTAAACAAAAAAAGAATATTTTTTGTATTTGATTTAATATGTCAAATTTGTTAAATATGTCAAATATTTGACAAATATGTCAAATATTTTAAAAATTGAAATACGTTATGATTTAATGTTAACCTCAATTTGAATATGTTTTTAGCTTGTTGGTTTAGCTTACAGAGCGTGTCATATGTCTGGAAGTCATTTGACTGTATTTCGTTTGACTATATTTGATTTGACTGTATCTTATTTGATCGGATTTAAATGAGTTCTTTGTGTTGAAATGTGTGTAGAAAAATAAGAGTCTCTCTTATAGCTTGATAGAAAATCAGGGTTATACGCTTTTTCCAGAATATATATATATATATATATACGATATTCTTAATTAGAAGGGAAATATTACTATGGTACAAAATCAGTGTTTTAATAATGTGTTTAGGGGCAATTTGGGACAGTTTCCCTCTTGATGTTAAACATTTTATTGTCGAGATAGGTATACAAAACAATAAGTAGGAGGTGTTTTACAATTGATTTCAAAATCAGGGTTCCAATAATTTGTTTAGAACGTTTCTCTCATTGTTTTAAAAGTTTTGTTGTTGGTGTAGCTGTTATTATAATATTACAAGTTTATATATATAACTTTGCACGTAAAATTATGAAAAAGTCTAGGTATCTAGGCAAAGGTTATACGGACAAATGAAATTCAGTTAAATATAGTAATATAAATCAAATCAAATCCAGCCAAATGAAATACAGGCAAATTAAAAGCAAACGAAATATATTGAATCCAGTCAAATGTAAATACAAGAAAACCAGGCAAATGAAAATAATTTCTTTCTTTCTGATTTTCTGATTCTGTCCATCACAACTGCGGAATGATAGATTGAATGGGATACCTAGTCTGATCGCATCTTCACCTATTAACCTGTGATCATGCCTATATTGTTCTAGTTATGTCCCGCGAAAATAGCTTCAACAGGTTGTATTTTCATTTATTGTCGTACGGTGGTCAGATTTGCAATTGTGACTATAAATTTAATTTAAAACTTTAAAGAATATTTCAAGATTTACTTTTTAAATCAATTACCAATATTGAAAACATTAGAAAATCCTCAACATTGTTTTATTTATATACATATATAACATTTTTTAGAAATTATATTCAGTGTAATAGCTGTAATTTCTGTCATACAGATGATAAAATGAGAAAAAAAAAAAACTCACCGCATAGTTATATAGTTCTTAACTACTAATAAAAAAAGGAAATTATATGGTGCACTGTACAACAAATTTAACATCAAGTGCCAAGAAACAAAAAAAAAAAAAATATAAAAATATTAAAAAAAAAGAAAATGATTTTTATTTAAAACCATTAAAAGAAAACCCATTCAAATTTATTTCGTTGCACCAAAAAATTGTTAAAAAAGGATCGCAAAATGTTTTTAATGCTCATAAAAAAATCAGGCAAAACAAAGAAACCTGGCTAAGAATCAGTCTAATAAAAAAAAATTACTATACATATGGGAGTTTAATTATTAAAATGTTAACGTTATCTTTTGGTATCATTAGGTTGTGCTGATGCTATAATTTTCTTGGCATAGTTTAGAACTGGTTCAATATGGTGCAATTGAAATTTAATTTCTATTTTTAAATGTTTAAAGAAATACATTGTAACTGTAGTGGTTTTTATTATAAAAGAGAAAATTTTTCTTATTAATTTAAAATAGTTATTATTTTGTCTCACTTCCTGTTGCCTAATTTTTGAAGTTTTTCTATGAGTTCTTAATATAAAAATTATAAGATTTGCAGTCAAATAATTGACTTCTGTCACTTCTGAAGTCGTTGGTAGGTTTAAATGACACACTTTAAGAGGCGTTCTATATACGATGAAATTTACGATCAAAAACAACTAAGAAGAGGTGAAAACAAAAAGAGTAGAGAATGTTGAAGTTTTGTAAACATTCTATGACCTGAAAGGCTTTAATGTTTGTAGGAGTTCCTTTTGCAACTTTCAATTTTTATAAAATTTAACAAAAGAGAAAAGTGATAATTTTCGAAGCAGTTTTTGAAGATTAGTTTCTCTTAAAAATTAATTTTTAAAATTTTTGAATTTGAATGAGTTACGAAAGTGAGTGAAATTTCAATTAATAAATTTTTAGGCAATTCTCAAGACTTTTAAACATGTAAATACCGTTTTCGGTAAATTGATAAAATTTGAGCGGTAACTTTTAAGAGTTTTAAAATTTTGTGCAAGAATTTATAATGAGATATAAAAAGATACTAATTTTTCTATTTTAAGGAAAATTTTTTGTTTCTTCTGTTTTTTGTCTGTGTGTTGTTTGTTTTTTTTTGTTTTTCATCTTGAAGATTTTTCACATTGTATGGAAAAGAAATTTTCATCTTGTTCAATAACATAAAAAAACAACAGAGAATTCTAAACATTTTATATACTAATTTTTCTTTAAATTTTTGTTATTTTTTTTTTAGAATGACAGGGTATACATTAGTGTATGTAAAGATTTCGAAGCATTTTTATTATATTCATCTTGTAAATTTTATTTTTATTTTGAAAAGTTGGAATAATTGTGTTGTTATCCTTTTTATTGCAACGTAATAAAAAGTATGGATAAAATGTTGTGTTTGTGTATGCAGTAATTTTAGAGCAGTTTTATAAAATAAAAAAATACTTCTTTTTTTTTTTGTTGTCATTCATTAGATAAATAAAATGGCTGATGGAACTGAAATTGCATATGTGGAGGTATTCTTTTTGTTTATATTTAGTATGCAATTGTAATTCTCTTTAGAGAGTTTTCTGAATGAAACCATTCAAAATTAAAATTGTAATGGCAATAAATGTCTACAATGGTCATTTAAACAACGGGTTCATGAAATGTATAAACATTATATGTTTAAAATAAAACCTACAACAAAAAAAAGGATGAAACTAAAATCAAATAAAAACTGAATAGAGGAAAATAATGGCAAAAAAAAAAACAAGAAATAAATTAATAGTTGCTTGTTCTTCAACACTATTTTAGTGTTAGGATTGTTCCTGATGTAACAAAAATAATCTACAAAAAAACTTTTTTTGTGATTTGAACAAAAAATACTGCGAAGGTTCTGAATAACAAAGGGTTCTTCTAAAAAGAAATGCTAGAAATCCATTAGTAAAATACTTAATTGATATTGTCTTGAAAAAACCACTTCTTCTCTAGCACTATCCATACTTGACAATCTTAGAAAATTCTCTGTAAATTCGATTTGAATAGCTTCATTCTGAATTGTCTTTACAGAATTGAAGATATATGGATACTTTTCACATTAAAATATTATGATATAAGTATTCTTCCATTGTTTATTTTCAGTTACTCTTAGGAACTTTTATTTTGTCCTTATTTTAAATGACTGAAGGTAACAAGTTAATAAGTTTTAAATAACGAGCCAAAAAATTCTTGCAATTAAAAGACAATTATTTCAGTAAAACTTTTCCTAAATGATATTAAAATATAATAGTTTGGTTTTATAAAAAAATACTCAAACTTTTTGTACATCAATGTTGTATTTCCATAAATATAATATCTTTAAATTTTTACTGTGACAGACGAGTGTGTATGTAAGTGTGTTTAATGTTTATAACATGGATATAAATTTTATGTAAAAAATCCAATAAAAAACACATTAAATTGTGTGTTCTAATATTAAACGAAATCAACAAAACCATTATCTTGATGAAAATGAAATTTTATATAATTTCTTTTTTTACTATGCATTGGCCTACAGAATTTCATTCTGCTATGATTTAACTAAACCAAATAAATAAAACTTTTAAATCCTATACTGAATTAAAATAATTCTTTTGTAACAATAATTTAATTCTGTGTGTTGTTTTGTTGCCATTTGGCAAATAAATGCTGGCAATATTGTTGCAATAAATATTTTTAAGATTCTTTTAATAAACTGATGTTTGTTATAGTCAGCCTACTTTTGTAGATATTATAAAGTCTGATGATACTTAAAAATGGAATTCTGGGAATGTGAGAAGATATTTAGATATTGATTTGAAATCTTATTTAGGAAAAAGCATCCAAAACCAAAAGAGGAACAATATTCAAGACAGTTTTAAGAAGAAGGCTGATGTGGGAAGAGAGAAGTTTTTATTAATATTTAACTGTTTTTTTCTTTAAAAAACGAAAAATTTCCATTCGGAGATAATTTTAATAAAATTTCATATAAGTATAAAAGTAATCGAACATTTTAAACAAGGAGTTGTCTAGGCAGCAACATTACGAAATCTACTGAAGAGTCCGAGTAAAGTTGTAGGACGAAGATTCCCAAAATTTTGATTATATTTGACTGATTTTAGTTAGAACAAAAAATACTTTTGTTTTGCAATTTAAATCAGTGTAATGTTAATTCTTTGAAGGGGGACACATTTGGAGACTTACTGAGAACAAATAACTGTGAGTATAAAATAAATCAAAGTGGTTATATGAATTACTTGAGTTTATTGCTTGAATTAAGAATTGCTTCTTTTTGCCAAGTCTAATTCAAAAAGGCACGAAATTGAGGAATTAGCAGTGAAATCAAATAACAAATTTAATTCCAACTTTAAAAACATCTTGTATAAAACATTTGTTTAAAATATTGTGAAGTTTTTGTTTTGTAATTGTGACATTACATAATAGATGGCAGTACAATTTGATAAATTTTATTAAATGATTTGTTTTTTTTTTTTTTTTCAGTGATTTTTCAATTTTTTTATAAATAAAAAAAGAAATTAATGTAAATATGAATGACTTTATAATTTTTACTTTGAAGTTGTTTTGTTATTTTTGTGACTATCACGGAAGAAACAAAATAAATAAATTCAGTTTTTTATTAGATTTGTTTATTTTTTGGGGTGTTGACTTTAAGATAAGAAACTTTATATTTTTGGTTACTTTGAGTTCTGTTATTTTTTTTTTTAAGGAATAAATAAATAAATAAAAAAAATGGTCAATTCTGTTGTTTTTCGTTTTGTTTATGATTTTTTTATTTTTGTTTTTTGATTTTTATTTTTGTCTAACTTTAATATTTTGCAATATTTTATTTATTCATTTAAATAAATTTAATATGTAAAGGAAATGGTGTTCATACAAAAATAAAACTAAAGGAGGATCAGGATCAGTAAATGAAACATCTTGATTAAAAATTGTGGTATAGACGCACGGATCTTCATTAATTTTGAGGCAATCTAATACAAAAAATTATTATAAATATTTTTGCATGTTGGTAGCCAAAGGCCCCAGCTACCAGCTGTAGTTTTTATATATATATATAGTAGGTATAGTATAGTAGATATTAGAAATTTCATAACTTAAATAAATAAATTAAGTTTTGCATGTTATAATTGCTTCATTCAATTAAAAAGTTTAAGAATTTTCCTAAATATAAAGATTATTTTAACAAAATTAGATTTTATGGTTTGATGTGAACGATACTAAATAAAATGGTCAAATATTTGATGTATTGTAATTTATTTGTGAAAACAGTTTAAAGAGTTAGACTCAATTACTATTAGAAGTTTAGAACTGCCTCAAAATTAACTGAATCTTCCTGTTTCTCTTTGTTTCTCACCTTTGTTTTTATTTAACCCCTTGCTTGTTTGTATTGTATTATTATTTTTTAATAAATTAGAATTATTGATTTCCTTCGGAATTCAAAATATTCGAACAAATTTTTATTTCTTTATCAATTAAAGTCACCATATATCTTGCGCTCAACATAAAATTGAAAAACAAAAATGAAGTACTAACACTTTTCATATTTTACAACATATTTTATGTCACTACACTTTTAGTGATATTCAAAACAAAAACAAAGTCAATATCATGCAACAAAATAGCAAAATTATGATTCTTTTAAAAGAAAACATTATAGAAGGATGCATATTATGCCAAAATATTTCTATTTAAGTAATAGAAATATTATAAAGAAAATAAAAAAAAATTTTCCAGCTTGTTTTAAAAAAAAAATATTATCTTCTACTCTCCATAAATTCTCTTCAACATCATAAAGTAATGAACATATTTTCTTCTTTAGAAGAATAAAAAATTTTATTCCAACAAATACACATTTCAAAAATTCTTAATATAGTGACAGTACAATAAAACATAAATGTCATAAATATAACTAAAAAAAAAAGAGGGATCCTTACATGAAAACATAAAAGCATATGCAATTCAACTTAACGCATTTATATTGCCATCGAAATCTGTCTAACAAAAGTTTATTACTGTACTTTATTATATAAGAACTAAGAAGTGCAGTAGTACAGACTGGTGTAAAATTAACAAAAAAAAAAAACAAGGTAGAATATAAACCAATGGTTTTTAAAAGCGTACATTTCCAAAACACAATAAAAACTGTTTAGAATTGTGACTTGCACAAAAATTAGAAAATTTAAGAAATTTTTTGTAATAAGAAAATATGTGAAAATAGGACTTCTCTGGAATTTTGAGAGGCTGTAAGCCCGGAACCCCATATAACTAAGAAAATCGTTAACACACGTAAAAATATATTACTGAATATATTATATTACTTTAATTTTTATGTTTTGCCGAAAAAAAGTTTGTACAGGTGCTTATAAGTTACAGGTGCCTAAAAAAAGCAAGTTTTCAATTTTTGAGCCCTAATAGTTCAAAAACAGGGGGTGGCTCAAAAATATTTTCTGAGCAAACTTTAACCTTCTTTCTGCTCACAAAATTTCAAGTCCCTATTTAAAAGCGTTCCGGAGTTATGAAGGTAGAAAAATAATGCAAAATTTGGTTTTCACATAACGGTAAATTTAAATACTGAATTTAAAAAAATTGCATAATTTTGAGATTTGAGAATTTACAAAGTTAAAAAAAAATACCTGTCGAATGAGGTTTTCAGATTGAAAAAATCTTAAGCAGAACAAATCTTAAACAGAACATTTTTTAAAGTTTGATGACTGTAGCTGTTTGTTAATGGATGGGGCTACATGAAAAAGTTGTTCCACAAAATTAATTTTTTTATGAGACCTACCCATGGTTAAATTTTTTTTTCTCTATCTTTAACGGTGTAGAAGTTTTGTAAACAGACGGACGGACAGAGTGAAACTAATAGGCACATATTTTCAAAATTTTTTTTGCGAATATGCTAAAAATTATGAAACATAAGAATTTAATGTCTAGAATAATTTTTACGTCTTCTTCTTCAGCTTTATTTTAATATATAAAAATATTTCTTCCTATAGTTTCTGCATCTTACGCTTATTACTATCATAACTAAGTACTATATAGTGTACTGGGACATTATCATTCATGACACGATTTCTTCGTTATCTGTTGTGTCTTTTTGCATTTTTCTATGCACATTTCCTTCCTTCCGGAATAAATTTTACAATATTTGAAAATTATTTTCCTATGTTTTTTTTTCGTGTGTTTTTTATATAAATGAATGTATGTGCTTTGTTTAAGTTCATGTTACTGAATGGTATTGTCCCTTCTGTTGCAATTCAAAAAATTCAATTCAATCCTAAAAATTGTTTCTTTACAATAACTAATATTAAACAAGACAAAACTGATTGCATAATGATTTGCTTTTCTATCTTTTTTGTTTGCATATTTCCTGTCTCTTTCTTTATTCTTTTTCTGTGTAAAAATTTTTAAGGATTCCAAGATAGGAATAGATGATGATAGAAAAGAAAATGAAAAATAATTGAAGGCAGCATTAATAGAAAAATTTATAAAAAAAAAGAAAAAAAAAGGGAAAAGAGAATTGATATAAATTTAAAATTATTGCATATATTTAGGAGGTGGCAAAAATAAATGAAAAACTTTAAGAGAAAGAACAAAAAATTGAAAAATTGACATATGATATCTGAACTAAATTGAAATTAATTTTTTTTAGCAAATTTTCCAAAAATTAAAAATAAATTCACTATTATTAGATTTATTTAGCTTACCTGTTCAAGCTGTTGAACACTGCTTGGAATAAAGGAATCAAACGTTATTTATTATTTTTTATCGTGTAACATTTGATTAAGAAATTTTTTATTATACAAAATAAGAGATTGATTTGATAAAAGATACATTTTTTGAGACTTGAGAGTCAACCGATTTATTAGATTAGTTTTTATTTTTTTTATATTTATTATGCTTAGAAACTGTGGTTTACCCCGCAGGGTAGAGCAGATTATGTAACAGAGAATACATTTTTCTTAACTCTTTCACTATATGCTGAATAATCACGTGATTCAGCAATTGTATTATCCGTGTGATTAAATGATTCGAGACAAAAAGTCAAAAAGAATGATTTTAGGAGTAAAGTCTAGTCCGGGTCTAACCCCCGACACATATTAAATCACGTGATTCACGTGAATAATCACGTGATTCAGCAATTGTATTATCCGTGTGATTAAATGTGTACATTTGTACGCAAAGGTACTGAAAGGGTAAGGAAAATGGGAGTCTTTAAAAGACAGTAAGAATTCGCCGGTCAGATTTTTATGCTTTAATCAATATAATGCGATAAAACCCCTAACTGCTCATGAGTAGGGATATAGCAAAAGATAGAATAGGGAGCGAACAATGAATCCGATAACTATTATTACCACTTGGTTATTATTCTAACAGTAACCAAGCCATTTACAGTAAGAAAATGCAGAAAATATATGGCACCATATATATTCTAATAAGTAATAACCAAAGGCAGCTCAGATATTATATAATATGTGTCGGGGGTTAGACCCGGACTAGACTTTACTCCTAAAATCATTCTTTTTGACTTTTTGTCTCGATAATACGAATAATCAGTGTAGTATCAGAATCACAATACATTTAAAAAAGAATATATATAAATTTGTTAATGGATTTTAAAAGGAATTTTCTATTTATTTTATAACGATAACAGTTTTGTTGCAGTTTTTCACATCCACCTATTATAAAATTTTTATTTCTCTTAATTTATTTTTTCTTTCAAAAGTTTTTATATAGCAATTGGTATCTAATAATGAAGTCAGCTTGATTTTTCTTTTGTAATTTACATAAAAATTTTTATATAGAGTTCAAGTATTAATAATAGGTTGTTGTATAGAAGAAAATAATAAAACGAAAGGTAATGTTATAAAAACTTTTACTAAATAGATCCATTTATCATAAATAAAACTAAAAAATCTTTTCTTCCTCATTGTCTGCTTAAATATTTTTTTTATCACACGTATCATTTTTAACTAAGAAAATGTGATATTTCCTTGATGGGTTCGATGGGTGCCACAACTAATATTATGTTATAATAAAAAAGGTTTTTATTTTCAATATATTTTGAATATATATCAGCAGACAGGATGTCGTAGTAGAATAAAAAAAAAAAAAAATTTTCTATACTCTTGAATTTAGAACGAGGGAAGAAATTGATTATGGCATTAAATCTTTATTAATCTGTCATAAATTGCAATTTAATTTTTGCATGTATCATATGCATTTAATAATATGGTATAGTAAAACTTTTAATATGTTTTATTGTAAATAAAGTGATGTTAAATGAAAAAAACTCTAAAACTATTGAAAAGAAAATGTAGGTGTATGGTAAAGTTAATTTAAGTTGATCTTTCAAGAGATCTAACCACATTTGCTAGAAGAAGACATAAATTCTTTTTAGGAAGATGAAATGATTCAAAGCAGATATTAAATCCTTTCAGTCTTCTCTTATTTAAAATATTTTAATTACGTAAATTATAGTAAATCAGTATCAGGGTAATTAGCATTGAGCTGCTGCATTAAAAAGGCAAGGATGATCTGCATTTTCGGTTTTTTTTTTTTTTAACTTTAACGTTTATGTTAACGGATTGGGTTTGAAGGACTTATCTCTAATTCGTCGCGTACTTTTAGAATTCAATTCAGAGTATTGTTTGTCGTAATGAGTTTGGTTTTATTTCGCCATACAAAAAATATTTTTAAAAATCTATGGTGATTGAATTTTCTGAGATACGTCTTTATGTCTGAAATTTTACGGTTAGACTGATGGTAACTTTTTATATTTATATTTTTATACTTGTATTTATCGTCGAGATATAATTTTACTGAAAGTTTGACTGATATTATACCAAAAAAAAAAAAAATAGAAAATACATAAAAAACTAAAAATAGAGCAATCGATTAGAGTTGACGAAAAAAATATATGTAGTTACATACAACTTTTGTTTTGAAATTATGTTTTAAAGCCGTACCAGTTCATAATTTTAAATTTCATATTTATTTAAAATTAATTTAATGAATATTTAACTTTTTTTTTTTTTACATAATATTGTAAAAAGTTTTTAGTCAAAATTTTCAAATCAAAGTCAAAATTTTTTTTTTTAAATAAATTTACTAAGTTTGGAATAAAAATACATGATTTCGTTTTTTGTAAAACACAACATAAATTTGCATATAAATTCAATAACTTTTTAGTAAAAAAAACGATTTTTGTATCCTTTTTTTTTGTATTTTGTTTCTTAAATTTTTTTTTTTCTTAAATTTATTTATTTTTTTTTTTTTTTCATCCTTTTTTCGAGTTGATTTAAAACAACTACACAACATATTGACCTGTCCCATAAATCTTTAGATAAAATACTAAAGTATCTTAAAACTAATGGCTTTAGTTTAGATCGAAAAAAAAAAATTAAAAAAAACAAAATTCTATTTTTTTTGCTATACAATATATTAAATTTTTAAAAAAAATTCGAGGTCCTAGTTGAGGGGGTATGAAGAAATTTTTTTTTACCATGAAAATAATAAAAAACTTCAATAAACAGGGAGGGTAAAGAAAATTTAGAAAAGAATAAAACTAAAAACTAGAAATTATGCAAAATATTTTTGTATAAATTTTCTTTTTATCTATACCCCCTGCTGTACTACTATACAACCATTAAAGTTCCCTTAACTATATTAACTGAATAATAAAAAGAAAGGGATAAATATGTTTTTATTAGAGGACTGGACTTCATTGAACTAAAATGGTTATTATGTAAAGTTTTTATAAGCTTATATTTATTATGATGATCATAAAGTTGAAAAATTTAGAATTGTGGAGTATTATAAACGTTATACATGAAAATATACGTTTTTAATAGTTAGTATTATTTTAAATACTGTAAATATATATGAAGATGACTAGCTTTCATATAAAAATTTTCAAATTATTGTAATTTTTCCATATAAAACCGTTATTAATGCATGTACACATATTTTTTGCAATTTTAAGTTTTCCAAGGTATCAGCTTTAATTTATATCACCTATATATTTATATCCAGCCAATGGTGTAGTGGCCGGGTTCAAACCCCGGTTGAGTCATATAGATTAATAAAAAATAATACAGATTTTTCTAATAATATATAATTAGTAGAATATAATTAATCTAAAAATAAGTATATATGTCTATGTATATACCAATTATATAAATTATAATTAATATCATATTGTAATAGCTATATAATAAAATAATAATAAACCATAATTCTTGTATAAGACAATAGATGGCGTAGAAATAAAAATGAATTGTCTTGTACAATAGCTACAGCCGAGTAATCAACGGCTTTGTGAAATTAATGATATACGAAACTGAAGCTTAGTTAAATATGAATAATAAATGACTTAGTGGATGCTCTATGCCTCTCATAGGAGTAACAAGAAAAAAAATAATTATTTCAATTATATGTTTTACCGTTTTCGATGAAATTCAATAACATTGAACTGCAAAACAATGTCATTAAAAAAGAAAATTTCTAATAAGACACTTAAATTGAAAAGCATTAGATGTAAACCTCACCTTCCAGAAAGATTTTTTGTTTGTTTCGACATCAGCCGATCAGCATTAGTTCAAAGAAGACTATAGAAAGTTGAACAAACCTGCATATTAGACACAAACTTCGGTAATATTCAACTTCTTTTAATGTTTAATAACCGTTTCAATCCGTTTGCCTCAATAACTCTTAATTTTCTAAATATGGAAGTTTCAAGGAAACTGAAGTTTAATACTTAAAATTGTGTATTTAGAAAATAAAATCAAAAGTAAAACTAATAATAAGAGTAAGTCCTAGGGGAATTTCCATCCGATTTTATAACATTTTGCAGTTACTTATCTAATTCAGCTCAAGTATTATATTTAGAAGTTAGATCTGAAAGAGAATTATTTAACCCTTCTAAATACTGGATTAACTTTTCATTATGCATGATCATTTATATGTGACTATTAAAATTAACTATAGGAATTCATCAAAAGAACGATAGTTTTTTATAGTTTATAAATCTTAAATGCTACAGAATAAAGTTATTGTCCTATAGTGTGAGATAGTGACAGTAAATATTTACTGGTATTAAGTTTAAGCAAAGAAAAAAATTCTTCGTTTCATGTTATGGATCCAAAATGAAATAATATCTTATTATTTTTATTGTACTCGTATAACACATGTACCTAATGTACATATTCTAGATTTTAATAAATTAAAAAAAAAAAATACTTATTAAAAAACAGAGCATTTTAATTTTTTTTTCTTTTACTTTAGATTTTTTTAACAAAAGATTTTTGCAACAGTTGTTAGATTTTATATTGAAATTCAATAATTTGAATTAAATAAAACAAAGAAACTATTTTAAATATTTTTTATATTATGGTTATGTAAGTCAATGAATTTAGTAAAGAAAATGTTTAATGTTTAATGCTTAAAAGAAGACAGTTAAGTATATAAAATAAAAACAATAATCAATTGATTTACATCTAATAGACTCAAGGAAGTTATATCTTTACTTCAAATTCAGGTAGTGTCAGATGTTTACTGATTAAACCCACAACTTACTATAGCGAATATAATGGGATGAAACCCTTGACTACCTATATAGTACAATGTTTAAAGAGTAGGGATGGAAGAGTAGGATGTGAAAGGATGGAAAAGATAAAAGAGGGATGCAAAGATACAAACATAGGATGGGAACAATGAAAAACTAATCGGTATATATATCTCAAGTTCTGCTTAACATTTTTTCAATCTGATGACCCAAATACTAAAGGCAAAGGGCTCAAAATATTTTTATGAAGTGTTATTTACTAATGCTTGAAAATAAAACAATAATAAGAATAATTTTTTCAATCAAAAAATGCAATACGGGAGGATTTTTTTTACGCCATAAGGCAGGACTTTATATTTTACCAACATCAAAATAAATACATTTTTTTCAAATTTAGTATTTAAATTTACCGTTATGTGAAAAGAATGTTTTACAAGTTTTTGTTTCCTTCATATCTCCGAAGGGGTTTTAGGTAGAATCTTGAAATTTTGAGACAAGAAAGATGTTTTGGAATTGTTGTAAGTTATCTCAAAAATTATTTTTGTACTTTACGCGCTGTTTAATAGCTATTACAAGTAAAATATTTAAAATTTACTATTTTTAGACACCTTAATAATTAAATTAATACGCAAAAATTAAAGCTTTATTACTATATTTTTACATGCCTACACAGTTTTTCTTGATTATTTAGAGTTATCTTAAAATTAAGGAAACTTTCTTTTGATATTTCACATTTTTTACTCCGGACTTTTCTCTGTTTAAAAACTATTAGGAGTAAAATATTTAAAATTTATTATTTTTAGACATATGCAACTAAGGCACCTGCACAAATTTTTTCAAAGTAATGTAAAACTCCAACATAATATTTTTATATATGTTTACAGGTTCTCTTAATTGCAAAGCGTTTCCTTAAAATCGGAAAAACTGTCTCTTGATTTTTCACAATAATTTTTCATATGAATAAAATTCGAGGAAAATTTAGGAACTTTGGTTGCAAATAACAATTCTAAACTCAATTCTGATTTCAAAAGGGACTTCGTATCAAGAGTAACTATCAATAAAATATAACTTCAATGCTATTTGTTTAACATGATTTTTTTTTAAATTTAATTTAATTGAAAATATTAATGTAGTTATTAGTAAACATAAAAAATTTTTTTCTTTATTATGACAATTATTGTCAAAAAAATACATAATACATAAATCTATAACGAGTCTCGCTTTTTAATGAGTCAATTCTGTTCTGTCACTTTTTTGTCAGTTAAATTAAAGTTATATAATACCAAAATAAGTTTTTGACGGGTAACTGATAAGAATGACAGCTGAAAGCGAATGACTTTTATATAATAGAAGTACTACTTTCAATTGATTTCTTTTAATTCTAATTTTATGTATATAAAATAACATAATATCTGACAAAATATTAAATTTCAGTTATTTTTTATCTTAAATATTTCAATAAAAGTTTTTTTTATTGCTCTTTCCAATAGGAATTTAATATTGGAAAATTTTTTTGTCCATTATTTTCTTTAATTCATTTTCAATATTTATTTTTATGAAAAATTCTATTTGTTACAGTAAATATGACTGGTACAGTGAATTAACGATTATTGTAATCAAAATTTTATAACCAACTCTAAAATGATTATTATTTAATTGATTTTTTTTTGGAAAAAAAGAAAATATTAAATTTGCAATGAAAGTTCCGATTTCTTTGTTATTCAAGGAACTTAAAAGTTTTTTTGGAAAAGTGTCAGCGTTAAAATTAAATGTTTTCTTTTATTAAATTGGGCTTTAATTTCTTATCTTTCTTCCAAATTAGAATTACAGTTGATCATGATCTAATGGAATTACTATCCATTGGCATCTTAGTTTTGAAATTCGCAAGCGCTTTAATTTAATGGCCATTTTTTACTGCATCTGTATTTATGACTGGTCCAATGCTCCAAAAGAATGTGTCGAATATGATAATGCATGAAGATCTTGAAATTAACTTAAGAAATAGCGTTATTTAACAAAATCAATCAAATATACAGAATCAACTGGAACTGGCGGTGTAATTAATTATTAATTCATTTTCATTCATTTTATGTTATTAAAATACTTCCACTAAAAAAGGATTACTTCTCATTTTTAAAATCTGACTGACTAAGTAAAAACTAATCCTAATTGTTAGCATGTATTCCATCTAATTTCAAAGAAAAGGTCTATAACATATTTAGCTATTTTTGAAATACTGTAAAAATTTTCGTTTTTTTATAGACTAATCAAATATTTTTGATCTTTCCGTTTTACCCTATTTTGAAACTAGTAGAATTTTTCCGTGTATCGAAATCGAAGAGTCGAACTCATTTAAAACACTTAAAAATATTTATTAATTCTGAATAAAGCTTTCAAATGGGTTAAATTACATTTTATTTTCATCACATATTTATAAATTTTTTTAAATTCTTAAGAGGATTTACCAAATGATGAAAACGAAAAACTTTTTTTCATCATTTGGTAAATCCTTTTAGTATGACTTTTTTTAGTTTTGTTACCATTTTACTTTATGTTGCTTGACATTTTTTTGTTCACTTTTCCTTATTCATTCAAACTATTAATTTTATAAATAGTTTTTTTTTTGTGTAAATTTATAGATACATATATGATATAACTGTAATTCGAAACTATTATGTTAGACATGATTAAGAACTTGATAATGTCCATCTGATTTTGAAAAATTTTATTCCAAAAATTTTGAATTAGTGTTTTTAAATTCTTTCAAAAGAGAAATTTTTTTTTTGTATTTCTTTTCGTAAGGAAAATGATATGTTTAGGTTCATTTAAGGTCAATTTACAAACAAATAAGTAAAACTCTCAATATTTTACACGAAATATTTTTTTCCTCTTCGTATATGTATTTCTAATAAATTCTGAAGATTGCCTTGAAAATTGATACTTTTATTTTCATCAATTTTGATATTCTATCTCTTTCTATTGAAGAAATATTGAAAATTGAAAAGTTCTGTTTTTGCAAAACATAAAAAAACAAAATATTTTTTAAAAAAGAAAAAAATTGTATAACTAAAGTAATTGAAATATCCTGTTAAAATTAACTTTTTGTAGATATAAAGTGATTCAATTGGGACCATTTTTGTATTACAAATATGGAAAAGTGAAATGAAAATATGCAAATTTGAAAACAACATGTTAAGTTTACTCAAAAAGTTACCATCTACATTTGTAAACTTAAATATATTTTAATTTGTATCAGATATATTGTTTAATACAAATTTAACAGTTATTGAACAATATTTATAGACCCTACATCATATTAACTTATTAAATCATCATTTGCAAGTGTAGTATGTTAGTAAATGATGCTAAATACTATCGGTTAGGCATTTGATGCGAAATTATGCCAAATAGTATTAATTAGGCATCATGAGAAGTATAAATGTAAACATGTTCTAATTTACTTTAAACATACAGAATACAGTTAATATTTATTCCACTTGAACTACTATTATTGTTCATGTACAGTCTGGCTTGAAGTGTTTGTTTGATAACATTAAGTTTAAGCTTAAGTTTAAGTTTAGTTTAGACTGTAAATTGGTCTAGCACCATACTCGAATTTTGTTAAATTTTTCTTAATCTGTAGAGGGAAATAAAATATTAAAAAGCTCGACGAACCTTAAATTTTTGTATTCTCTCAAAACATTATCTACTCTGAAAGATATGGAGCAATAACCTATTAAACAATAACCAAATAACCTTTTAAACATATAAGATATAAACTAATTAACGTGATTCAAAAAAGATTCAAACTAATTAAAAACGAAGAAGAATACAGTTGCCTTTGTCAACTCTTAGATACCCGTACGACCCGTTAGTATGCCTATCACTCTGCTTATAATATTATTTTTTTAATTTTTTAGTATTTTAAAATAATTTGGGTGAAATTTTATAATTTCTAGAACTGTGGGTTCTACATATATTCAAACTATATGTTTATACATTCTTCAAAAGCAGATTCTAACCTTCCGAATAACGATTATCTATCTAACTTTTCCAAATATGCTATAGTACCATTTAATACTAAGCGGCAAATGTATAATGCCTAAGTTTAATAATTTATACTATACATATGTATAAATTATTTATCGTACGGTATAAAAAATGTGAAGAATTAACTTTTCTGGAATTTTGAGGGGCTGTAAGTCCGGAACCCTATATAATTAAAAAAACCCGTTAACATACGTAAAAATTTATTATTGAACCTTTAATTTTCATGTCTTGCCGAGGAAAAATGTTTACAGGTGCCTAGGTTACATGTGCCTGAAAATAGCAAATTTTCAATTTTTGAGGAGTAATAACTCTTAAAGAGGGGGCGCTACCAAAAAATTTTCTTGTCTCAAAATTTCAGGTTCCTATCTCAAAACGTGCCGGAGTTATGAAAAAAGAAATGTCATGCAAAATTTGGTTTTAACATAACGGTAAATTTAAATAGTAAATTACAAACTATTGCATAATTTTGATATTGTCTTAAGGAGATAACAAAAATTCCGGTCTTCTAGTGTTTTTAGATTGTAAAACTACTACACAGAACCTGAAATATATACATCTGAAAATAGGGGTTTTTTGAAATTTTGGGAGGCTGTAACTTAGGAACCCTATACAATTAAAAGAAACCATTAACACACGTACAAACATATTACTGGACCTTTAATTTTTTTGTTTTGCCGAAGAAAAATGTGTACAGGTGCCTAAGTTAAAGGTGTTTAAACATAGCAAATTTTCAATTTTTGAGCCCTAATACCTCATAAACAGGGGGTGGTCCAAAAAAAATTTCTGAGCAAACTTATACTAATTCTAAGAGGTCTTTCTGCTCTCAAAATTGCAAGTCCCTATTTGAAAGCGTTCCGGAGTTATGAGGGTAGAAAAATCATGCAAAATTTGGTTTTCATATAACGGTAAATTTAAATACTAAATTTAAAAAAATTGTACAATTTTGATACTAATTTATAAATTTAAAAAATACCTGTCGAATGACGTTTTCTGATTGAAAAAATCTTAAGTAGAACATGAGACATATGCATTTAAAAATAGGGCTTTTTAAAAGTTTGAGGAGCTGTAGCTCCGTAACGGATGGGGCTACAATATAAAAGTTGTAAATTATAAAATTAATATTTTTATGTTATCTATCAGCAGTTAAAATTTCATGTCTCTATTTCAAAAAAAGTGTGTGGATCTAAAAGTTAGGTGTTCGAGAGCTACCCGAAGTGGTGGTCGGATCTCAACCAAAAAATAAGGAACCTACAAATTGTTGTAAGAATATTTTGTGTTACTTTCAAGACTCTAGCTTTTTTAGTTTTTGAGTTATCTTGCTGACGGACAGACGGACGGACGGACGGACAAAGCTTAATCGTCTTAGAATTTTTTTCTGATCCGATCCATACCTTTGAAGGTATATCTAGCTAGCTTATTTCGAGGTGTTACAAACGGAGGAGTAATTTTAATATACCCGATCCTTATGGTACGGGTATAATAATCTGGTTTCATATGAAGAGTTAGCCTTGTTCACAATAAAATTATAGTGACCATCAATAATTATTATCCAATAAACCTGACCGATCGTTTCAGATGTATGATCAACACTTTTAAGGCTTCTTCGTTTGATAGGTAGTTATAATTAATGGCTGAATTACTGCGCAACCTAGCTCAACAATTCAAAAGCTCATAATTAGGCATTTATTAGTATTTAATTTTTAATTGTATTTATTCCACTAAATTTTAAAGGGATTCAGATCATGTTCCAATAGATCAAAATATGTATTTGAGGTAATAGTTTTGCTCATTGTTATATCATCAGGAAAACTAAGAAAATTAGAGGAAGATATTCTTGCCATCGGTTGAAATAACTAAAAATAACGGAAATATCGGAGGAGGGTTGCCATCGGTTGAAATAACAAAAAATAAATAAAGTAAATAGCTACGCCTTGAGGAATTCATGAGTTTGCGATAAAAATTGCAGATTTTAATTTTTGAAAAAATTTGCGTGGAGGCCAAGGTCTAAAATTTAATATTATTTTTTTTTGTTTTAAAGTTAGTTATGTAGCACTTTTATATGATTATCAACAAATTTTGGTATATAATATAAATATTTTTTAATGTCATTCATATTTAAATATTCCAATTGATGATAGATGACGCAATGTTATAAATCTTATTATAACTGTCACCAATTTAGATATGCTGATCAAGCTAACTTAACTACTAAAAAAAGCACAAATCAAGCATGCCGTTCTAGTAAATGGATAATCTCATCAATTCCGATGCAATTTATAAACATTTTGATTTGATGTTGTGGATGGGTCTTGTAAAACTGGGCTCGATTGCAAATTATTGGCAAGTTAAAGGTATATAAAATCAAAGTGTTTCAGCTACTATAATATCGAGAAATTGATTTAAAATTTTAGTTTGTGTGATTTTAGTAATAATGCAATGAAGGAAGAACGTTGTATGTCGATAATTTTCACACCAGTTACGATTTCGTAATATATTTCTTAGAAAACGAAACTCATGCTGTCAGTACCCTTAAAATGACATATATCTAAAATAAAACAATAGCATCATTCAAATACGAAATTCAAACAAAACGGTGACCACATATAAAACACAAGTGTCATTCAAATATGAATTATCTGAAATGCAAAGTGTTAATTGCGTATAATTTCAATATTTTGTATATAATTTGTTTCGCAGACTAATTAAATTAACAACATGTTTGTTTTAATTGAACCTAGTCTATAATAAATTCATAACTGTTTTTTTTTTTTATAACTGTTTTAATACAAAAAAATATTGTTAAAAATTAACAAGAAAAAATGATGTATTTGTCTACTAAAAAGAAACTTTGACTTTGAATAATAACCTTAATTGACCTCTTCTTAATTTTAATCTATAATTTAATCCTTTCTGATGGTGTCATTATTATAACATTTACTGTATAAACAAAAAAAAAAAACAAACTGTCGACTGCTAGACTATAATTATTAATTTATTAATTTAATAACTATTCTTAATACAAAAAAAAAAAAAAAAACCTTTTCATTTAAAAAGTTGAGACATTTTTAATTATACGTTACTTTATAAATCATAATTCTCAAGTGCCACTTGATTGTCACAAATAGAACCAAAAAATAATAACTCATATTTCTTTTGTGGTTTTGTTATTTTTTCTTTTTTTAAATGATGAAAAATTGTTAGTCATTAAGACCTACTATTAAAAATGAATTTTTTAAGTAATGAAAATGAATGTTCTCTAATTTTATTTATTACCCCATCCTGAAATAATATTGAAAAATATTCAAAACTCTTTTTATGTCCTTTTTCAAATTAGTTTTTGTTTGTAAAAATTTGAGTTGTAACAAAAAAAAGGATTTAATGAATATGAAAAAGTTTTCTACTCTAGATTTTAGATTTGTAATACAAAATTCACTTTATTACATAGACATTATATTTTTTGTTGATTGGAATTGATAAACTTTTTTTTTTTAAAATGAACAAGTCTTGTATTTTATTTAAGTATAAGTAGTGGTACGTAACAAGTGGTACCTACCTGAATTGACAGAGTGAGTTGTACTTAATATAAAATTAGGAAGAATGTACTGTTAGTAGTTTATATTCGATTTTCATTTAATTTAGTCATCATTTAGAAAATTTAATATCAAATTTTAGAAGAATTTTTCGCCTTTTTTTTGATCGCCTTTTGCAAAATTTCAGACATCTAGCTTTTTAAAGTATACGCAGATATGAAAGTAAAAATGTTGGTGTTAACCGCGAACCTTTTGCGACTAGACTAAACAAATTTACAAAATTCGTTGACACAAAACGTAACTTATATTGAAAAAATCATGAATATCCGGCTTATATAAAGACTAAGTTATGCCCAGAAGAAGTATATAATATACATACTGAACAAGTTATATATATGTAGCTTATTTAGACACTGAGTTATGCACATAATATATAAAAACACGAAAGTGTTCTCGAAAAGCTACTGGAACCCGTGTGTCGAACTTATTCCATTCCACTTATTCCGCCATTTTTTAATGGCGAAATTCTCATTTACATAAAAAATATGATAATATTTGTGAATCCTGAGAATTTTTTGGATTACCTTGAGGAGAAACGCACTCAACTTAATCGACTCTGAATTCGATCTTGTGAAAAAATATATGTATACTTTTCCTTATCTTACAAACGTAATTCTAAATTTATTATACATAAACTCTTCTACTATACCTATATATTGTTATTATAGATCTGTTGTTATAAGTTATCAGAATAAATAGAGGCGGTACTTTCAGAAATCTAATTTATTTATTTACGTATTAGTTCAGCTCAAAAAAATTAAGAATAATTTAATTAAAATGTACAAAAATAATTTAAATGTACAAAAATCTTTATTGCTGTTTATACAATTGAAATTTTCTGTTTATTTATAGACAGTGTAAAGTCAGGATTATTCTTGTGTTTGTTACCCTTTAACTTTTATCCTATAAATCGGTTCATAATTACCATAATTTATCATAATTCTAAAGGAAATTAACTTAAATAAATTAGTATTACATAGACGATTGTTTTAATTAATGTTGATGTTGCTTATAGAATTTGAGAAGAAATAATATTTCCTTTTATATCTTTTATGAGAAATATAATATCAACCACTTCTCGTCTTTTTTATTAAGTTTCCAATTGAATTAAGTTCAGCCTACGTTTATGCGAAGGTAAGATCAATGAATTTGATTATTAAAGGTTTCACAAAGTAAATCTTAAAAAAATTCTCTGGTCTGCTTCTATTCTATTGATATGAACTTCATAGAAAGGCGATCAAACTTGGTAGGTATATTCTAAATTAGGTCCAGCAAAAAAACAATATAAGACTTTGAGAGGATAAAGATAATTATATTCTTTAGGCCAACGTTTTATAAAACCAAATATAGAATTAGCTTTAGTGATGAGATTAAAGAAATGTAGATTACAATAATTATAAGCTTATCATCAAAGTAAACACATAACACTTTAATATAACTCGTTTAAGAAAGATTAATACTTTTTAAAGAGTAATTCAAATAATCCAGATTAAGAAGACACGTGAAACACATAAATGCGCATTTATTCACATTTAGAAGAAGATTATTATTTGTACACCACTTCTAAATCATCATGTAGGACTAAAAAATTTAAATTTATAAACGGAATTTCTAACCATTAATAACAGTTTAAAATTTTTACTGCTAAATGTATATCTAATATTTTCAAAATCTCAGAATCATTACTAAAAACGCAAATATATTCATAAAAACATCAGATAAAGATTTTTATATTTTCAGATAATTTTTATTTTCTTCTTTCTTGCTTCTCATTTTTTTTTTTTGAACTTGACGTCTTCAGAATCACTATCTTCAACTCAACTTATAAAATTTTATAATCGCAACATAGTAATTATTAAATCTTTATTCATTTTTCGATAATTATTTCCTGATTTCGACTTTAAAGGATTATTTTGTAAAGTTCATTATAAAAAAAAGTTTGAGAATATAAAATTTTATAACTTTTTAGAAAATACAAATTAAGTCTCAAGTAACTCACAATAAATTACCTCTTTACCTCTACTACTTATTTACCTTAACATTAACTTTTCCTTATTTTTTAATGAACCCGGTTATTTACTATATAGAGATTATATAAACATTTCCTAAATTATTAATAAAAATTTTAGGATTTTTCTTTTTTTTTTGTTGAAGGAAAATGAAGGGAAAAGTTTTTGCGTCTGGAGTACCTCATATGTGTATATTATTACCGTTATTCCCCATTTGGAAATGAGTTAAACACAAATAATTTGCGTATATAAAATATTTTCTTTGTAAACAATTATTAATAATTAGAAAAGTTTAATAGATGATGTTAAAATATTGATTACGGTAGAGGCAGCATAGACTGTAGAGTAAATGTAAACGATATTTATTCATTCAAAAATTAACTATGAAAAATATACTAAATCAGACTAAGTAAAAGTGTATGTAAAAAAGAAATGTGAAAACATTTACATCAAAGATCATAGTGTTTAAGATACATTCTTCTATCCTAATTTTTGTTTTGCAGAAAGCCGGTCTTTCGAAAACTTTCGAAACCAGAACGCAATAAATTTAGGTTGACTTTCTATGGAAGTCTTTTATGGACGGTCAAAAGGCGGAATTGTCTAAGTAACACCTTCTGAACGATAACAAAGATATCTGAAGGCAATAGAGAAAGATGCATACGCCTAAAAAACAAGTTTACATCTTTTACAAACAAAGTCTTCATTAACTTCTAAGGCAAAAAGCATATTTTTGGTTTGACAAAGAGAAAGAGATCTAAATGAAACTACTTATGAAAGATACTACTTGCAAAAGATATACTTAAAAAAAAAAAAATGCATTGGGGGTAAGAGGAAATAAAAGTTTTAAGGATTCATATGAGAAGTTTTGAAAATTGTTCATAAACAAAACAGAAAAAAAGTTTTTTAAAACATTTTTGTTCTGTTTTTTTTTTTTTTTATTATTACAAATTACTTGAATTCATGTTTCGAAATTTAACAATTATGAAGTAAATCAAATTTAATTAAGGTAGTAATTAATAAAAATAACAAATAAAATAAATATGTAAAGTAATTAGTTTTATGAGTTAAAAGCCAAACAAATAAAAAAACAAACAAAAAACAAAAAAAAAAACTTTTTAATGAATAAATTTTTGCAGTAAAAAAATAAAATTTTTGAACAGTAGGGGGTTCCCGTTAAATAATTTTTGGATTATTTTTTGTTTATTTCTGAGAATTAAAGGTATATTTGGTAATTCAGGTTAAATTTAATTATGATTTAAGTTTTTGTGTTCTTTTTGAAATGAAAACATTAAATACTTTTTATTCTTTTTTAATATGGTTATTGCTTTGGCGGAAGTTTATTGCATTTTCTTTAAGAAGAAGAATTTAATATTTAGAATTGGTAAAAAATTAAACGAAGAAAGCAACAATTTATATGATATTCCTACAAATATACTATATAGTTTTAAATAAATTTTCATTTAGATTGACTATACTTAGAAAATATTAATGTCACAAAATTGTATTTCATTTCACTATGTGTTACAGGACTGTATGTTACCTGTCTGTATTTTTATTTGCCTGTATTATTATTAAACTTTATTTCATTTGGCTGTATTTCATTTGCAACTCACTTTAAAATCTTTCATGATTATTTGTTTTACATAAATATTTTAACAAAAAAATATTTAAAACATTGGGGCTGTCACTCTAAATTTCCACTTGACAAATTATTGAAATCCAGATTTTGTAACCAACTCTATAACCACCCATAGTTACATACCGTTATATAAAATTCATTCAAATGAATAACAGGCAAATGAAATACAGTCAAATGACAATACATGCGAATGGAATACAGAAATAGAACACGCACCCCTCATACACCCCTCGGCTATAAAAATGAAGAAAATATCATAGAACATTCTTTTGAAGAGAATAAGATGTGAAATTAAATCAAATTTATGGTAAAGAAAATTACTTCATTTAAGGTTTATAGGTACTTCACAAAAGAGAATAATTGAATATATTAATTATCATAATTATTCAAATTCATGTATTAAACTTTCAATCCCCTCATTTTTTAATCCTTTCAAATTTCAATTCCATTTAAAAAAATTTCTTTTTAAATATTTATAATAAATTTAAAAAAAAAAAAAAAAAAGTTGCAAGAAAGCAGCAAAAGAAAAAAAAGATTTTTTTTTTATTTTCTTTTCGAACAATTAAATTTAAATGTAAAAAATTTATTTTCTAAATAACATTTCCATTTTTCCCCAATGGATCTATTTAATAGAATAGTGTATTCTTAGTACTACTCGTATAAACATTGAAAAACAGGCAAAACAAAAATATACATAATACTCAACTTTGTGCATTACGTTCAATTTCCCATGTGTCATTTCGCATTTCAAATTCTCTTTTTTTTCGTTTATTTTTTTGAATGGAAAATGAAGAAAGAATGTGTACATAACATCCACATCATATTTATAAAAAAAAAAAAAAAAAAACTTTTCAAATATTTAGATAAGTTGTACTTACATCACATCAAATCCATCACAGTATAAATTTTTTTTCCTCCTTTCAATATGCATTAATCTTAATTCACCCATTCTATTTTATTATTCACCGATACTATTAAACACCTGTACAAATAAATGATGTTTAAGTTGGTTGAAGAGAGTGTGGGCGATCTGGTATTCCCTCCTAAAAAAGAAAAAGTATAGGTTTCACTTTAGAAACGATTTTAGTCAATGACGATTCTTAAAAGCGCATCGCTTATCCTGTTTTCTTCTTTTTCTATTTTTTTAAATTCAATTTTCTTATATTATCATCATCATCACAATCACTAGTATTAGCATCATTGCTAGTATGTATAACGAGAAAAAAAAATTTGTTTTCAACTGTTATGTTATGTAAATATTTTGCAAATATAAGATAATGAATGGAAGGGGTTGTAATGATGGTTAGATGAATATATGATATCATATAATATGCAGTTAAAGTTATTCATCTGGAAAATTTATCTGACACCTCCATTTCATGTATTTTGTACTTTACTTCAATTAAAAATAAAAAAAAACAAATAAAAGGGGTTGATTTTTTATAAATATGCATCAGAAATGAACAACAGTTGAAAATGTTGTAGTTTATTTTTCCAATGCAATGCAAATCAATTACATCAACATAAATTTTATTTTAAGAAAGTAACGCAAGAGTAGATGTTAGATGATTAATTGGTGTAGTGATAGGTTTCTTTAATATATAATAATTTTGCAACAGTAGTTACTTTATCAAAATTATTACTTTACGCTAGGATATGCAACAAACGTAAGAAGAAATTTGAAATTTATTAGTTAAATTCTTAATTAAGGCGTTTATTAAAATTTACTTCTATTTCTAAATTTTTTCATATTTAAAATTTAAGAACAATTATGATAAATCGAATCTATGAAAGGCGTTATGAACTAATCCTCATGTTAGTAACGCCTAAAACAAAAATGAACTAGCCCCCATTATTTTTGCTAAAGTTTAACCTGGGGGTTAACTCATTTTTTGGGCATTGGTTTGAGGTTAATTTATATGAACGTCAAAAATTTCAAAAATATTTTTGAAGATTAGTTCATTTTTTTGGGAATAATTTCATAATTTTTGGGTTAGTCAATTTTTTTCAATTAATACTGAATAGAACACAGTGCGTCATTTATCATGTCAGCGTTTGTTTATAAAAAAGTGCTTTGTCATATAGAAAAAATAATTGGGAGAGTATTGGAAAGAAATCAGCATTATAATAATTTGTTTAGCCGAAGTTTGGGACAGCCCCTATACTTTTAAATTCTTTGCTGTTAAAATATGTGTGTAAAAAAATACTTTGGATCAATTTAAGGTTTGGAATTAAAATACGGATATTCTCTTTTTCCAGATTATTAATATATGTATATGCGACATTTGGAATTAGGAGAAAAATGAAAAAAACGTATACCTAGCACTGATTTTGTAACCAACTCTAAAATATTGATAATTATTTTTTTTACATATCTAACACACGACTTAAAATATTTCATAAGAAAGAGATTTTGGAATCGATTTTTTTTTAACCTAACTCATAGCGTAGGGTGATTTTTGGGGGCTAATTCATTATTTGTGGGAGTAAGTTAATTTTGTTTGAAGGTTATTTCATTTTTTTTGATTGTAGAAAACAAAATTTGTAGAGTTTGGGAATTAAATCATACGAACTAAACTCGAAAAATTCTAAAATTCTAAATTAATAAATAAAATTCTAAAAATAAATAATTCTAAAATAATTAGTTTAATTTTTTTGCGGGATTTATACAGAATTAAAATGAGGGGGTGAGTTCATATTGAACTAACAGTCAAAAACAGTCAACTAACAATCAAAAATAAGCTAATGGGGATTAGCTCATTTTTGGTTCGTTTTTCAACTGTTACTACCATTGATGGATGTCAAAAATTTTTGAATCATATTATAGAGTTCAAAACCACTCTAAATTATTTAAGAAATATACATAAAATATTAAAATACATAACGGTTTTATGTTACAAAAATATTGGATATGTACGTATATACATATATAAAAAAATTGACACTTCCTTCCTATTAAATGTATTCAATTCATTTTCTAATGTAATTTGTTTTTCTTTTTTAAATATTTGCTATCTGTTTAAGATAAACATAGCTAGCTAAGTATGTTATATTCATAAATAAATGTACGTACAGAACATACAAAAGTATATACATGCACTTACCTATATGAAAATATTAAATGTATTTTTATGTTGCATATATCCTTTTTTTTTCACTTTTTGTTTTAAATATTATATGATCTCTTTGAATTATATTAATAGAGTTGAGTGGCTTTTGAGTTTTTTTTCTTAAAAGATACCCGCCAACACAAAAACATAAACTTATATAAAATAAACTGCCAAAGAGATATAATAATAGATGATGGTTGTTTAAAGGGGTTAAAATGGGTTAATGATGATGCAGATGATGAAGTTATAATATAGAGAAGGAAAATATTTCTGGATGCTTTGAATATCTTATTGCTTTGTGTAATTGAAATTAGGGGGACTACTAAGAAAGCACTTTACTTATATAAAACTTAAGTGTCTATTTGAAATACGATGGGTTTATTATTTGTATGAGAGGGAGGATCTTTTATTGAAAAGATAAATAAATATAATATTCATAAAAACTTTCAAGATGGGGAAAAAAATTTAAATTGTTTAATTTTTTTTTTTAAACTCTTTCTTTCAACTCATTTTCACCTCAATTGAATGTACTTACCTTTAATATATATTATATTTATATATACGATATTCTTGTACATAACTTTATAATTAAGTTATATAAGTATTATTAAGTATTTTCTATCTCGTTCCATTATAAGTTATCACTTTTGAAAAAATGATAAAGGTTAATATTTGGAAATAATTACAATAATAGGTATTTGAACACGTTTATATACAATAAGGCTCATAAAAATGTATACAATAATAATAGTAAAAGAAATTTTATTTAAAAAATGCATTTTTTTTTTCCGTTGTGTTTTTATATGTCGGTATATAATGGCATTCTGAAAATTTATTTTTACTTTATATTAAAATTTTCCTTCGATCAAACTGTAAAATAGTACTAAAGGTCTCCTAACCTATTATTTGGTCAAAAATGGATGTGAAGATTATTGGATTAAAGTCTAAACACGTTAGTAAAAGAATAGCGCTTGTATCGCTTCTCTTAATGGGTATGTCACAAAAAAATAACTCAGATCTGATAAAGAGTTCATTTAAATAGGTTAAGAGACTCATAAGAGCATAAAAGTATAACAATAATGGAGGTATGGTTTTTTAACCGAAAAATTTTTTGAAAAAAAAAAGATGAAAAAATAATTTATTTTTATTTTCAAAAAAAGAAAAATTAAAAGTGATTATACAGTCAAAACAAAATTTTCGATTGATCTTATACTTCGCAGATGATTTTGATAAAATTTCATATGACTAATCGAAAATTTTAAATTAGGAGTTGTCCAGGCAATGCAACATTAGGAAGTTTTCTCAAGAGTTCAAACATTTTTTTAATGTTTTAGATTAAATAAGTCCTGCAGAATCTTTTAGGATGAATAAGAAAGAAGTGTGCTGTTTTGTTCTGACATTATGAAGCATTAAATCTTTAAAAACTGTTTGAAAGGTTTAGACTAATTAACTTTAATAAAAACATAGAAAATTGAAAACTTACTTAAATTGGTATTACTATTATTATTTTTTATATTAATTTAATAAATTAACTTTAAAAATAATGTAAATTTTAATTTTATGATGCTCACTATACCAAAATTATTACTTTCATAATTACTTTAATCAAAATCAGAACAAAGAGTTCAAAAATGTCAAAAATATCTTAAAAGGATCAATTTGATCTTAATTAAAAGTATTTATTATCCTTAAAAAACAAAACTCAAAATAAAATATACTTACATATGATTTATAATTATTAATATATCCTTATTTCTCAATATTGAAAGTGTCAAATACAATTCAATTAAGCATTATAATATGCTAATATACAATTCTGTTCTTGATAATATATTTATTGCGTGAAATTTACCTTTAGAATCCTTTATTTTGTATATTTTTGTTTTCCCAAGTATTTTCTTAACAAGTGATTTTTTATAATATTAATAATACTTGAGAAAAAAAAAAATTAAGAGAATTATGCACATAAGCCTGTTATATTTTCAATATAATAATTTTATTTTATGGTAATAATCTAAAGTTAGGTTCACATTAATATCAACTTAATTTCTATTAAAATCTTCAAATAGATTTTAAAGGACTATTATAAAACACTTTAGTGTTGTGTTATTGATAATAAGTTGAAACGTGTTATGAAAATGTTTAATAATTATCTAATTGATTTAATTGTTTAATTATTTTGGTAATTCATAATCTAATCGAAATTTTGTTTTTAATAAAATTATTTAATAAAGAAGATCCTTAAAGTATAAAGTTTCAATATAAAACAAAGTTTTTATAGAATTTACTAGCTGACCCGGCAAACGTTGTTTTGTCACATAAACCTTATCCTGTTTTTTTTTAAACTAATGTTTTATGCATCTAGTTGAATCATTATTTCATTTTCTTTTCTAAATTATAAATATTTTTTTAATATTTGCTGAAATTTTAAAAATTAAATAATTAAAAATATCGCCGTAAATGATACACAAATATTTGTTTTTAGCACATTTCCAAAAAAATAAAAACCCGTCCGTCTATCCGTCTGTTTACAAAACTTCTACACCGTTAAAGATAGAGAAAAAAATACCATAGGTACCCATTTAACCATGGGTAGGTCTCATAAAAAAAATAATTTTGTGGAACGACTTTTTCATGTAGCCCCATCCATTAAGGAGCTACAGCCCCTCAAACTTTGAAAAAGGATTATTTTTAAATACATATATTTTATGTTCTGCTTAAGATTTTTTCAATCTGAAAACGTCATGCGGCAGGTATTTTTTTTAACTTTGTAATACAATATCAAAATTATACAATTTTTTTAAATTTAGTATTTAAATTTACCGTTATGTGAAAAAAAAATTTTGCATGATTTTTCTACTTTCATAACTCCGGCACGCTTTTAGATAGAGGCTTGAAGTTTTGAGGCAAAAAAGAACTTTTAGAGTTAATATAAGTTTGCTCAGAAATTTTTTTTGGGAAATTTTTTTTGAGGCATTTTACTTCTGCAAGATATAAAAATTAAAGCTACAGTAATATATTTTAATGTGTGTTAAAGGTTTATTTTAGTTATATAGGGTACCAGAGTTACAGCTATTCAAAATTGCGAAAAAGCCCCATTTTCAGATGTATATATCTCAGGCTCTGCGTAATAGTTTTGCAATCTAAAACCGCCAGAAGACCGGAAATTTTATTATCTACATAAAACAATGTTAAAATTATGCAATATTTTGAAACTTATTGTTTAAATTTACCGTTATGTGAAAGCTACATTCTGCATGAAATTTTTTTTTTTCATAACTCCGGCACGCCTTTAGATAGGAACCTGAAATTTTGAGACAAGAAAGAACTTTTAGAATTATAAGTTCCCTTAGAAATTTTTTTTGCACCACCCCCTGTTTAAGAGGTATTAGGGCTGAAAAATTGAAAATTTGCTATTTTTAGGCACCTGTAACTTAAGCACCTGTACAAATTTTTCTTCGGCAAGACATAAAAATTAAAGCTCCAGTAATATATTTTTACGTGTGTTAAAGGGTTTTCTTAGTTATTAAGGTTTCCGGACTTACAGCCCCTCAAAATTTCAGAAAAGTGTTATTTTCATATATTTTCTTATTATAATTTAATTTCTTAATTATTATTTAATTTCTTAAATTTTATTTTTTAAATTTTCAAATTTTTGTGCAAGTCACAATCCTAAACAGTTTGTATTGTGTTTTGGAAATGGTAGCTTTTAAAAATATTACAAACATTTTGTGATAATTTAATATTTCGAGTTATTGGATTTATTGGAGTTTTTCCATCACCAATTTCGAAAAAATTGTTTTGAAAACTCTAATGCTGTTGGATCATTTTGTATTTGAACTCTGTTAGATCATTTGAATATTTTTTGTTAATTTGAATGTAGTACCTGTGAACCTTTTGAAAATAATTATATACAGAATCAATAGGGTAGTCATGACCGGTTATCTTGCAGCGTTTTGTGGTAATTAGAGGATCAGAAGATAGTTTTTGGTATAAAAAATACTTGCTATTGTATGGTAGCTATGATTGCAGCGCCACCTACAAAACAATAAAAAAAAACAAAAACCACCCGGAGCACCAAATGAACATACGTTGTAATTATGACTTTAATATGAGGATTGGTTTAGACGTAATGCGGCTTCACACAAACGCACCAACGATTTTATATGTCAAGATTAATTTTGGAATGTAATTTGTTTCTTTGAAAAATTCTGTTATACTTCTTTATTAATATTAATTTTGTACTACATATTATATAGCATAAAATATATATAAATAAATATAGAACTACAGATGGAAAGTGTAGCAGCTGATTCAGAAAATTTCAGTTGCATTGTTTGTCGCCTGAAACCATACAACTGTGTGCCTGTTTGTGTAGATGAAATCATACAACTATTATTTTGTAAAATTGTAATAAATAAAATAAAATTTTTTTTTCAAAATCGAGTGGTTTTTTATTTAGTTTTTGAGTGATTTTTCCTTTTTTTTTGTGTTTTTTTAGTTCATTTTTGGGTCAAAGTATGATGCTAGCGGATGAGAGATATTTTTAAAAAAAAGAACTACATTATTTTCCTCGCATAAAAGGAATATATAGCACTCTTGATTTTCGTTTCTGTTTTTTCCTTTTATTCTATTGCATTTAAATTTCCTTTTACTCTTTCGAATAAAATTTGAACAGCCAATCAATTTGAACGGCAACCTCAAAATTTAAGAAGAAAAACCAAAAAATTTTAAATTTAAGTTTTTAAATCGAACTTAAAAAAATTTCATTCAATAATAAACTTAATTTCACTTCAATTTTTTATTTAGGAAATTCAACTTTTTTTTTTTTTAAAAATTAATTTTCAAATTGATTTTGTCTGAAATCCTTAGCAAAAAAGAAAACAAAGTAGGGTGTTGAGCAATGAATTTGATGAGTCTAGCAGAAGTCTAAACCTCAATTAAATTTAACAAAAAAAAAAAAAAAAATTCAAAAACAAATACTCTGACTGTTTTCACTAAAGTGAATTAAAATTTCTGATATTAAATTTTTTTTTTCGTAACGGTACATTAGGATAATTCATTTTCCCCATTTTCATCTCATAATTTAAATCCGCAGCATAAATATCAGTTTTTTTTTCGTTTTTATACCCGTACGATAGGATCGGGTATAATAAAATTACTCCTCCGTTTGTAACACCTCGAAATAAGCTAGCTAGATATACCTTCAAAGGTATGGATCGGATCAGAAAAAAATTCTAAGACTTTTGAGCCATGTCCGTCCGTCCGTCCGTCCGTCCGTCAGCACGCTAACTCAAAAACTAAGAAAGCTAGAATCTTGAAATTTACACAAAATATTCTGGGAGTAATTTGTAGGTTCCCTATTTTTTTGGGTTGAGTTTGGACCAAGCCTTAGGGTAGCTCTCGAACACCTAACTTTTAGATCCCGACATGTTTTTTGCAATAGAGCTATGAAATTTTAACTACTGATAGATCTCACAAAAATATTAATTTTATTTTTTATAACTTTTTTTTGTAGCCCCACCCGTTACGGAGCTACAGCTTCCCAAAGGTTCAAAAAAGCTCTATATTTAAATTGTTATAGCACAAGTTGTATAAGGTATATCTTCATTTTAAAAACGCCAAACGATTACTACTTTTATTAGCTTTAAAAGTATATATACAATAAATATATATTTGTGGCATACGGTGTCTTAATTTACCGTTATGTGAAACTCAAATTTTGCAAAATCATTTAACCCTTCTATCTTCTAAACGGTTTAAGTTGGAAACTTGAAATTTTGACAGATGTTAGATCTTTGAAAATAAGTATGAGTCATTTCAGAAATTTTTTTTGTATCACCCCCCGTTTAGGAGTTGCAAGGGGTCAAAAACTGAAAATTTCCTATTTTTAAACACCTGTAACTTGAACACCTGTTAAAATTTTTTTAAAGTAATACACAAAAATTAAAGCTCCAACATTATATTCTTATTTCTGTTAACAACTTTTTTTAATAATATAGGGTTACTTTATAATTGACGAAAATGTTACTTGATTTTTTCAAATTTTCTAACAAATTTCTTCAACAAATTTTTTGTATTTTGTTTTACTCGATAATTTGAAATTGTTGAGGATATAATGCGTAGTACATAAAAATGCAAATAAATAAACAACATAACGGTTGCTTGAAGAATTTTTATTTATATGATATTGATATATATACATACTTATATAATATCATGTTTATTTACATATCGTATATGTCACTAGTGAATGAATGATAAGAGTATAGATGTATATTATATAGCACCGTATTTACATACATATATGTATTTTATTGTACTTATAAGAAATTATTCTGTCAATGGAATATTTAAATATAATATAATATAATATTTAAAATTATATTTATTATTTTGTACTAAGTAAATTTAGTATACATTTACCGCTTAGTATTAAATGGTACCATAGAATATTTGGAAAAGTTTTGGATTGATAATCGTTATGTGAAAGGTTAGAATTTGCTTTTGAAGAATGTACATATAAACATATAGTTTGAATATATGTACAACCCATAGTTCTAGAAATTATAAAATTCACCCAAATTATTTTAAAATACTAAAATATTAAAAAAATAATATTGTAAGCAGAGTGACAGGCTGTGAACATACTAACGGTTCGTACGGGTATCTAAGAGTTGACAAAGGCAACTGTATTCTTCCTCGTTATTGAGTTTTAATCGAATATCTTACATCAATTTTTATATAAAAACTTTCAATTTCTTATAAACATCAAAATAACAGTAGATCCCCTTTATTTTTGTTTTGAAAACGTCCTAAAATAATAAAAATAACAAAACAAACTCCAATATTAAATTTTAATCGTAAAATGAAAAACAAAAGGAAACAAAACAAAATCAAACAAAACCGGATAAAAATCCTTTCTTTAAAAAGAAATCGAAAACAAAAAAAAAGTGTAAAACAATAATAAAAAAAAAATGTTTCACTTTAGTTTCACATTTTACAGCACTTTAGAACACTTTCACAAGTAATGCGATAATATATAACAGAATGTTTTGTTATTTCCCTTTACATTTTTTTCACATTTCTTTCCATATTATATGTCTATCATCCCCCATTTCTATTTTCTATATTTCTTCATCCCCCAAAATACAAAATTTTGTTTTACAATAGCTTGCTTTAAATCCTTCCTTATCATTTTTACTAGAATAAAACTAGAAGTCATCATAGATACGGGGAAATTGCAAAGGAATGAATAGAATTGGAAGTGAAATAATTGAGAAGTCATTCAATGACAATTTTTTCTTTTTTTTTTATTCAAAATCAGAAAAAAATTCAAAGAACATCATTAGAGCATTTGCCGCTATATAATGTAATAGGAATGATTGTATCGAGTATCGATTTAATATCGTTAATAGAGTTTTGACTTTATCAAAACAATAATTATCACAAGATTCATAATCATTATATCATTGCTATGATCAACATCATCATCATAATGACTTTTATTTTTTTTTTAAACATTGAGCATCTTAAATGTCCATTTTGATAAAAAAAAAAAAAAAGAATTTAACCAATGACTAAAAACACAATGTCTTGTTTGATGCCTATGAATTTTCATGAAACGCGTTCATTTTTCATACTGATGGATATATTTTATTTAGTATGGAGTGAGAAAATTGTTTATGTTTTGTCCTAATTTTGTTGTTATTATTTTTTCTGACTTATTTTGGTACCAAATATACTTGTAATAGCATTTTGGGTCGGGATGCTGAATTATTCAGAAGTTGAATTATTCTTTTTCAATTTTTTCTGAATTTTATACGGAATAAAAATGAATTTTAGAAATTTTGTTGTTGTTTTTCTTTCTTATTGTTTGTAATTCGATGTTCTAGTAGTCCCACTCAATAAAGAGTCGAGTGATGGGATGACTTTATTTGTGAAAACAAAAGAAATAAAATGAAAAAAAACAAACATCCTTTTTTGAATATAAAGATTTGGTGCGAAGGATAATCGATTAATGACCAAAGTCATAAAAAAAAAACATGAAACAAAAAAAACGTGAATAATGTGTTTTTTTTCTAAAAGGAGATTTAAGAAAAAAATGAAAGCATTAGGTAGACTAGACAATAGAAATTGTCGAAAAATATGCAAATGATTTTACCATTCAAATGTTTTTATTTTTGCCGTGATTAGGGGAAAGAGAGAAGCAAGCAATTAAGAAAAAATAATGAAAAGAAAACCGAAGCTAGAAAAAAAAATTTATGTTTTTAGAGGTTTGCAAATTTACCTAATAGAAGAAATAGAAGAATGAGGGTTATATATATTGAATTTGCGGTTTTAATTGTTTAAAAGTAAACCTTTCATTAAAGTAATCAGATAAAAATTAATAAAAAACTATTCAATATGAAAATTAAGTTTTCCCTCTTTCTTCCTATATGTTATAAGGATGGTAAAATTCGTGTATTCTGAAATATTCTCTACTCTTTACGGATCTTTATGTTCATTTAAGTTTGAAGTTAAGCTATGTTATGTATTCTAAATGCTGCTTTTAATCATAGAAGGCTAATCTCTGTAAAATTTACTTCGATTGCAAAACAATATTTGAATATTTTTGTGTAAAGGTTTTACATAAATTTTTTACGGAAAATGTTTTTGTTTTAAAATTTTGATCCAATGTAATGGTTGCATATTAAAGGATTCAAAAAGTAAAAGAAAGTATGTAAAATTAGTGGTAAAATATTGTAATTTTCGCCACTATTTTCAAATAAAACCAATATACCACCAAGTCTTTCTTAAAATGTAATATATCTACTTGCTGTGAACACTAAAATATATGTTTATAATGCTTTGAAGATGATTCATTTATTCGTATTATGTATGGAGTGTTTTTCTATTTTATTACTTATCAATTTTAATTGTTTTTGATCATTTTAAATGTTCATTTTATTAAATTTAATTCGAGAAATATATATATATACATAATACATATATAAAAAGAATTTTAAAAAAAGTGGTGAACTTTACCAGCGAATTATTTATTTTTGTACAGGTAATAAATTTTATGTAGGATGAATATTAATATAGGATGAATCAAAGCAGAATTCAAACCCATAAGTTTTTAAAGGCACACATTTCCCAACAGACAATAAAAATATTAAAACAAAGAAAAACGTTTTGAGTATCAATTAAAAGTGCGATTCTGTCTCCGACTTCAACCTAACAAAAATGAAGCAGATCCCAACTACGGCTTCTTAGCCCTGCTCCACTGTATGTAAAACATATAATTAGGGGCGACTTGAGAGTTGTTTACAAAATTAGAGTTTAAATAATTGGTTTCACAGAAATTCAGTGGGACCGTGAGGACAGACGCACTCTTTTAAATGTTTTGTTGTTGAAATATGTATGTAAAACACATAGTTTATTTATGGGGGATTTTAAAGTTGGTATAAATGAAACCCAGTAAATTAAAATGCAGGCAAATGACTAACCTACAGTCAAGTGACACATAGTCAAATAAAATACAGTCTTGTGAGTAATTTACAAACGGAACGAAGGAAGTACAGACGCGGAAGGAGTGAACTAATAAGTATATTTTTAAATTTTTTTTTTTTTTAAATGTGCTGAGAAGATTAGTAAACCTAACTAGTTTAGGTTATTAAAGGTTAGGTAACCCTATTAAAATAAACAAAAATCTCATCAAAATGATTTTCATTCTGTTTTACATAAAATTTTTCTGTTTCAGTAATAAATATTTTTTAATTCTTTACATTCAGCCCTTTTTTTTTCTTTTCTCTCTAATGTTATGTATTCCGTTTTTTCGATTTTTTGAATTCTTATCAAAATCAGATACAATACAATTTTCTTCTCTGCTAATAGCTGCTACATAATTTGTTGATGTGTCATGTCGCACAATTCAAAATATTCATGAAAAAAGTCTAAATCATTTAGTCATTTTTTTTTTAAATTAATTTTAAATATGTTTTGCTCCGAAATTAAAAACTAACTAATAACATTTTAAAAAAAACAGAATTTTAATTATTATTAATATAAAAATAAAAAAAATTTTACTGAAAATCCAATGTTTTTTGTTACAAATTATTGTAAGGAAGGGAATAAACAAGAATAAATTATAAATACATCAGTTTTCGGGTCACACTGCATACCTATTTAGGTCAAGCCATCATAAATGCATATAATTCAACTATAATATTATATTATGGTAACTGAATACGAAAAACGATTTGAATTATAGTAAACATTTTAAAAAAAAATTTCAAAAGGAAAGGAATTTTTTAAACAAACCGAAAAGAAATTAAAAACATTAAATTGGATAATGTATAATGATACCTGAACGATGGTAGAATAAGAATGATATTCAATAATATGTACTTGTTGTTGGAGTTAATTGTTTCTATGGCTGTAATATATTATATAAATATATTATATATAACATATAATACAGTACCTAATAATATATTTTATAAAAATATGGCCTTTCAAACTTTTAGTACAATTTTCACAATCACTATGGAAAATATTAACTTTGACTTCGACATAATAAAGAATATTTAATTTGACTATCAACTCCTGCACTTGCGCCTTCAAATTTTGTGTTTAATATACGTAAAAGAAAACATCATCACTGCACATCACTGTACACTAAAGTATTTTAAATTTCCTCTTAATGTTTTCCAAAATAAATTAATAAATTAAGTGAAATGAAGAGCAAACTTCCCTGGATTAATTCAGCCAGCCAATGATGTAGTGGTTAAGAAACATACCTTCCATACTAAAGGTCTGGGTCAAACCCCGACTGGGTCATATAGATTAATAAAATATAATAATATAGGTTTTTCTTATAATATATAATTAGTAGAATATAAATAGAAATTAAAAATAAGTATATATGTCCTATAAATTATAATTAATATCATATTGAATAGCTATATAATAAAATAATAATAAACCATAATTCTTGTATAAGATAATATGGCGTAGACATAAAAAAGAAACGTCTTGGTCTTGTACAATAGCTATAGCCGAGTAATCAACGGCTTAGTGAAATTAATGATTGACGAAACTAAAGCTTAGCCAAATATGAATAATAAAAACTTAATTGAAAAATAATTAAAAAAATTAATTTTACGTAAAATTTTTGCAATCTGAAATTTTTACCGACCGTATACCTGAATGTATAAAGGTAGGGATTGTTTTCATAAACAATCATAAAAAACTTTATATCCGAGATTTTTGCAAATATGACTTACTCTGGTGGGTAGAAACCTGATGAAAATATTTTAGCGTGTTGTCTATGTGTGGGTATGGGCACGTGTACATGTATTTTCATAAGTTAAGTATGTGATTTTTTGAATATACCAAAAAAATTTTATAACACCTTTAAGGCTTTATACAAAATATAAATGAAAGAAGAAAAACTTCCATTTATGAGCAAATGCGTTGCAACATGATATACATGCCATCACTAACATTCTTATTTTGTTTTTTTTTGGAGTGTTAATTTAGTTAATTTTGGAGTGTTTCGTCCATCCAAAGACTACTGGACTCCTCAGTAGGTAATTTGCAGTGTTGGACTACCTAGACAACTCCAACTAAATTTTTATCCACCGAAGTGCTTTATATAAAATTTTAATAAAATCAACTGCGAGATGTAAAAATAGAATAAAAATTTAGGAAAAAAAAATTTTTCACATTGGTTTGGTAACCATTTAATATTAAAAATTTTTAATTATAAAAATGAAAAAATATGAAATATTGAAATAAAATTATTAATTATTTTATTATAATTGTTTTTTGAAAACCCTGTAACGAATATTTCGTAACAGGAAAATATTATGAGATAAATTATTAAGAAAAAGTTATTATAACAAGTAAAGCGTAATAACTTTGCCGTACAATATTATTTTTAAATTCCGACTAACTTTAAGTTTCATTTAAAATTTTTCAAAGTCCAAATTGCATTACAACACGCCAAGTGCATTATATGAACATTTTCATATATGCTTTTCGTGTAATAACATTTGGTTCTGTGGTGGACATAGCTGGCTTTTTTTTATTTATATACTCTAATCTATTAACTAAGTTATAGAAGCAATCAAAGAAGCAATAAAATGAAAAAAAAACATTTCATTTAGTTTTTTCTTTTTGCATATTTAAATAAAATTCAGAAACTTTTTATTTTGTATGTGGTTGTACCTGCGTTCAATAAGGTCACTTGAAAGTATGTGTTAAAAATTGTTGAACGTTGTTATAAATCATTTGCTCGCTCAAAGTAAAATATTAATGTTGATATTAAAGTATTGATATTATTAATAATTTATTTTAAAGTGTTGTTAAGATCGAGTTATTTAAATCGTAGGTACACTTTTACTTTCGATTTTAATTTTGAATAAATTTAAATTTTTTGTTAATTTTAATTTCGACTTTAATCTTAATTTACATACTTTAATTTATTTAAATTCAGATTTTGATCTTGGTTAATTTTAAAATTGATTTAAGTCTAATTTTAATTTTAATAACAATTTCAACTCTGATTTAATTTTAATTTTGATTTAAATTTAAATTTTAAACTGGATTTTAATTTTAATGTTATTTTAATTTTTTGTTTTATATTAATTGTTTTCTAACAAAATTACCAATTTTAATGTTATTTTCTGTAACATACGCGGGTTGCAAACGAATTTTCATGCCGTCGATTGCCATAAAATCAATTAAAGCAGCAATCCTAGCCCTATGTGAAACACAAGTCAGTACCCACATTGATAACTTTAATGTTGCTTATTTATACTTACTTACTTATTTCACACTTCGTACCCAAAAGAGGTATCGGTGTCTATATAAAAAATGACATCGCTTTCAACACACTTCCAAAATATAAATGTTCCAGCCCAACCTTCCATTATATTTGGATCAAAATTCTCGCTGAAAAGCAAGTTATATATTTCTGTTTCCTGTACAAATCACCCAATTCAAATGAACAAGAAACTGCTATGGAAATTGAAAATGTATGAAACCAGATCAATGAAATTTTGGACGCATCTCCAGAAACTGAAATTGTCCTGGCGGGAGATTTCAACATTCATAACAGGGACTGGCTTCATTTTTCTAGCAACATTTCCTCGAGTCAAAACTTAATTAGGAAACAAATTGAACTATTCTCAACACTGTTCCACCTTTCTCAACTTGTTAAAAATCCCACTAGGATCCCGAACCGTGCTTGTTCACGTGCATGAAGTACACCTCTTCGATCTATTTCTCACCGCACACCCTGAAAAATATGTGGTTTCAGTTGGTTGCCCCCTGGGTAATTCCGACCATTCTTTGGTTAGCACAAGTTTCCGGGTAAGCCTAATCTCCAACCAGAGGTCCTCTCCCAAAAAATTAGTTTGGCGTTAAAGCCATGCTGAATGGGACGACCTTAGCAACTTTTTTAGAACCTTTGATTGGTCATTCTGTTTCCGTAACAGAATTGCTAACTTTGCTGCAAATGCGATTAGTGAAACTATTTTATTTGGAATGAGGTTATTCATTTCTCATTTCATGAAATCTGTTAGGAGGATGCCTAAATGGTTTAATCGCATTTGCAAAGAAGCCATTTTTAAAAACGAGGAGGCTTTTAAACTGTACCAAAATAATAGGTAGGAGGCTCGCAGGGCCAACTATATAGTGTTGAGAGACAGATACAAGAGAGTTATCAACAAGCAAAAACTCTTATTCAACCAAAAGTTGAAACGTACAATCATCCACATGCCAAAGAATATAAAATCTTTTATTTGCCAAAAGTCTAAAGGAAGATGTTAGAGAGTCTTCTTTTCCACCACTTGTTGATAATAATTACAAAACCGTATCAAATTCTAAAAAGAAGGCGAACTTATTTGGCAAGCAATTTCGCTTCCAAATCGACACTGCCACAGTCAGCTCAGATGTCACTATCTGTTACAGGAGTTGGCTGATCCTTCGGTAAAATTTATTTTACTACCCGGCCGGTGATGATGCTTAAAAATACCTACTCCAGTATTGAAATGCTTAAAAACGCCTACTTAATGGTGCTAAAAAATACCTACTCCAATATTTCAACACCTCTGAGCAACCTTTTCTACCTGGGGTGTGGGGTGTAGTCAACATAGTTGATTTCAACATCAAAAAAACTAAATGCTGTCTGACTTCGCTATAAAATTCCACTACTATTCTCGACCTACTATTTCAGAAAAAGTTGCAGCATTCAACAGATTTAAACATGCTGGGTTTTTTTTGCAAGGTTTTTGCTGGCGAGGGTAGGTGGGAATCATGGAAAGACACTATAGAGGAGTGAAAACGAGCATGAGTCCTCTATGAGTGTATAGGACTTTAACCCACTAAACAACACATCCATTTTTTGACCAAACAATAGGTTATACGACCTTTGGTACTAATGTACTGCCTGGTCACAGGAAGTTGAATTAAGGAATGAAAATTGATTTCAAATTAGCAGGCATATTGTGAACAAAGTTGTTAATGTTTACCTTGAATCTTTGCACGTTGTAAATGTAATCATCACCAATTCTGGGGAACACATGAGGTGGAGGTGGAAGGTGGTTCCACATTCGCGATGTTCGTACTACAAACGAATGGGATGGGCAGCAGAGGCTCTTCTTGTTTCTCTTTGGAATGCTTTCAGAGGAGGCATCAAACTTTTAGTCTCGTTAAAACAAGAACCCAACGCTATAAGGTATCTATAAAACAGGGTAAGTGTTCCTGTTAGGCGTCGGAGACCGAGTGGAGAGAACGTAGAGGTGACATTGGGTTCGTTTATTAGACGAATTGCTGTATTATGCACTTTATCGAGAAATACCAATGACGTTTTGGAGGCTCCTGCCCAAATATGTGCATTGTACTCCATCTTTGGTCTTATATATGTTTTATAGATATTTAGGAGATCAGAAGATGGAAAGAAGGCTTTACAACGATACAGGAAACCGATACATCTAGCTGCATCTTTAACTATACCAAAAATATGATTGGACCAACTTAATTTTTGATTTAGCTCCATGACCAAGATGTTGAGCTCATCCGCATGTTGCAAAACTTCTCCTTGAAATGTTAAAGTTGGGATTGAAGTGTTTCTCTTCCGAGAGACTACACAGCTCTAAGTTTTCTTAGAGTTAAAATGACTCTGTTGATTTTGCTTCAATTAGAAATTTTGTCCAAGTTGAGATTTAGCTCAAGCGATGCAGAATATCTACTGGCGTTATCTTCATAAAAAGCTGCAAAACTATGGATTGGATTGGAGATTATACTTAAAAGATCGTTTATAAATGTTAGGAAAAGTGTCGGGGAGAGAACAGATCCTTGTGGGACACCAGCATTAATTTTGAATTGGTCTGAAGAATAACCATCGACCAGGACACGAATCGAACGATTCGAAAAAGAATCTCCAATGGATTTTACAAATACACCACCCAGGCCCATTGCTGTGCATTTAGCAATTAAAGCATCATGCCAAACTCGGTCAACAGCTTTAGAAATATTCAAAGCGACAACATCGGACTCCCCCGAATGGTGGAGGCTGACGTTGAGCCTTTCACAAATGCCTGTTGACCGATGGGTTCAGAACCCATATTACCGATCATGAATTAATCCTTTGTTATGTAGATATTTCAGAAGCTTTCTATTTATTAAATTTTTCATTATTTTGGAAAGGACCGAAGTAATAGAAATATGGCGGTAGTTTGAGGGAATGCTTTTTTCTCTCTTTTTGGGGATGGGATGTATGTGAGCTGTGTTCCCTGGGTAGGATATCTACCCGAAGAGATAAATGGAAGAGATTTCGCAATGGTTTCGTAATAGTGGAAAAGGTATTTTTTAAAACTGTGGCAGTAATGCCATCCGGACCGGCTGTATTTTTTGGATCCAAATTTTGAAGAGCTTTAAGAACTGCACGACTGCTGAAAGAAATTCTACCTAAAGTTCAGTTAAATTCGGGAAGAATGCATGGTCTTTGTGTTGACTGGGGCAATGTTGAGTTGGAGGCGAATTTTTTGGCAAATAAATCTGTTTTTTCTTTGGGATCGGATACAATTTCGTCATTGTTATCAACCAAAGACGGGAACGAAGACCGCCACTTTTACCGTTAAGGCCCTTAGGAAAGGTCCAAAAGAATTTGCTATTTTTAGGAAGATGCTAAAGTTGTCTTCTCAGCCGTCTGTTGTGCAAGAACTTTTTCTTGTTGATAACTCTCCTACACCAGTTTCTAACCGCGATATAGCACGCTCTATTAGCTTCAGTCCTATCACTCTTGTAGATTTGAAAAGCTTCTATTATTAGTTATTTCACTAATGGCATTGGTTGCAAAGTCAATATTTCTGTTACTAAAACATAAAGACCAATCAAAAGCTTTAAAAAATTCATTTAAACCTTCCCAGTTAGCATGGCTATAACGCCATACTATTTTTTTTGGGACAGGTCTTGGCTGGTCTGAGTGCTGAACTCGAAGCTAGTATTAATCAAGCAGTGGTTGGAACAACCAAGAGGAGAGCTAAATGAGACCTTTTTCTCAGGATGTGTAGTCAGAAACAGGTCCAGGAGATGACGAGCCTGGTCTACACAGTCAGGAATTCTAGTGGGATTTTGAACAAGTTGAGTAAGATGGAATAATGAAGCGAAAAGCTCAACTTGTTTCTCAATTAAGTTTTCACTAGGAGAATTGTCATTGGAGTAGTGGTGCTAGTTTCTATTGTGGATATCACCAGCCACAAAAATTTCAGATTCTGGATTTAATTCCAAAATTTCATCTGGTTCCGAAATAGACTCCAGCTCACTAGAGTTTACAAACCTGTATAAGTAACATAAATGAATGATGTGCCTAGCAACAATTATTTTTATTCAAATGTAGTGGAACATTTGGTTAGAGCACTTATATTTGTGAAGAACGCTGTAAGCGACATAATTTCTAACATAAAGAGCGACCCCCCGATGAAGCACAAAATGAGAGACAAACGAGTAATTGTCAACGACAAAGTTGTCGTCATGGCCAACCCACCTGGGTCTCACATAATGCTAATATTGCTGGTTTTACTGAATTAAAGTGGCCTTGGACGGCAAGAAAATCCGACTGCAGACCAAGAACATAACAAAAATTTACGCTAAAATTGGCAATGATTAATAGCAACAATGGGTTTGAAAATATATGAATAATATAATCAGAAAAACACAAAAACCAAAAGTTTCAAGTATTTAAAGAATTTGACAAACAAATAGTAAATTAAAAAATTAATTGGATTTAAATATTGAGCGCAATGATCAATAAATAATCAATAACTAGCACTTAATTACCAATTAATTAATATTAAAAGATAAACAATCAATATTAATAATAACAAAAAGTTTGCAAAATACTTTCAACAGTTTTTAATTCCTTTTTGAAAATAATTTCAACTCAAAGTGAACTACGAGTAATGTAAACACAATACTTAAATAATGCTTAATGTAAATATAGCAAAATGAGGTAGAAAATTAATAGAATAACAAACAATAGTATTTCACAAACAATGTGAATGTATGAAAAGGACGGATATCTATTGTTTGATTATTTGACGTGTAGTTCAGCCTCACATTTGTAAACAAAAACAATATTTGTGATTTTAAAAAATTTAAAATTTGCAAAAATAAAAAAAAATTAAAAAATAGAAAAAGAAAAATTAAAGTTAAAATATTAATAAAAAAAATAAAAAAATATAACAATTATAATAAAAATAATTATGCAGTGTTAAATTTTAAGGTAGCAGGAATTATACCAAATTGTGTATTTATTTTAAGTGTGCTAAATTTAAATTACAAAAAAAAAAAATAAAAATGAAAATAAGTTAAGTTTAAGGTACAAAAAAAAATGAATAAGTTAAGTTTAATTAGTTAATATTAAAAAAAAGAATTTATACATTTCTGTTTTTTTTTTTTTTAATATTAACTAATTAAACTTTCCCACGCCCCTGTTAATTTTAAGTTTTAAGAAAAAATAAATTACCTACTTTCAATAGAAAGCAAACAAACAAAGAGAAAGAAAAAATGTATATTATATCAAAAATTTATTAAAATATTTAAAATTGTTGAGAAATAAAATAATATAATAAAATAAAAATGTAAAAAATAATTTTGTATTCTTATTTAATTTGAAAGCAACCATTAACGAAAAAGAACAATATTCAATAAATAGTTATTGTATTGGATAAGTGACGGCCATGACAGAAATGGCAAAAAATAAAGAAAGAAAGTATCGAGTTAAACCAAAAATTGACTTGGTCAAATAAAATTTTTGGTATAGCTAAGGATGCAGCTAAATGTTTGGGTTTTTATGTAGCTGCAAAACTTACTTTTCCATCTGATCTTCTGAATATCTATAAAACATCCATTAGGCCGAAAATGGAGTATAATGCACATATTTAGGTTGTAGGCCCTCAAACAGCGCTACTTATTTAGAAGTTCATCCTTACCATATAGAGTAATCAAGATGGCGAAATACAGCTTATGGAAATTCGTTTTCCATGGGCACGTCCAGTTTGTTGAACCTCATTCTATTTATACGATTGTACATATGTGAACGATTTACTTAAGTTTAAGAAGAAGATGAACATCTTTCTTCAAAATATCCCTCAAAATTTTCCTACCTATCCAATAATCCAACTTTCCTCAATTATCGTTCCCACACCGCTGTCCCCAAAAACCAAACTGTACATTTGTATTAAAGGTTCCAGTCTAAGGTTTGGTTTAAAAGGGAGGTGTTTTGGTTGGTTAAAGTCCAACATTACCCTGAGGAAGCACGTACAGTTCTTCTTGGTGACTTTCGAGTTTCCACCAACCCTCGTAAGAAAAAGAAAAAACCCGTTTGAGTAGCTGTCATACAACTTCTTTCTGTATATGAAAATAACTCAGGGTCTATTAAAGCTAAGTACCTGAAATTTTGTAAAAATTAGTCAAGTTGCATACCAACATCTTTTGTAAAATTTTGTTGTGCTAGTACAACAAGTAATAAAAGTTGCCATACAACTTATTTTTTTGTATGAAAATTATTTAGTATCTATTGAAGTTTGGTATCTGAAACTTTACGAAAAGAAATAAAGTTTTATACTTCTATGATTATGATATAATAATTAATTTAGCTAAAGAATTTTGCAATTTTATAAAAGATATTTGCAATTTTGTATTATAAAACTTGTATAACCTTTAAACATTTTGTCGGATTTAGTTGAATGACGGAATTAATTATAGTATCAATGGCTATATCTTAGTTCTGCTTTTCATTTGCCATCAAAGTGTCGTTTTATACGTACGTTATCGTATAGTTCTTAACAGCCTGTATGATATAAAATTTGAAAAAAAATTTGGCTCCTTTTTTGTAGTCACAACGGATCGGAAAGCAAATAAGTTTAATTATTTCGAAACTTATTTCAACTCTCTCGACCTGTAAGAAACTAAGATTGAAGATCGTTACTATGAAAATTAACATCTGACTGCCTAGATCTGAATATTTTTTGTGAAAGATTTTGACTATTCGAGAAAGGTTTTTCGGATGTATATAATGGGTATTCAAAATATCAAAAGAAGTGTTTTATGCCAAAGTCATCCCCAACATTTTATTTGTCTAACGCAATAGATATGCTTAGCTGTCAAAATTGCGAAATATATCCTTTTATATGAGTAGCTAATTAAGCTAGACATCTGGCATTTTGTTGCAGGAGATCAAATTTTATGATCAAATTTTTTATATAATTTTTATTTTCTGAAAGTCACTTTTGTTTTAAAAAAAATTTATACATTTTAGTTTGTGTATACCGTTATCATAGAGTTGACTCTTCCTCTCTTTTAATTTTATTTTACAAGATAAATTTATTAACTCCAATAATATAAGTGTAAGAGAAAAATAAAATTTAAATGTTTTGATTTTTTCTTTTAAATCTTGGATTTTGGCTAATCCTTTTTACATGCTTGTAATTCCTGTAAAGCTTTTATTACTGCTTTTACCCGTACGCTTTTGCTCCTCGGTTTGTAACACCTCGAAATAAGCTAGCTAGATACACCTTCAAATGTATGGATCAGATCAGAATCAAATTCTAAGTCGACTAAGCTTTGTCCGTCTGTCCGTCAGCAAGATAACTGAAAAACTAAGAAAGCTAGAGTCTTGAAATTAACACAAAATATTCTTACAACAATTTGTAGGTTCCCTATTTTTTTTGCTTGAGATACTTATATAACTCATGTTTATTTACATATCATATATGTCACTGATGAATGACTGATATATATATAATACATGTAGAAATTTAGCCCGCTGGTCACTCTAGTCTTGCCATTTTGATTAAACAGATGTCGTAAACAGATGACATGCACATTTGAATTGAGTGAATAAAAAAAAAGAGCACTCTTGCTATAACTGTCGACTAATAGAGTAATAATTAGATTTTACCTGTAGAAAAAAAAACCTTTTTAATATTACGATTTACTGTAATTAAGATTAAAGTTAAAATAAAAATTGAAGTAATTATTGTTAAAAGATCTTATTTGAAAAAAATTATATATCTAAAAGAATTTAAACATAAAATAAAAATTGTAACATTTATTGGAATAAAACTTCAATCTTAAAATATTAAAAGAAACACCTTGGATTTAATTTTTATTAAACAAATACACCTACATACATATGTATAGTATAAATTATTATACATTTGCCGCTTATTATTAAATGGCACTATAGCATATTTGGAAAAGTTTTGGATTGATAATCGTTATGTGGAAGGTTAGAATCTGCTTTTGAAGAATGTGTAAACATATAGTTTGGATATATGTGCATCTCATAATTCTAGAATTTATAAAATTCACCCAAATTATTTTAAAATACTAAAATATTAAAAAAATAATATTGTAAGCAGAGTGACAGACTGTGAACATACTAACGGTTGACAAAGGCAACTGTATTCTTCCTCGTTTTTTTCTTTTACTTTTAATATCGTTTCTTTCTGTTTTTTGTTTAGCAATTTCACAGTTATATTTTTTTTTTTCAATTATTCAAGCCATGACTAGTATTTCTGTACTATTTGGTTCTTTACTTCTACTAGTAAATGCTCTTTTTAAGAAAGAAGCAGGGCCTTATAACAATTTTACCACGAATGGAAAATGAGAAATAAGCCCAAAGGAGAAGAAATTTTTTTATACTTTTCTTGTATATTTTTCCAAAAAACAAAAAAAAAAAAAAAATGGTGTAAAAACAATTTAATTTTTGTTTTCTTATAAAAAAAAATGTAAAAAATAAAAATAACTGTAAATACCACCTAAATATGTCACATTAAAAAAGAGTTCAGTGTTGAAAAATTAAAAATATAAAATAAAATAACAAAATACAGTCGCAAACAAAATAAAGAAAAAACCTGGAGGTGATCCTGTTAATTTTAAGGCATATCCAAACAATACATTAGTTGCTCTTTTAAATACATATATATAAATGATATTTTGCTGAAAAAAACAATTACATTCATTATTTTACAAAATAATTTTTCAAAATCAAACCACCTGAGTGTAGCGCAGCATTCATTCTCAAATACTTAAATCCACTCCGAAGTGTTGTTAGAGTTAGTTTAGAACAGAGAGCTATTTGCCAAAAGATACATCACGGGTTTATATATTGTTAGCACATTTTCTACTTTCCAATATCTTTCGTTATTTTTTACGCAGAATTTAATTTTTATCTAGAATTGTCGCCTAAGAATCGTGGTTTAGTCCCGGTTTAATTTATTACTTGAAAGATTTTCATTTAAAATTAAGTTGAGTTTGCGTTTCTATACGAAGATTTAACAATTTCTCTGTTATGCTGATCTTACCGATATCTTGAGTTAATGTATCTACCTTTCCTTTAATTGAATTATTCTAAAGTATAGCTGAATTTTATAATACATGCGTGATTTTTTAGTCTCTTCTCTTTAACAAAAAAAATAAAAAAATTAAAAAATAAAAATATTTGAATAAAAGAATAACGTTTGTAAAACAGAGGAAAATTGTAAAATATAACAGAACTAAACAGATAAAATAACGGTTAAAATATAATATTTTTAAAACAGCTTTCATTTGAAATTTTCTGGTTTACTTTGTTTTTTAATTTTTATTTACTTTCATCTTTGTTGTCACTGCCTTTGTTTTATTTTTAATATTTTACTGTTGTTTTGTTGTTGTTAATGTTGTTTTGCTATTTTTATTGTTGTCTTTTCTGGGATTTTGACTGATGTGGTAAAGATTGAAAGAATAATTTATTTTCCCGCTTTTTTTATGTTTGTTTAATTTTTTGGGAACAAATAATTTTTTTTTTGTTTTATGTTCTAAAGGGAATCCTGCTATGTTCTAAAAGGGAATTAACAAAAAGAAGGATTAAAAAGAAGGAATTTTTTTTTTTAACTTTTCATAATCCCAAGATTTAATTAATGAGAAAAATATTATTTTTTGACATTTTTTGATGTATTATTTTTTTTGAAGAGAAAAAAATGAATATTTTCTTTTTCTCGATTTGGGACGAGTGAAAATGAGAACATAAATATAAAATGAGGAGTGAATTTTCAAATATATGATTGTAGAATTAAAATAATTGCAATAGGGAGTAACGAAAAAATGTTCAAAAAAAAAACTTGTTAGCGAGTATCCGAAATCGTTTTTAGGACATTCTTGAACGTTTTATTTATTAATTCTGAGAATTGGTTGTACTCGTAGTGTTTAATTAAAATCTAATCTTTTTAATTTACGGGTCAAAATTTTTAATTCAAAATATGTATTAATACAATTTTTGGAAATTGATGTATATTAGAAGATTTAACAGCAACAATTTAAAGTTAAATCTAAAATTTCTAGTTGTTAAAAATGTTTATAAATAACAAATATAAGGTTGTTATGTGTCATTTTATGCTAACTTCAAATCGAATTAAAATTATTATTCCTCAGCCATTATACTGTTTTGCAGTTAAGATAATTAGCCCGTTATACTGACTACGGGAGGAGATGGTTTTAGTGGGCAAATATCCTACACTACCAAAGGGGTCTAGGTTTTACCTGGTGTCTTTTGACGATTTACGCTTCCCGCAGGACAAAAAAAATAAATTTGTAGCAAAATACTGGTATTACTTTAATATAGTTGTATTGTATTATTTATTCAAATATGTCCTTAGAGGACTTCAACCTCAAGACCTTTTATTGAAAGATTTGTGACTTAAGATTTGTGACTCTGTCATTCATTAGTTACCAAGCTAAATTATTAGGCAATAATGTTTGAAAACTAGAAAGTAATTTTGCAATAATTTCAAACAATGCAATAAATATTTGTGTAACGAGTAATAATGTTAAAATTTATTTATTGATTAATTTTTTGTATGTCAAAATCCGTATATTAAAATGAATAAGTAATTAGGTACATTTATTCATAACTAAATTAAATATTTAATATAAATTTAATTGTAACAAAATTATGTATGTACCTTACATACCTCCTTATAAACAAATTTACATATTATTAAAATATAGAAAATTTATATACATCAAGAATAAATTAATTTACTTTATTGCAAAATAATGTCCAACAAATTTCGGCTAAGATTCCTAAAAAAGACTATATTCGATTTTCTTCTGACATTGCTGGCAATACCTTAGAACACGTAATAAATATCTATAAAGGTCTTAGTTGACTATCGTCAACTTCAATTTCATTGAGGACTTCAAATAGCGCTTTGAAAATGTAGGCAGACAAGATACTTAAAGAGGATTAGCAGTTTTATTTCGAAAGATATGAAAACTAGCAGAGCTAGTAATTATATAAAAGCCTTGAAAATTTGTTTCAAAAATTAGTTCAGAGATTGAGTGAGCTCTTATTAGGAGGTTTAGGATGTTTACCAAAAAAAAGAAACTTAAAAAAAAAACATTATTATTGTAACGGTATATTTTTTATTATGTCTTTATTACAGCTTTTTCTCCTTTTTACAAAATGTTTTTAATATTTTTTTGTATTTTGTTTACCCCATAAGGGCATTTGGTTAGTTGATGTAAACTTTGGTAGTAAAATTAGTAAAAGAAGTTCAAATAATATTTTCTTTTCAAAAATAAAATTTTTTATAAATTTTCCGCATAAAGTCGGTTAAATTCTGCTACACATACAGATAAGAGAATTTTTATTATATGCATTTAGTGTTAGGCCGTTAAATAAAAATCCAAAAAAGCATGTGTGTTTACTGAAGTTCGGCCAAAAAATCATGCTTTTTATAATTTGTTTAGCAGGATTAGGTTATTTTGAGTGTTTAGAGTTTGTAAAATATATCAAGCCTAAATTTTTCTTAATATTTCTGTTGGATAAAACTGTATAAAAACTATTTGCTATAGATTTTTAAAATTCTGATTCAAAATCTTCAAGATTTCAAGAATTTATTTTAACGGGGTTTTGCACATAATGATTTAATTGTTTATTAAGCTTTTAATTAATAAATATGTAGTGTACGCATATTATTTTGTATGAAAATTATATTTTTTTAAGAAGGCAAAATTAATTATGTCATAAAAATGTTCTATTACATATCCATTTATTTTAGGAAAACTATATTTAAACATTTTTAAAGATATTTTAATTTTTAGCCATCTTGAAGTCTAACTAGTGTGAGCTCACTATAAAAATCTGACCCTTTTTTGTAGGAACAAATTCGCTTTCATTTAAGTCAAAATATGCTACACTATTTTAAGCGGATGGAAAAATAAAGATGAATTCAATTTCATAGCTGATGAAGAAAATAAGAATGAATTCTATAATAAATAATAAAATCTTCACAAAAACAAATGAAAAGATGGAGGGAATACTTCCTGAAAATAAACAACAACAAAACAGCAAAACAATATTTGGGACACCCAAACAACAATCACAATAGAATTAACTCAAATCCGCCAAAAACCAGGGAAATTTTGCGATACGATCAATAAATTGAAAAATAACAAAATGGAAGGATCTGACAGAATAAGTGCTCAAATCCTGAAATCCTGCATCGACTCTTTAGAAAGCGCAAGATCACTACACAAAATTATATCTAGAATTTGGACAAGCGAACATATAAACCAATAATGGAAAAAAGAAATCATAGTAAAAATTCCAAAGAAGAATAACTCTAACATATTTAGAAACTGGAGGGGTATAACAATACTTATTTCAGTTAATAAAATCCTAGCACTATTCATCTATGACAGAATCAAAGATCATTTAGAAAATAATTTAAGAAAAGAACAAGCAGGATTCAGATAAAAGAGAAGTTGCACAGAACACTCCAATTCAATTATAGTTATAGTAAAACAGTCAAATGAATGTAACTAACCATTATATCTGGCATTTATTGACTTCACAACAGCATTCGATACACTCAATAGAAATGCAATTTGGAAAGCCTTTCAGAGGCATCCCAGAAAAATTAATAAGATAATCAGGGCCATATATACGGATGCCGAAACTCAAGTTCTACACAAAGGAAAACTAGGCACACCTTTCAGTATCAATAATGGAGTTAGACAAGAATGTCCACTCTCATCTTGTTCAATATTGTAATTGACGAAGTTATGAGAAAAACAATTAATGGACATAGTATTAACTGGAATATCATAAATAAACTAAAAGAGTGGAATATGCGGACGATATCAGTGCTGTTATTACTGGGAATGAAACCTGGCCAACCATTAATAGGTCTACTAAAAAGTTACGGGTCTTCATAAAAAAATGCCTCCGAAAGATCTGCCAGATATTCTGGGCAAACAGAATATTCAACAGCCAACTCTGGAGTATGTGCGGTGAAGATCCTATTGAAATTCAAATAAGAAGAAAAAAATATAGATGGATAGGACACATAATCAGGCAAGCAGAAAAAATGATTGACAGAGAAGCCCTGGATTGGCAACCACAAAGAAGAAGAAATATAGGCAAACCCAGAACCAGTTGGAAAAGAATAATATTGAAAGAGATAGACAAAATTAACAAATCATGGTCATAATATTTTCTTTTCGAAAATACAAAACGAAAAAAAAATTGTCATAAAGCTGTAGGACAAAATAGAAACAGATGGAAAGGCTTAGTGGATGCTCTATGCTCCCTGGGGGAGTTGTAAGGGAAAAATAAAATATTTTCTCTCTTATTTTTCACAGCGCTGTTTTATGCTCGTAGCTAAATGAAAGCTTTACAGTGAAAACTTGAAAAAAACAGGAAGTGATCCCTTTTCGGAATTTATTCTCAAATTTATTTAAAAAAAGTTTTATTTTCAGATTTTAATTTTGTTTTGTAATAATGGCATTAATAGAAATTACTTCACTACAGATTTAAAATAATAACAACAAAAAATAAACGATGCAACTATTATTATCTGGCTTTTATACTGAAAATGAAAAAAAAAATTAACTAACCGTAACAGAGCTGAATGACAATAATAACAAAAACAAAAAAAAAACAACAATAATAAATATACTTAATAAAAAATTAGACTGGAAAATCGTTGGTTTAAATAAACAGAAAAAAAAAAACTGTAAATGAACACCACACATATACACTACATCGGATGGTGCATATTTAATTTCGCTTTGATTCACCATACCTATGTACTTAAATTTAACATTATAGAATGAATTTAATAATGTACTGTATTGTATAAGAAAATCGAAGCTAGGGACAAGGTAAATTGGTAAAGGGTAAAAGGAAAGGGAAAATTAAAAGAGAAAAAATAATTGTTGGTTGTTATAACTGGTCATTAACTTTTTATTTTTATTATAACTAACTTTATACTTTTATTTTTTTTTTGCTTTTAATTTACCGTTATGTTAATATTTGTACTGATATGTAGGTACGGTATATTTTTATTACCATTATTATTGAAGACCGTTATGTTTGTTTGATTGTTTAATCTGAAAAAATAAAAGAAATAAAATAAAAACTAATTTGTTATGTATGTATGTACCTACAATAATAATTTTACTTCCATATAGATACATATGTATATGTTTACGTTTGTATTAAATATGCTTAAAGATTAGAATATCCTGCTTTTTTTTTTTTTTTTTTTTTTATTTTTATGGTAGGTTTGAAAAGAGAAAAATGTAAGATATGGGGAAAAAAAATTTAGTAGGGTGGTGAATTGTTTGTTTTTTGCTTGTTTTGTAATTTTTTTTTTCATTGTTTTACCATAGTTTTGACCGTTATTTTTTTTTTGTTCGCTTCGTGGCATTTGATAACAGACTATAACGAAGAAAAAAAAAAACCGTTAAGCGTAGAGAATATTAGCATATAAATGAGATTTGTAAAACAAAAAAAATCAAAGAGTAAAAAACAAAGTCATTATGTTAATTTCCGTTATTTTATTTTGTGTTATACGATTTGTTTAGTTGAATATATCTGTTTTTTTTTCACTTTTTTTTTTTTTTTTAAATTTTTTCTTTTATTTTTAAAACACATTACAATGCATACGAACACAAACTAAAATGAAATGATACTCTGGATAAATATTTATAGAGTTTTACTGTGAAGAATAAAGGACGCGAAAGTCAATATATGTATGTATAATGTATATTATAAAAGAGAAGGAAGGGAAAGTTTTTTTTAAAGTGCTTTTGGGGTAGTACAATAAAACTTTATGTTTTATCTAAAATGTAAATTAAAGTTAATGCAATATAAATGATAATAAAACATTTATATATAATATGTATGTATATAAACAAATGTAATCCACCACCTGCTGAGTCACCTTCTGATCTTTAAAAACGACAATATTCTCTTTAAAAAGTTTTGTTTGATATTCAACAAAATACCATTACAATGAAAACTATATTATTTAATCAAACAAGGATAATAATGTTTAAAATAAAAAACGACAAACGAAATTATCTTGTAAATTAATATGTGAAATTTTTTCCTGGAGTTTTTTGAAAATGGAAAAAATGGAAGGAGAAAACAGAGTATAGATTTTATATAGGAGAAGAAAAATCTGAGCAATGAGAAATGCAAAGGATAAAATTAATGAAAAAAATATTTGCTTTAAGATAATTAATAATTATAACATTAGTATATTTTTTTGTTATTTTATTTGTGAGTTCATATACAGATTATACGATACATTTTATTTATTCTTTTTGATTAGGAGTAAAAAATTTTGTTTAATATAATAAAATTGGATTTATATAATATAAAATAATGATAATAAAAGTAGTAGTTCATTTGGAGTTGACATTTTTTTTTTAGTTTATTCCCCTGCCAGATAAATGTGACAAGGAAATTGGTTTGGTTTTTTAAGGCACGCATGGTTTTTTAGCTTAACATTATATTTTTTGATTTAAAATTGGTTCATGGTAGGTGTAATTTTTATTTTCTAATTTTAAAAATAAAGTAATTTTTTAATTAATTAGTGGGATATAAAATAATATACAATTTCGTAATGTAAGGTAAGAAGATAAGAAGATAAGTTTGAGATAAAAAACTTACGAGTTTTCTATTCATATACTTAACAAATATTTTTATATTTTGAGATATACATACATGTATAGGAAATTTTGAACTTATTATTATGATCATATCTATTGAGGATTAAATTTTCAGAAAGGAAAATTACTATAAATTAGTTTTAAATGTAAAATAGAAACTTCTATTATATTTATTGGACCTAAAATTAAGTCATTTATTGTAGAATTAAACTGAAAATTTCATTTCTAAACATATATCGTTAAAAAAAAACCTCGTTCTCCACTTTTAATATTCAATTCACTTTAAAATATTTATAAAAAAAAGAGATAATTTTCAATTATTAAGTGTATTTTCGTAAAATCTTTTTTAATTCTAAGTACTTAGTTATTTTTCTACTGATTTTTAATTGAGTAATTACTGAGAGTACGGAATAATAAAAGAACGATGTAAATCCTTTTTTAAGGATATTAAATCCTTTGAACTAATTCATTCATTCATTGTGAGATCAGATAACATGTTAGTGTAAAGCTGTGAATATAAATAAATCTTTCAAATTAATTGAGAAGTATCTTTTTTTTTTGGTATCTGAACATTTTCATTGGAATTAGTAGGTTTTCATTTACAAAAAAAATAGCAGAAGTGTTACTTTGTTCCTTCTGTTGCTGTGGTCTGAACTCTAAGCAAATAAATTACGTGCCATTTTGTTTCGTTTTTCTGTAAAAAAATTATTTCAATTCCTCTGTGAACTGTAAATAAAATAAAGAAAGAGATGAAGAGAAAAAAAGTGTAAAATAAAAAATGAGAAATGCCAAGATAAATTTTATAGGGGGGGGGGGGGATGAAATAAAGTTGAACGAAATAAAGTCAAACGAAATAAAGTCGAATCGACTTTATTACCAAAAACAATGGAAATAAAGTCGAATTGTTAATTCTATTTAATTTCCATTTGGAATTCCTTATAATTGGAATATCCATATAGTTGGAATTGAATTGAACGAAAATAAATGAAACAAAGTCGAACTGACTTTATTACTTATAAATTCGAAAATATTTAATTATATTTTTTATTACATGTACAAACATTAATATTATAGTAATATGATATAACTTCTACAGCCACAAGTTCTTTCGAAGTGGGTCTGAAGTTATAAGTGAACAAATCAACTCAAAATTTATACCCGAATGTCCTCATGTGGGGTATCATTAAAAAGGTCTTGGCGAGCTTAACAACCTTTGTTTCAGGACCCTTGTTCCGGGATGCTGCTTGGGTACAGAAAGCTTTTATAAGCCCTTGATATAAAATTAGCTGTATATGATAATGTTGGGTATCATTAAACTTGGCCAGATCTACAATTTTTGTTTGTGGACCATGTTTCAAGATCGTCATGTTAGAGAATGATAGCGATAATAAGCCCTTACTATAAAATTAAAGGACATACTGTCATCATGGGGAGTATCATTAAAAATGTTTATAAATGTATATATATATATATATATATATATCCATATATATGAAAAAATATATATATATGCATATATACATAAATATGTAAATCTAGTATATTTGTTTACGTCGTCCTGCTTGGTGGCTGAGGGAGGTTGTAGGCCCTTACTATAAAAATCAGCGATACAATGTTTTTTCAAAATATCATGCGTTTTCATCAACTGTTTGATGCTTGTTTTTTTCTAAGTTATAAAAGTATACGATATATTCTTATTTTTTTATTCAACTCTAAAATTCCTCTTAATTACTTTTTTTGTAATATGTACATATATCATGTTGAAGAAGCGGGTGACTGAATTTAGAAAAGTTATATAATATATACTCCGGAAAACGGAGCAACTGTTTTTGTAACCAACTCTAAATTTTTTTCAAATTCCAAATCTGGCATGTACATCGCTCCCTTAGTGAAATAGAGCAACAAGTAAAAATAGTACATTTTTGATTTAAGCATGCCATTGAAACCGCAAATTCATTCTCTTTATTTTGTTCTAATCCGCATTGCAATTTCTCAAAAACTAGTATTTTTATTTAATAGTTTGTGTAGGTTGTCATTCAATTGTTACTGTTTTTGTCTTTTTCTAGTAATACCGCATTATTTAAGAATATGCCGTAAGCTTCATTATTTTTCTTTGTAAACGAGGAAGAGTGCAGTAGAGTAAATTGTGTCAACTCTGGGATACCCGTATGAACGTAATATATCCTGTTTCTATAAAACTTGATCATCTTTTAAAAACATTCAGATGTTGTAGTACCGAACTACAGAGATATATTTATGTAAATTGTGGAGTTGTATGACAGCTACCCGAATCTATTGCGCGTAGCTTCATTAAGTTCCAAGAAATGCAAGAAGGCTGAACCGGCTGCTTTAGACCAATCAAATTTTACAAAAGTTTTTGGCATGCAACTCGACACTTTTGCACTAAATTTCAGTTAGCTAGTTTCAATAGACACTGAATTATTTTCATTTAAAAAGAGAAGTTGTATGGTAGCTACTCGAACCTGTTGCACCGCAACAACCAAATTTTGCAAAAGTTGTTGCCATAAAATTTGATTATAATTTGCAAGATTTCAGACGCTTAGCTTCATTAAGTTCCAAGAAGTGCAGGAAGCCTGAACCGGCTGCTCTGGGCCAACCAAATTTTACAAAAGTTGTTGGCCTGTAACTCGACACCTCTTTACTAAACTTCAGGTTCCTAGCTTCAATAGACACTGAGTTATTCTCATTTAAACGGATAAGTTGTATGGCAGCTACCCGAACCCGTCGCACCACCACAACCAAATTTTGCAAAAGTTGTTGCCATAAAACTTGATCATCATTTGCAAGATTTCAGACGCCCAGCTTCATTAAGTTGCAAGAGGTGCAAGAAGCCTGAACCGGCTGCTCTAGACTAACCAAATTTTACAAAAATTGTTGGCATGTAACTCGACACCTCTTTACTAAACTTCAGGTTCCTAGCTTCAATAGACACTGAGTTATTCTCATTTAAACGGATAAGTTGTATGGCAGCTACCCGAACCCGTCGCACCACCACAACCAAATTTTACGGAAGTTGTTGCCATAAAACTTGATCATCATTTGCAAAATTTCAGAATCTTAGCTTGAATAGATACTGAGTTATTTCTATATAAAGATAGAAGTTGTATGGCAGCTACTCGAACCCGCCGACCGAAAATGTTGAATTTAAATAGCAAAACTAACAATTTTGTATAAGTGACGTAAAGAAATTTTCAGCTCTCTAGCTCCTTTATTTTTTGAGTTATCGTGCGGACGGACGGACGTACATGGCTTAATCGACTTAGAATTCGATTCTGAGCCGATCCATACCTTTGACACTATATCTAGCTCGACTCCTTTAAGGTGTCACAAACGTAATGGCAAATTTATTATACCCTTGAACATAGTTCATACGGGTATAAAAAGTGCAACATATTAAAATATACCCTTTTACAGTAGTCAATTTTTCAAAATAATGCAACCTAGAAAAATGTTGCAGTTTTGTCATTATTGATTTCTTCTTTATGATTTAAAGCCTCAAAGCAAGAAGCAAAGCCTTTTCGTCAACCATATAAAAATATTTCAAAATATGTCAAAATAAATCACTATTGCATTTAAATTAAATTTCAAAAATTACAAAATATTGAGTACAATATAGCAATAGTTTGTGTTATTTCTTTTACTTTCGTCTACGTTGAGTGCAATACGGACACAATACGAACACTTAGAATAATAAAGAAGAAATTTCTGTTTAGTACAAAAGACGGATTTTCCACAAAATAAAAAACCTAAAAACCTAAAACTTCAGACTCAATTTACTCAAAACTAGAAATTTCGAAATGTTGCAGTATTTTACTGAAGGAGCGAATTATCTTCTCTTATATAACGAAGAAAGTTTCTTGATTTGTTCGCTTATAACTTCAGACCCACTTCCATGGAACTTATGCCTGTAGAAGTTATATCATATTACTATGATATTAATGTTTGTACATGTAATAAAAAATATAATTAAATGTTTTCAAATTTATAAGTAAAAAGCTCGATCAGACTTTATTTCGTTCGCCTTTACTTCACCCCTTCAAATTTTATTCTAATTTTTGTTACGAACCGTTTTTTTTTTTCTTATATTCTTCTGTTGCGTTGCCGTAATTTATTTTCTTAAAAAAAATCTATTTGACTTTTTTGCGAAAGTCAGAAGCTAGTCAGCAAATATATGAAGACTTATTTTGAGATCAGATCCTTTGAAATTTCAATAAAAAATTAAATTTTTTTTTTTAGCCATACATCGGGTATGAAATGAAAAAAAAAACAAAATAAAACAATGTGCAAAATTTATCTTTTTTTTTAGAAATTTAGGAGAAAAAACGGAGTATTTTTCCTGTTTTTACATAATTCATATTCTTGAAATCCTTTTGAAACATTACAATAATAATAATAACAGCTAAAAAATAGAATATTAAACAAAAGGATAACAAAAAATTTGTTATGAATTTTTGTTTACATAAAAACAATTTCAACTGTTGTTGTTTTATAATTTATTATCTTTTCTTTTCACATTTTAGGCTTTTTTCTTTTTGTTGTTGTTTTTTTTGTTGGTTCTGGTTAACACCTTTTGCAGCTGAGAATTCCCCTTAAGATAAGGATCATGTTAGTATTCTACAAATAACATTTATAAAACATAATTCCCACAAATACAACATTGGGTTTGGATTAACATTAAAGTATGGGTATTGTTAAATGGGAACTTAAAAAAATTGAATGGATATTCTGCGTGCGGTGTAGAATACAAAATTTTTAGATTTTGACTGTTTCTGTTTTTCATTTGTTAAAATTTTATCTAAAATTCAGGTGGTGTTGATCTGTAAGAGTAAAGAAAAAAATGTATTAAAAAATTAGATCAAAATCCCAGAATCAATATTTATGTTTTTCATCAATTATTTTTATTAATCATAATCTGAGACCAATATATATTATATATTCTGTTTTTTTTTTTTAAAGAAGAAAATAATTGTATAGACCACATCCTAGGGAAACAGATTTCTATTTATAACGCGGGAAAACATAGTCTGAAATATTTTCGTCCTATGTAAGTTAAAATTTTTATTTAATTTTAAGAAGTCAAGTGAGCTTAAATTTAGGAGTGAGGTGTTTTAAGAAGTGAATATTGAAAGGAGCAAAGTTTGATTTTGATGTGTTTCAAAACGATTAAAAAATACAAATAGACTTTCGAGATGCACTAAGATATCAGACCTGGTTCAAAAAGTAACAGAAAACAGTGATTTTGATATACAAAAGTATTAAATGGTTTTTAAGTAATCATGTTTTTGACCATCATTTTATATTGTCGGACTTGTGGTCGTCAGACCACGATCGTTTAGTGTGGTTTTGTTTGAGACCTAGTATTCACCAAGTAAATTCCACTTGTCAAATTTCAACTTCTATTATAATTTAGCCTATATCTATTATTAAAATATTATTTTATCTCTATCCAGAAAGAAGACAAATGAGGAAATAAATGAATTGATATTAAGCGAAAACATATGGCGTTACAAAAGTCAAGTTGCATTTTAAAGAATAGTCTTCCAAGGTATAGCTTTCTTTTGTACTCAATTACTACCGCGGATGGTAAAAGAATTGACTTTTAAATCACTGTTATTGGCTGTTACTTCACTGTTACTAAACTGTCAATATTCCCAAGCAGAAAAATATAGTAAACAATTAATAACGTTTCGTAACATTGTTTTGAATGGTAACAAAAATTGCAACAATTCAGTTCCTGTTAAGTTTTAGTGTCGACAGTTGCGATATGAAGTGTTACGATTTACGTTTCATAGCTATGCCCCAATTATATTTCAGCTTAATAACTATATTGGCGCAATTTGTAACGAACACGAAACATAAAAACTGGGCTGTTAAAAGTTTAAGTTACAATTTTATAAATGTAAAAAAAATTAAAGATATATTTTGATCATCTTTTGTACTATTAACTATCTTCTTTTTATTTGCAGATTGTAAATTAGATAGATATATGAATTATAAAAAAATAAAATATAAAATGTTTTTGAAAATATTTAATAAAAATATAGTTAAAAGTGGTAAATCTAAAACCTAAGCCTTTTATCTATGTATAAGCGGATCTAAAGTTATTGGAAAATACGTAAAAAAAAATTTCAATAAAGCATAAAAGTATAAAAAGAAAAGATTTTCTTTACTTATTACAAGTTTGTCTAAACCGAGTTTGTCTCTACTTATTACCGAAGTTTATCGCATTTTCAGGAAATTTTACAAATATGTTTATTAAAATAGTTTTTATTTTATTTTTAGTGTTTTCGTATGCCACCATTGGGGAATCAAATTCTGAAATAAATTGTTAACCATAATGAAATTTTGGACTTATCATTCAACAAAGTTTGTCATCATAATCTTAATATAAACTTATGACACGTTGCTTATGACAAAGAATATAATATATTGCATTTTGGTATTTAGAAAAGAGCAAATATTACATCATATTACATTATTGTCCTATACTTTCCTATCCCTACTCCGTAGCCAATATACTGCTTTACCAGGTAAGGGCCTCATCCCATTATATTGACTAAAGGGGAAAGTGGGTTTAGTTAGTAAGAATCGGACACTACCAATAGGGAATTCTTGGTGTCTGTGTTTTTGGAAGATTCCCACTTCCATTAGGAAAAAAACGTCAATGAGTTAGAAGACGAATGGGTATTTTAAACCTTTTTTTTTTACTTTTGTTTAACAGAGATTGGTCTGCAGCCCTATTAAGACTATTGTCTAAATCAGAATATTGACCCTGCACCTCATGACGTAATTTTTGTTTAAAACAAATAAAATAACAATCACTATTACTAAGAGTATCACTATCAAGTGATAATCATAAAAATCATCATCATTATTGTTATTGTAATTTTTGATATCAAAAAACATAAAAAAGTGGGAATATCTTTTTTTTAATACTTAAAATAAGATAAATAAGCAGTGTTGTCAATCAACAAAACAAAAAAAAAAAGCAGGACTACAATAATAAACAAAAAAAAAACAAAAAAATAAGGCAGCAACAAGATTGAAAACATGATAAAAGTATTAAAATAATGTTGAAAATTTTTTTTTACAAACACCGATTGCACAAAATAAAAAAAATATACATTTAAAGTAACGCCATTTTTTTTTTATGTATGTTTTTATTTTTCATTTGTATTATCATGGATCAGGAACAATTTTCATTAAATTTTATTAATTTTTATTTTTTTATTTTTAATTATTTTTAATCAGGACGTAAAAGGCAATGTTCCTGTTTCTCTTTTTGTTCGGTTTTTTTACAGGCAGTATAGTGTTTATTTTAACATGTTGATATCGTTGAGATTCGTTGTTTTCAAATGGGAATAAACATTATAATATTCATTTTAATTACTTATTCAAAAAAAAAATAAAACAAAAATAAACAAAAAGTAAAAAATATTAAAATTGCATTTTTTCATGCAATGTATTTTCATTCGATTCTTAAAGGATTTCCTTACATTTTTCAACTGACGAGTTGAGTGAATTTCTGATTGAGTGGAATAATACAGTTTCAGTAAGTATATTATCAAAGTCAAAATGGAAAGTTTTGACTCTCCGTTTTAATTATAATAAAAAAAAAAATTAAATTTTTTTTATGATAATAAGAAAAAAATTATTTTGTGTGAAAGACTATTTTAATTATATTTGGGAAATTTTTAGTTTTAAAAGCAATGGGAAGAGTAGTCAGAAACTTAATGAAGTGGGAAACTTTTGGTTAAAATTATTTTGTTTTCTTTTTAACTCTTCTTCATTATAAGTGATTCAGTATATAGATACATGTTATATAAATGAAATTGTTAAATATTTTCGCAGTTTATTTATTATTATTACTGCCAATGAGATCTGTTAAAGTTTATATATGATTTCTATATTTTTTTCGGTTTTGTTTTGTTGACTCTGTTTTTGGTCACATTTTTACTCTTACTTTTTGTTTTTCAATTCTATTTGGCTTTTTAAAATATTCTATTTTTATTAATGTCCAATTAAATTTATGTTTTTAACTAAATTTTACTATGTGGCAACTTTTAATTAATTGTGTCCTATTAAAAAGTCAAACTTTTAAATATTATTTGGTTTTGAAGGTGGTTTAATTGATTCTCAAAACTTTTTGAAATTATTTAGTTGACCATTGTAATATTTTCAAAGATATTTCGTTCAATAATAATTCAAGTCTATGTTTTTTTTTTACTCTCATTACAAACCCAAAATATAATGGTTAAAGTTATAATTTACCACAATTTGTTATTCTTTTAACCAATAAAAAGCAAAAAAAAAAAAAAATTATTTTAGCTTAAATTAAAGTTAAGCATTTTTTTTATTGCAAAAAGATAACTAAAACTTTTTGTGTAAAACCTCAAATATTTCTAATAAAATTTTAATTTTTCTTCCACAATCAATATACATATTTACATACAATATCTTTGCAACAAAACAAAAACATAAAATTACTTATGTTAATATCTTTAACCGCAACACTAAAAAAGGCTTCACAGTTTTCCTTCATTAAAAAGCAAAAAAAAAAAAAGAAAACATGAAAATTCAGGAAAATTAAAACAATGACTATGATTCCCACTCAATTCGAATTTAAATTCCATTCCATTCAATTATCAGATATGTGGAATCGTTCTTAATACCACTCAACACTGAACCACTTTCAAATTCATTTTGGCATTAACATTACACTTCAAAATTGAATATATCCTTTTTGTCCTATTCTATTTTGTTGCTATCTCTTTTTATCTTAATTCCAATCATTCATTTTTAACTGGTTCATGATTCCGTTTAAGCATTAAGAAAAGAAGAGATAGAAAATGAAATAAGGAAAGGAAAAAATATTCATTTGAAAAAAGGATTTTTAATCGTTAATGTGTGAATATTTTACAATTGTAAAAAAAAAAAAGACAATAAGGGGCTTTATATGAAGGTAAAATATATAAAAATGTTTTCTGTAACCGGTTAGAGAAAAATGATTTGAAGAAACCATGAACGAGTTTTTACATTTCGTACAGTAAACAAAAGTACATTCACTGACAAAAATAAATTTTATGTTTATTGATATAATGCAATAAAATCTGAGGTTGTTTGATAAATAACTGCGGTTAGTCGCAATTATCCGTAGCCAATCTTTTTATTTTTTACGTGTATTGCGCTCTTCCTAGTTTTTTATAAGATTTTGTATAAGTATCCAAATATCTTCTTTTATTACCGACGGCATAGAATTATGTATAAGGTAGGTTTGTTTTCATACTAATAATTGGTACCCGAGATTTTGACAAATGGGCACGTGTACAGACTAAACGACTGAGCGAAATTTTTTTGAAATTTTATATTTAAGGTTTTGATGTAAATATGTCGGATTTATAAGTGTCATTTATATTTATAAGTTTACTAGTGTCATTTTTAAGAATTTTTACGAATATTTCGTAACAGAAAAATATTATGAGAAAAATTATTAAGAAAAAATTTTTACACAAGTAAAGAGCAACAACTTTGTCATAGAACATTTTTTGACCCGACTAACTTTAACTATTATTTAATTTATTTTTCTAAGTTGAAATTTCATACATATGTATTATAACACGCCATATGAATTTATATGAATAATTTTTTTTCCTTTTCTTTTTTTTTTATATCTCTAAAAATTTATATAAGATGTAATGAATATTCTCTTGTTGATGACGCAAAATTCAAACTGTAAAATTTTTGTTAGCAGATTCAATATTATTATTTTTTACTTCTAACATTTTTGAATGAAAAAAAAAAATCATGTACCTAAATACATAAGTAAATAGATGTGTGAATGAATGTATCTACATATTATATTTTTACTATTTCATTGCTTATTTTGTTAATAAAAAAAAATGATGTTAAATTATTAGAAGTTATTTTGCTTTGATATAAATTATTATGTGAAAAATCTACGAATTTTGGCTGCTACAGGTAGGTCCTGTGGTGGAGATAGCTGATTTTTTTTATTTCCAATCCCTTATTTATTATTGACAATTACAAAGGAAAAAAATTACAAAGGCTTTGCTTTGTCATGCATTTAGTTTCTTTCTCGAAATTGTAATTCTTTACCTTTGTTGAATTAATTCTAATAAACATCATATTACATCAAATCATTATCAATAAATAATCATTTTTCAAGTTGTTGCAAACTTTCAAAGTTTTGCAAACTTAGTAATATATTATTTCTACATATATTTTGTATATTTTTTTTTTTCATGGACTGTGCCCTATCCAATATAACAATATGCACTGCAAAGTAAAAGTATAGCCACGAAATTGTGGTATATATGATTTTTTTTTTCATTTTCTATGCAATATTTTCTTTACTTTTTACCTTGTCTTTCTTTTTTTTTTGTTAAATTTTCAAAACTTTAAAAATAAGTTTTCCTTTCCTTGTCGTTGTTGTCTTTGTTATTATGCTAAGAATGCCGGCTTTGAAATTCCATTTTTGGTGGTCGGATTGTGGATCACATTCATTTTCACAAAATTGCTTTTCAATACAGTGTAATTGACTTTGACAAGTTGTGGTTTTTCAAATTTATTTAACAAAAAAAAAAAAAAAAAAAAATTTTGATGGTGGAATGATGGTAACAAAAGGGGAACGAAAGGAAAATTTTGACAATATGGATATGGTATTCTTTTTGTTTTGTTTAGTATTTAGATTAGTAAAAGTGATGTTTTTGCTGTATAAAAAATGCATTTTAAATTCATTCTGTAAATGTTAGGTATTAATTGACTTTTTTGTTATTTTAAATTTATTACCCACTAAAAAATTATATACTTGTAAGGATTCGAAAATTAAAAGATAATAAATAACAAAAAATTAATAGCACATATTTCTTGGTTTAACGTTTGTTTTTTTGTGGTTTCATTTAATAATTCCTGGTGATGTAATTCTTAATTTAAGTGTTTAGACTTTTAAATTCATTTAAAAGCTTGTGAAATATGCTAATATTAGTAAAACGTATGTAAAACAAATAAAACTATAGTGTTGTATAGAGGTGAGACTAGAATTTTAAAAGGAATTTTAATACGAGTGACTTATGGTTTGAAAGTTATTTTAATCAATCAAATAAAGGATTTGATAATAAAAAAATGTCAGATATACTTAAAATTGATTGTCAGACTAAGTATGTCTAGTTAATATTGAAAATAATAACGTATTCATTTTTTTCATTTAATTACCGACCGCATACATTAATGTATAAGGTAGGTATTGTTTTCATACTAAAAATTTGTACCCGAGATTTTCGCAAAAATGTACTACTCCGATGTGGAGAAGGCTGTAAAAAAATTTTCAGCATGATGTCCGTCTGTGTGTGTGTTTGTGGGTGTGTGTGTGGGTATGTCTGTGGGTACGTGTACAGCTTAAACGACTGAGCGGAATTTTTTGAAATTTCATATTTAAGGTTTTGACGTAAATATCTCGGAGTGATAAGCTTTTGGAGCAAATCGGACAACTACAACTGGTAGTTTACTAGTGTACTTTTTAAGTTTTTTAATAATATTTCGTAACAGAAAAATTTTGTGAGAAAAATTATTAAGAAAAAGTTGTTACACAAGTAAAGAGGAACAACTTTGCCATAGAACATTTTTTGATCCGACTAACTTTAACTTTTATTTAATTTTTAAGTCCAAATTTCATACGTAACACTCCATATTAATTTATATGAACAATTTTTTTTTGTTTTTTTTTTATATCTCTAAAAATTTTTATACATACATATGTATGTACTTTATCTATGCCAATGCATATTATTCATTTGTTGATGACATAAAATTAAAACGGTAAAATTTTTGTTAGCAGATTTAATATTAATCTTATGTTTGTTTTGTATTTGTTTACAGTTTTTATTATTTTTTACTTTTAATATTATTTTTTGAATGAAAAATAATAAATAATAATAATAATAAATGGATGTATGAATGAATGTACATATATTTTTACGGTTTCATTGCACATAATTATTTTTATTGAATAAAACAAAATGTTATTAAATTATTAGAAGTTATTTTGCGTTGATATAAATTATTATGTAAAAAATCTATAAATTTTCTCATTGTACTTTTTGTGTAGTGGCAGTCGGTCCTGTGGTGGAGACAGTTGATTTTTTTTTTCATTTTATAAAACGATGCGTACATAATTTATGTTAAATTATTATGAAATATTTATTCCAATGAGTGGGAAGTTTAAAGTGATTATTATGAAAATAGATAATGTAGAAGAAATTTACAAAAAGGTTAATAGATATATTATTTTTTCAAAATTATTAAATCAAAAAGTTTAATCAAATTAAGGAAAATCAAATTAGATCCTTTAAATATCTGTTTTAAAAATTCGAATTCAATTATTTGAACACATCACGAACTCAATAAACAAATCTTTTTGAAAAATCAAATATAAACGCTAAAATCTTTAAATGGATGAAAATGTAGGGGTTTTGGTTCAATTTAATTGAAGACTGCCAATGACGCAGATAAGTTATAGTAATAATACATAATCCGACGTTACAAATTTAAGAGCTTGAGAAAATCTATTTGTGTCTGTGTGTGTGTGATTTAGTATTTTAATATTTATTTATTTTTTTTAATACATCTCCTACCACATAAATGTGATAGAGAAATAAAGCCCACTTGTTCTTCTCAGGTTAGTTTTTCTAAACTATAGTTTAATATAATTATCGCAATAAATTAAGTTTATCTAAAAAGCATCTTATGTTTCTTTTTTGCGGTCAGAATTTCTTCACAATACACAAGAACTGGTAAATTTGGGCTTTTATCCACGATACAATAATATGAAACACCGTGGTATAATAAAAGTTAGAAGTAAAGAGAATTGTGCTTATACTAGTTTTAGAAATGGGTTGAAATATGTACCTGCCAAAATATAATCTAAAAAAGATTAATATAAAATCAATATACGAGCTGTCCACTGTACCTTTCCACTCCACTGTTTACGCTATATTTGAACCCATTGCGAGAATGTTACGTACAGTGATTCTGAACTCGCCTCTTGTTTTGATATTACTGACAGTAAATTAATATTAAAACGTAAACTTAAGAATTGTTTGATTCAGTAGATAGACAATTACTAATATTAATTAAATTATTAACTTAAACTTATTAACTTTAATATGTACATTTATTATATATCATTTTAATTACTTACGTTTTGTGATTTATTTATTTATTTATTAATTTTTACTTTTTTGTTACTGAAACCTCAACTATAGCTACACTTAAGTATAGTTGCGGTTTCAGTAACAAAAGTATTGTATATATGGGGTATTGAAGAATAAGGGGTAATTTAACTTAAAATTCGTTTCGTTAATTTTTTTACTGCATGTACATATTTGGTTTACTATATCTTTACACATACTTTAAGATGGCTTATGTAAACTAACAACATCACTTAATGCTTGCTTTAAGCATCCTCACAATCCCTGTTATCCCATCCCTCTAAGTGAATTATTATTCAAATTGTTAATTCTTTATAGTGAATTGTTGAATTACTTATTTATAATTCGCTTTTTAATATGTTTATTTTATTTTGTTACAACAATTTGTATAATGACTTCGAATATAGTTTTACCTCTCCGACTATATTCAAAAAAATAATAATAATAATAATAATAAGAAATGCTGACTCCCCGTGTGCGGTCAGGGAGGGGTAACTGGTCGTGGGATATTATTACTATGTCTTATTGAACTTAAAAAGACTATCTGCCACTTCATTCTACAAAAAAGATTCAAAAATTAAAGAAAAGGGTGAAAAGATTAGGTTACATAATTTCCGTCCCCACAAAATTAGTTCTTTATGCAGCTTGTGTAGTTTTAAAAATATATAACTTTAGGACGTAAAATAATTTAGATTCTTTGTTTTGAGTTTTATTTATTTCTTTTAATTTTCAATTTGATTTAAATTTTAAATTACAAAAGAAATATTTTGTATCTACTTATTTTTCATCAAATCTTTATTTCATTGGTATATGTTTATTATTTTCAAAATTCTGCATTACAATTTCATCATCATACATATCTTATTTTATCATCATACAAGGCAGAATGTAAAACCAAAGTTTGTAAAGGTGCACATTTTTAAAAGGATAATAAAAATAATTAAAATTATTATTAAAATTTGTAACTTTTTGTGGATAGTGTGTTTTGTGAAAAACTTTGTAAATTTTCGATTTACGATATCTAATAGCTTTTAAACGGAAGTACAAAAATTTATGTTAACTGTCATCTGAAAATTAGATTTTGAATAAAAGCGTTTCGGAGAAACGGAGGAACTAGAATCTCGCTAAATATTGCAAAAATTAAATATGTACTAAATTGCGCAAAATTATTTAATTTTCATATTGATTTTCATTTATTTATTTATATTAACTGATCTCTTAATACATACAATGGCGGGAATGGCGGTATGGCGGGAATATTGATTAAAAAATTTCCTGTCGTTAGACGTTTTAGATTGAAATAAGTATAACTTGAGCTCCTATAAAAATTTAATAGAAAGACTTTTTCCTACATTAAGGGACTGTAGTTCCGCAATAGTTGATGCAACATAAAACAGTTTTTCCAGTGAATTAATTTATTAGATCTTTAATGATCTATTTATGGTTAAAATTTTAGTACATCCTAAACACAGTAGATGTTTTATGAACTGACGGTCAGAATTAAACTAATAAAGAAATTTTTAAATTTTTTTTTAAAAATATGTTAAAAAGTGGATGCAATGGAAATTAAATTTCCATTTTTAACTTAAAAAACCATATAATGATTTTTAATTTCCTGCTTAAATTCTATAATGTTGATTCTATGTATCTTATTTAGTTACACTTTTATATTTTCAATCAAATATAAGTGTTTAAAATATATATATATATATATAGATATCATATTAATTATTACCAACTGAATAATTGACTACAAAAGAATCATGATACCATCCCTATCAACAATCACACAAATATTAAACAAAAAAATAAAAACAATATTTATTGATGTGAATCAAACTATATAGTGATGAAAATATAAATTAAATGGATCAATGAATGGATGAATGAATTGGATGGATACCTGAGCATTTAAGTTAAGTATTAAGTATATTGGAAAATATAATTTTATTTTCAAACCCATATACAAGTGATTTGATCAAAGAATCGACAAAAAAAAAGCAAAAAAAATTTTAGGTGGAATTTAATACCTTTATTATGTAAGAGAAATTTTTTATTGTTTTTCACCACAGAAAATAAAATTGAAAAAATAAATTTGAAAGTTTTAATTTTTTTTCTTTTCACCTGATTAGATATTAGGTGACAAAATTATTGTGGATTAGAATTAAAAAACCAAGTGAATAAATGAATCGTTTATGATTTCAATACTTTTCTGAACACCCTCATATTTTGGTTAAATTTTTGATTAAATTCTTAGTTTTATTTTCATTTTTGCTAATTTTAGTTTTTGAGGTTTTTTAGATGGATATTTTGATTGAATGTAAAGCAATTATTATCCCGTATAATTTTGGGTTTAGACAACAGAAAACTGATTTTTATGTAGATACGTATTAGAAAGTGTACTTGAAAGTGTTATTGCGGTTAGTTTTTGATTTGAAATTAAATTACATATTGTTAATAATTTAAAGAATTGATCAAAAACTGATAGTTTTTAGATTATTTTATGTTTGAAGTATTGGATTTTTTGAAACAGAGAAAGAAAAATGATTAAAAATTGATTATCGAGTCATAACATCTTTTCAATACAAATTTTCCTAAATTCCTTTTCTGATAAATCATTTTCACATCCTTCCAAAAACCAACGTTAATTTAAAACGGGGTCGTATTGGTTGATTCAAGTCCAACACTATACGAAAGAATCACGTGCAATACTTCTATGTGTCTTTTTCTTTTTAGAAATACTACAAACGAAATGGTAAATATATTATGAACTTATGTTAATTTTTTTTCCTTCTTTTACTCGTCTGGGAAGCACATATAGGGCATTAACTTGCTTCTGCATTGGTCTCAATTGTATTAAATCATTTTTATTTTCTCACAATTCTGTTGTTTTTTTTGTAACTCCGCCAATTTGGCATCAATCTGCTTCTCTATTGGTCTGAATTGTATATGCAATGATATTTATTTCCTTTCAATTCTATTGCATTTTTACTTCTTGTTGTTATTGTTCAGGGCCAGGTATTATTAGACCAATCAGTTCTTCCGCTTCTTTGAAGATTCTATTCCAGCGCTATTTTAATTATACTTCTAGGATATTCTCTCAAAGTGTGTCCTACCCATTTCCACTTTTTACATTTAGTTTGATTAATTACTGGTTCTTCGCGTGTTAACTGCCATAAGTCCCTGTTGCTGATGCCGTTGTGGCTGAATATTCCGTATATTTTTTCACTTATCACCAATACTTGTAGTTCTGCCACATAAAAGTGTGACTTTACTTGTTTTAAAAATTATAAGTTGTGTTTTTCTTGTAATTTGGCTTTTTTTCATATTGGACTAAATTTACCTGAGGCGGCTCTGGCTGTTCTTAGACTGTTGTTGACATTTTCGTCTGCACCTCTATTTGTTGTTATTATGCTTCGTAGGATTAAATTTTTACTATGATGAATTCTGTACTGATGATATTTATTCTCGGCTTTGGTCATATTTATTTTGATTTCTAAACCGGCTTTGCGTTTTGTTGGTGGAGTTATTTTGCTTTGTGCTAACAGACATGTATCATCACTATAATCTAGGTGCTCAAGTTTCCGAAAAATGCCATCCCATTACAAGAATGAATAATAGTGATGAAAATGGACAATCTTGTCTTACTCCGGCATTCCTAGTGACTATGTTGCTTATTTTGCAACCATGAAGAACGGCAAATTAAGCATCTTTACATCTTTTATACTGTTTGCCATATATTGATGAATCTTTCATTTTTGCAGTTTCTAGTTGCGTTATTATATGTGGCCATATGTTGCCAGTCCAATGCTGTCTGAACCCATTTTTACATTGAAGTCAACTATTAGTATTATGTTATCAGGTTTGTCAAAAAGGTGCTGTGATGACCTGTGCATAGAATTTTGTTTGAAGCTGTCCTCTACGTCTTCTTTTGGAGCATAGCATTGTATTACAGTGGTTTATCGGATTTTACATTTCGATTTTGCCCTTATAATACAATCTGATATAGGTTTCCATATTTCTTTGATTTTATTATTACTACTCCATTTTCTGATTTTGATTCTTTTCCACTGAATAACATTCATTAATCGAATCTTATTCTCCATAAACTTTCCATTTAACCTTACTGAGTTCCCTAACATATATCTTGAAACTATGTTCATACTGGTACATAAATATTAAAAGATGAATAAATTATTACATAATTGCGTAGAAAGTAATTAAAAAGAAAGAAAGGGCGATTAAATAGATAATGTATTAATGTTTATTCTTTCTTTATATGAGTATGTCTGACTTTAACCTTCTAAAAACCATCTCCCTTAATATTTAATTCAAAGAATCAAAAAAACTATTTAGAGATTTCTAAATCACTTTATGTATGTCTAAATCGACAATTACCATACTATTCTAAAGGCTAACTTTATAAAAATTACACTTTACATAAATTCCATTTTGATCAATGTTTGTATTATTTGCCTTTATTAAATTTTGAGTTCTTAAATATTTTACGAGAATCGAATTAGTAAAAGATGTTTTTGAGTTTTATACAAAAAAAATCGTTGTGGATCGTAATCTTAATAATATATGTTTTGCAACTACATAATTTGTGGTAAATAGTAAGTTATTGCTAAAATATTACAAATATTAATAATATATAATATTTAATATCTTAATATAATAAAATACAATCTCCTGCTGCTATTCGTGTGCCTTTTTTTTAAATTTTACGGCACACACAATCACAATATTTCTTACTAAATAGTTAATACTAACAATACATAATATTTCTTACCAATTTCTTACTTAATACTACTAATACTAACATGCTTCTCTATTAGTCTCAATTGTATGCAATGGTTTTGATTTTTTCCCAATTTTGTTGTATTTCTTCTTCTTGTTGTTGCATCAGATAGGCCGATCAGGTTTTCGGGTTCTTTGAGGATTCCATTCCAGAGCTATTTTAATTATACTTCTAGGATATTCAAAAAAATATGAAAAGAAATGGTTTGATCTCTTTGCTCTTTATTTTAATTCTACTACACATGTACAAACCAATACCAACTACAATTATAATTTATATATACAATGTAGTAAGGGATTCCGCAATCGCAACATAATTTATAATAAAGTATTTCTATCATCTTAAAATTATCCATTATAGTAATACGTATTACATCATATTCCTCACAGAGCTTCTCTCTTGTTTCAAATTTCCATGTAAGTATGCATATGTACATATACTTCTACAAACATAATATGTAATCACCTGAATAGTTGAACAATATTAAAAAAAAAAAGAGATAGATATGTAAATTACAGTTGAATTTTGAAATTTCTATAATTATATCTAATTTTAAAATGTATGTGCTTCCTTTATATTCTACATGTTTTCATTATTTGTTACTTTTCGATTAATAAAAACAAAATAAAATAATAGTTAAATAACATTTTGTTTAAAATTTAATTAATTTCCTTTAATTAATTATTTCACCTTCCTTTTTTTTTTTTCAATTTATATTCTTTTACATACTTGTTTTTCATACTTTTTGTATATTTTAACAAAATAAGACCAGAAAACGGTAAAATTTTAACTTTTTTTCCATGGTCTAAAATTATCTAAAACATTTGTTGCTAACTAATTTGACTATAATGTTTAAAATAAAATTAATTTTATTTTAAACATTTAATTAATGGTACCGGACTTTTATTTTTAAAATCAATACAAAAAAAAAAAAAAACAGAAAAATGTTAAAAAAACAATTTTTTTTTTTTTACTACTCATAAAACAAATTTGTGAAAGCTTACAAAAAAAAAAAATAAAAACAACAAAAACAAGAAAACAAAAAAATAAATAAATTTACCGTATTTAGACGACATATTTTTTCCCACCTTTCACATGTTATTGTTTTATATTTATTTATATATTTTCACTATATTGTTTTTTTGTATGTTGCTAGCAACATTTCAACGATAAATTTTCTATCTCGCAGCAATATTTTTGTTTTATTTATTTTGCTTTTGCTTTTTTTTTGTATGTACAGTTTTTGTTTTTGTTGTTGTTCCTGTCAGGACATTTTTTATTACATTTATTTTTTTTATTTTTGTTTTTGCTTTTATTTATTTTTATTTATGATTCATGTAAAAAAATATAACTAAAATAACAAGTAACAAAAACAAAAACAAGCGACATTTGTTGTTGTTTTGTTTCTTTATTACTACTTTGTCCCATCATAATTTTCCCCCTTTTCAGTCTTTAGTCTTTTCTCATTATTTCGAACCTGTTATGTCATTTTTTAATACGATTTGTTTGGGAGGGTGTGAATTTATAAAAGTTTATAAATGTTTGGAACATGTTTGAGTATAACTTTTTATTTTGTTTGTATGTTATTATTGTTGTTTGTATTATGTTGTAACATTTTAAAATAAGGTGAAACATGTTTGAAAAAAAAAAAAACAATTTTTTATAAATTTTATTTTTGGATTTTTTTTTTTTCAATATGTTAACCATGTGATGTCATTTAACACACTCCCACTTAAAATTTTTTTGTTGTTGTTGTTGTTTTTTTCTAACAGTTGTTTTTTATATTGCAAAATAAAATAAAAAGCCTTTTGAATTTTAGCGAAAATAAAAAAAAAAGAAAACAATAATTTACCTTGTATAAGAAAACGGGATGCAAAGTTGAATAAAGATGTAAATGTACATACATGAGTGTTTGTTTGTTTTTATTTGTAGGTTTATGTTATGTGTTAAAATTATAAGATTTAAGGGGTGTCATATGAATATTTACCATTTTTTTTTGTTGTGTTAAAAATAAATTTATATAAAAGTAAAGAGTGAAACAAAAGTTGTTACTTATTTTAATTTTTTTAAAAGAATTTTTTTGTATTTTTTGATTTTATGATTTTTATGAATGGTTGTATGATGAATTGAATTGAATAACAGGTTACTTCAGTATATTAGTCAATAGCTGAGTGATGCATTTGATTTGCTTCGTGTCCCTTCGGTTTACTTAAAATCGTATATTTTTGTTTTATTTAATGAAATTTTTGAAATATAACCAAAATCAATTTGTTTTAATTCGTTCCATAAATTTTGATACATTCTGTAATATCAGTTTAATTTTTTTTTTTTTGAAAATATTTTCTTAACAAAACTGATGAAAACATGAAAAAATTGTAAAATATTTACAAAAGATCGATGATAAAAAATTGTAAACAGAAATTTTAAAATTAACTTTTTAATTTTAATTTTAAAATTGTACAAAAAAGGTAATTTTAAAAATGACTGTTTCAGAAATTTCAGAAAGTAATTAATAAATTTCCTTAAAAGAAAATTGAATCAATGTCAGTAACTAAATGTGGTGTAAGAAATATTTTATAACCAAAATATAAAATCTATATCTGGGATTTTTGTGTTGATTGGAGAAGTGATGATGAAAATAATTTTTAAATTAATTAGACGATTCTTAAAAAAATTATACAAGCTTAATTAAGTTTTGAAAATAGTAATAGATAATGACTTCGAATACTTTTGTAGAAAGAAACTTTTTTCAAAACTAACTTGTTTATAAAACAATCCAAACCCTTATTTTTTCTATCTAGAATTACACCTGGGCATTTCACACTCTTTATACCATCTGTATTCAAATATGTACCCACCTCATACATTAAATATGGGTGTTTTTCCAGTATAAAAAATAATTTTTTTTTGCTTGTCATTTAGTATAGACACTTTTGATTATGAGGTCACGTAAAACATAAATTGAGAAGCTGATCCAAGCAAGAAAAAAAAATTGAGGCAAAAGAACTAATATCCTTAAAAAATAAAAAATAAAAAAATCTGATGTAAAAGAAATGTAAACCAAAAACATAAAAAATCACTCTTTATGTATATTTTTAAGGGAGAAACATGAATTGAATGATGAAATGGTAATGTTGGATCAAAATTTGTGGTTTTGTTCAATTCCAAATGGTACAATATTGTAATAACCATTTTTCGTTACTCTTGAGGATATAAGTTGGTTTAAAATTGAAAAAAAAAAAAAAAAATAAGCAGAAAAGAAAAAAGATTCTGGATTGCAAAATTTTTATTTCTTTTTAATCTCATAGATTTGCTCTGCTTTAAGGATAAACTTCTAGAAAAAAATATTAAAAGTGTTTTTGAAAATTAGAGATTTTTTTCAACTATAAAGATCTAATATTAAAGCTTATGCAACTTTAAAATGTCAAAAAAAATATTAGGGAAACAAAGTTTTCGATTTTAAAAGTCTTACTAAATTTTGAAACTCCATGCGTATGAATATGTAAATAAACGTAAATGTCTAAACTTAGGTCGTAAAATATGTTTATTAGATTTTTTTTACAGTTAAACTCAATTTTGTAATAAACAAATATTAAATGCTTAAGAGATTATGAAATATTTTAAGAAAGGTGAAACCAATAAAATGCATCACGATAAATACTTTGACCAAAGATGTAGGATTGATTTAGAAAAATTCGCTTCAATTATTACAGTTTTTACTTTTCTTTTGTTTGAAATAATAGCTATTTTTTTTTTTTTTTGTGCATTTCTCTGCCACATAAATGTGAACAGGGAATTACACAGCCTTTCCTTTACAGGCGTGGCTGTAAATGTCGTAAGGACGAAGTGTGGGGGATCCAAACCCACACTTCCTCGGTATTATCCACTAGGCCACTGAGGCCCCCGCAAATAAGTTTTGAAGATACATTATAATTCATTAATCTTGCACTGTGCTTCAGATTAAATATAAACATAAAACATTTATTAGAATTTTAGCTCTTCCTATTTCTGATCTCTCTTTAATCTTTTTTGAGTGAGTTGATTTCATTTATAAATTTACAGAATATTTTCTATAAAATGAAATGCCATTTTCTTTTAGTAACCTTCTACTAAAGATTATTTTAAATCTAATGCATTACAGTTAACGTAGTATAAAAGCTCAGGAACCTAATTGCTAGTACATTTTAAGTTCCCATTTTCATTAAAAATTCAATTTATTGATTTGATTTTACTTTTTCACTGGGCAAAATTTTTTTGTTTTTTTAGGCTGATGGCTGAAGTTTAAATTTATGCCAACGAAAACATAATAAAGAATGTACTTTTTATTCAAAGTTTTTTTTTCTATTTAAAAATTTACAAAAAAGGAAAATATTTTTAAATTTTTAATTGAAAAGTTATGTATGGAAAATGAGGAGAATACCAAAAACATACAAAAATGCCTTTTATATTTTTATGCATGATTTAAATATTTTATAAAACATTTATTTAAAAAAAAAAAAAATTATTTATTTATATTTATTTTGGTTATTTTGTTTTTGTATTTTTATATTTAAATCTTAGCTTATGTCTTTATTTAGTCTAGACATTGTGAAAGAAAACAACAAAAAAGAAAATATATGTGTCAAAACAAAAAATCCGTAAATGATTGACATAAAAATGATATTTTTGGAGCGAGTGAGGGTGAATTGTTTTTGTACCACGAGACAAAAACAACCTTAAATTTTAAAAAATTTTTTAGAGGATTTAATATTATAGAATGGTTTTATAAAAGGCATACTTATATTATATATTTTTTTTTTTTAATATTTTAATTTAATGACGCTGTTAGAAGAGCGGTTTTCTAAAGATTTGATATATACATTGGAAATCGATAAGTACGTTAATTTTCAATATTTAATAATTTTTTCAAATTTAGGTGGCACAGTTTATTCCAAAAAATCAAATACTTTATTATTAATCAGTTAAGTGTATCAAAAATAAGGAGCATTATATTGAAGATCGAGTGATCGATGGTTTTATTTTAGTTATCACTGCATATACGATGAGTGTTAAAAAAGTGTAAACATTTAAAATTATTAATTCTTAATTCTAAACTTTTAATATTTTTTTTACTTATTATTGAAATTTTAAACAATATCACAAAATTTTAAATAGATTCAGTCGGCATAGATTTACCCTGTAAATCGCACACACGGTTTCCTAATATTCTAACGCAAGTGCGTTTTAATTATTCTTTTAGTGTTTATATCATGTTTCCATATCATAAGAATACTCTATCCCTAGAGATGTTTTATGGGATTAACGTCTGGAGACTGTAGAGGATGAAGTAGTTGTTTTGGACTGTAATATTGCAGCCACATTCAGATCTGATATAGTTGTAATTTCTCTACAGTTGAGGCTATCATTTTCTTTTAAAATATTAAGATACCCAAATTTAATGGTTTCATTATAGATAATAAAAACTTAATTTTGTACACATGAGGTTGGCATAAGATCTTCATTTAAGACTGAACATGATTTTAAGCTACGGAAATCATAGATGGAGCCGGTGAACATAAAACTGATTACGTTTAATATAAGAACATTTTTTTACTTTAATTTTTAGTTTTTCTAATAATTGAATTCCAAATGTATTTTAAACATATCGTTTAAAGAATTAACTTCTGCAAAATTAGAATTATTTAAACTAGTATTTGTTACTATTACCATTATCACAGTCCTTATTAAATGGATATCATAATTTGTATTAAGTCGAGATACTCATTTATTTGTACATATGAGAATATATATATGAGAATGCTTTAATATTTGATTCTGGAACCTCGTATAAAAAATGAAAATATCAAATTTTATTAGAGTACAAGTTATTCAAATGACGGAAGTACAATAAATACTAGTTTATTTTTATTAGGCCTTTTTCTTTCATTAGACGATTTTTCCGCGATTTAACACGAAAAATAGGGGCACGTGAACTTGGTTTGTGTGATCATACCTTTTTTTATCAGTGTATAGAGCAAATATGTTAGAAAAAAATGATGTCCTTAAAACAACTACGCCCTACATATTTTTAATCCGACCACATCATTACAGTTCTTTTAATATATATATATATATATATGTAATTACGAATAATGGATTATAAATTCCAATTTTGTATTTACTCATAAAGATGCCCAAGGGTATTTCACTCTTTGATGAAATCGATAAAAAAAAAACGATACAGCAGAATTATAATGTTAGACAGCATTTTATGGCTGTTCTGCCATTTAACTTTTAAGTTATGAAATATTCACCCAAATATGCCGATTTTTATATTATAACAAAATCTATAAGCAATTTTACTTAATATTTGAAAATTTCATATTTCAACTTGAAATTTTAAATAATTTATTTTCCATTTTTGTTTACATTTCATATCGTAGCCATTTTAACATTCTCAAAAAACAATAAGAAAAACTTATTTTTAGTAGAAATAAAAACTAGTAGAAAGAAGTAGTAGTAGAAAGAAAAACTTATTTTTAGTAGAAATGTTGTTGGTAAAGTATTTCTTTTATCAAACGCATATTTTTGATTGAAAAACGTAAATTAAAAAAAAATTAGTAAAAGATTTGAAAATTAACCCCTCTTTGAATGAATATAAAAACAATGCTAATTTTTGCGTTATTTTAATACATGTGTGGCCTCTCTTTGTGTAAATACGAAGTTTAGGTGCATTTTTCACTTTCTTTTTTTCACTCAAGCTTTTTTTTTTATTGTTTCTTAACAACATAAAACACATATGTATTTATTTTTAATTTACACACTCGTATATAACTGGTCTGACGCTGTGCCTATATACTGGTAGATAACTGGTAACTTTAATTAAATTCAGAATTTTTTTTTCTAAGGGAGGTCGGAATCTCCCAAAGACACAATAATTTCCCTTTGGTAGTGTCGGATTCTAACTGACTAAACCCACCTCCCCCTTTAGCCAATATAATTTGATGAAACCATTGGCGCAGTATATTGGCTAGGGAGCAAGAATAGAAAAGGATAGATAATGGATACGGAAACATTGAATTAGGAGTGGGACTGTAAGGAAACAATGAATGCTTATTATTATTACTATTTTGATAACAGTTACTATAGCCGTTACAACAATTACAACATGCAGTAGTATGTAACACCTTACTGCATCAGGTAATTATTGAAGGCAACCCCTACTGTCACTGTAACAGCTAATATTTTTGGTATTGCTATTCTTATTTTGTATTATATGTATGTATGTATGTAGATATTTACATTAATATTACGTATCTGCATTCTAAATTATGGAATCAACCAAATTTGATTAAAAGACCTATAACTTGAAAATCATTGGTCCGATTTACATGGTTAATATCTTATTAGATTAAAAAAAAAATTATAACAAAGTTTATATTTTATTAATTTATGATGTTTATTGTTAGAAGATATAGGTCCAAAAACACAAAATTTATCTCCTTTATTTAGAAACGAGAAAGAATACAGTTGCTTTTGTCAACTTTTAGATATCCGTACGAACCGTTAGTATGTTCACAGCCTGTCACTCTACTTACAATATTATTATACCCGTATGAACTATGTTCAAGGGTATAATAAATTTGCCATTACGTTTGTGACACCTTAAAGGAGTCGAGCTAGATATAGTGTCAAAGGTATGGATCGGCTCAGAATCGAATTCTGAGTCGATTAAGCCATATACGTCCGTCCGTCCGTCCGCACGATAACTCAAAAAATAAAAGAGCTAGGAGGCTGAAATTTTTTTATGTCACTTTTGCAAAATTGTTAGTTTTTCTATTTAAATACAACATTTTCGGTCGGCGGGATCGAGTAGCTGCCATACAACTTCTATCTTTAAATAGAAATAAGTCAGTATCTAGTCAAGCTACGGTTCTGAAATTTTGCAAATGATGATCAAGTTTTATGGCAACAACTTCTGTAAAATTTGGTTGTGGTGGTGCGACGGATTCGGGTAGCTGCCATACAACTTCCCCGTTTAAATGGGAATAACTCAATGTCTGTTAAAGCTAGGAATCTGACATTTTGCGAATGATGATCAAGTTTTATGGCAACAACTTATGCAAAATTTGGTTGTGGTGGTGCGACAGGTTCGGATAGTTGCCATACAACTTCTCTTTTTAAATGAAAATAACTCAGTGTTCGTCCGCACGATAACTCAAAAAATAAAGGAGCTAGGAGGCTGAAATTTTTTTTACATCACTTTTACAAAATTGTTAGTTTTGCTATTTAACTTCAGCATTTTCGGCCGCCGGGTTCGAGTAGATGCCATATAACTTCTTTCTTTAAATGGAAATAACCCAGTGTCTATTCAATCTAGGTATCTGAAATTTTGCAAATGATGATCCAGTTTTATGGCAACAACTTCTGTAAAATTTGGTTATGATGATATGGCAGGTTCGGAAAGTTGCCATACAATTTCTCTTTTTAAATGAAAATAACTCAGTGTCTATTGAAGCTAGCTATCTTAAATTTAGTGAAAAAGTGTCGAGTTGCATGCCAAAAACTTTTGTAAAATTTGATTGGTCTAAAGCAGCCGGTTCAGGCTTCTTGCATTTCTTGGAACTTAATGAAGCTAGGCGCAATAGATTCGGGTAGCTGTCATACAACTCCACAATTTACATAAATATATCTCTGTAGTTCGGTACTAAAACATCTGAATGTTTTTAAAAGATGATCAAGTTTTATAGAAACAGGATATATTACGTTCATACGGGTATCCCAGAGTTGACACAGTCTACTCTACTGCACTCTTCCTCGTTTTTTAAATATTTTAGTAATTTAAAATAATTTGAGTGAATTTTATAATTTCTAGAACTATGGGTTGTACATATATTCAAACTATATGTTTATACATTCTTCTAAAGCAGTTTCTAACCTTCCACATAACGATTATCAATCCAAAACTTTTTCAAATATTCTATAGTACTATTTAATACTAAGCGGTAAATGTATATTAAATTTACTAAGTACAAAATAGTAAATATAATTTTAAATATTATACGAGTATTATATTAATGCGCACATAGTATATTTATATTGTTATAAGTATTGCAAGTAGTAAGTAGTATTGCAAGTATTGTAAGTAGCCGACATTGCAATATTTCTTTAAAAATATTTCCATTCATAGAATAATTTCTCATATGTACAATAAAATACATATATGTATGTATGTAAATACGGCGCTATATAATATACATCTATACTCTTATCATTCATTCATCAATGACATATACGACATGTAAATAAACATTATATTATATAAGAATGTATGTATATCAATATCATATAAATAAAAATTCTTCAAGCAACCGTTATGTTGTTTATTTATTTACATTTTTTTGTACTACGCATTATATCTTCAACAATTTCAAATTATCGAGTAAAACAAAATGCAAAAAATTCGTTAAAGAAATTTGTTAGAAAATTTGAAAAAATCAAGTAACACTTTCGTCAATTATAAAGTAACCCTATATTTTAAAAAAAAGTTGTTAACAAATAAGAGTATAATGTTGAAGCTTTAATTTTTATGTATTATTTCAAAAAATTGTAATAGGTGTTCAAGTTACAGGTGTTTAAAAATAGAAAATTTAAAAAAAAAAGGTTTTTGACCCCTTACAACTCCTAAACGGGGACCTCTGGTGATACAAAAAAAATTTCTGAATGGAAATCATACTTATTTTCAAAGATCTAACTTCTGTCAAAATTTCGCCAAAAGACGCACGGACAGACATGGCTTAATCGACTCAGAATTTGATTCTGATCCGATCCATACATTTGAAGGTATATCCAGCTCTCTTATTTCGAAGTGTTACAAACGGAGGAGTAATTTTATTATACCCGATACTTATGGTATGGGTATAAAAAGAACTTTATTATTTGCTTGCCGCCCGCCTTCTGAAAAATGTTACTAGAAAATTTGCTTTTATTTTATTATACATACATAAGTACATACATAAGTATGTACCATATCTTGAAAATATGGAAAATTTCTGGATTTTTATACGCTTGTACATGTATATTATCTCTATTTAAGTATACATAACACATTAATATTAAAATTTTTGAAATAAGAATTTCCCAAGAAAAAATAACAATCCATAGAAAATATTGTAATTTACTGCTATGCTATCCTATTACAATTACAGAATTAATTTCAAAAATTATTTCCAGCAAAAAATAAGAAAAACGAGGAAGAGTGCAGTAGAGTAGACTGTGTTAACTCTGGGATATCCGTATGAACGTAATATATCCTGTTTCTATAAAACTTGATCATCTTTTAAAAACATTCAGATGTTTTAGTGCCGACGTTAACTACAGAGATATATTTATGTAAATTGTGGAGCTGTATGACAACTACCCGAATCTATTGCGTCTAGCTTCATTAAGTTCCAAGAAATACAAGAAGCCTGAACCGGCTGCTTTGGACCAATCAAATTTTACAAAAGTTTCTGGCATGTAACTCGACACTTTTTCACTAAATTTCAGATAGCTAGATTCAATAGACACTGAGTTATTTTCATTAAAAAGAGAAGTTGTATGGCAACTACCCGAACCTGTCATATCATCACAACCAAATTTTGCAGAAGTTATTGCCATAAAACTGGATTATCATTCGCAAAATTTCAGATACCTAGATTGAATAGACACTGGATTATTTCCATTTAAAGAAAGAAGTTGTATGGCAGCTACTCGAACCCGGCGGCCGAAAATGCTGGAGTTAAATAGCAAAACTAACAATTTTGCAAAAGTGAAGTAAAAAAAATATCAGCCTCTTAGCTCCTTTATTTTTTGAGTTATCGTGCGGACGGACACTGAGTTATTTTCATTTAAAAAAGAGAAGTTGTATGGTAGCTACCCGAACCCGTCGTACCACCGCAACCAAATTTTGCAGAAGTTATTGCCATAAAACTGGATTATCATTCGCAAAATTTCAGATACCTAGATTTGATAGACACTGGGTTATTTCGATTTAAAGAAAGAAGTTGTATGGCAGCTACTCGAACCCGGCGACCGAAAATGGTGGAGTTAAATAGCAAAACTAACAATTTTGCAAAAGTGACGTATACAAAATGTCAGGCTTCTAGCTCTTTTATTTTTTGAGTTATCGTGCGGACGGACACTCAGTTATTTTTATCATTTAAAAAAAATAATAAAAAGAAAAGTTGTATGGCAGCTACCCGAACCTGTTGCACCAGCACAACCAAATTTTACAGAAGTATTGGCCATAAAACTTGATCATCATTTGCAAAATTTCAGACGCCTAGCTTTATTAATTTTTAAGAGGTGCAAGAAGGCTGAACCGGCTACTCTAGACCAACCAAATTTTACAAAAGTTGTTGGCATATAACTCGACACCTCTTTACTAAATTTCAGATTACTAGCTTCAATAAGCACTGAGTTATTTTCATTTAACCGGATAAGTTGTATGGCAGCTACCCGAACCCGTCGCACCACCACAACCAAATTTTGCAAAAGTTGTTGCCATAAAACTTGATCATCATTTGCAAGATTTCAGACGCCTAGCTTTATTAACTTCCAAGAGGTGCAAGAAGCCTGAACCGGCTGCTCTAGACCAACCAAATTTTACAAAAGTTGTTGGCATGTAACTCGACACCTGTTTACTAAATTTCAGATTCCTAGCTTCAATAAACACTGAGTTATTCTCATTTAAACAGAGAAGTTGTATGGCAGCTACCCGAACCCGCCGCACCAACACAACCAAATTTTACAGAAGTTGTTGCCATAAAACTTGATCATCATTTGCAAAATTTCAGAAACCTAGCTTGAATAGATACTGAGTTATTGCTATATAAAGAAAGAAGTTGTATGGCAGCTACTCGAACCCGCCGACCGAAAATGTTGGATTTAAATAGCAAAACTAACAATTTTGCAAAAGTGACGTAAAAAAAATTTCAGCCCCCTAGCTCCTTTATTTTTTGAGTTATCGTGCGGACGGACGGACGGACGGACGTACATGGCTTAATCGACTCAGAATTCGATTCTGAGCCGATCCATACCTTTGACACTATATCTAGCTCGGCTCCTTTAAGGTATCACAAACGTAATGGCAAATTTATTATACCCTTGAACATAGTTCATACGGGTATAATAAATTTTTAAAAAAACAGCTTTTTTTGAACTAAAAAGTAGAAAATAAATTTTTAAATGCGAATTTTTTTGTAATTTTCTAAATTATATTGTTGCAATGGAAGTTTCTTTAAAAAATTTATCTCAATATATTTGTATTTATATTTGTGCCATAAAGTCTGTGGAATTAAAATAAAAGTTGGAAGCACTAAGCGCATAACTATAAACTTAAATTATGAAAATATTGCCTCCAGCTGTTTTATTAATTTCACGGGCTTTATGGCACATATATAAATGCTATATTGAGATAAATTTTTTTAAAGAAACTTCCAACGTAACAATAATATAATTTAGGAAATTACAGAAAAATTCACAATTAAAAATTTATTTTCTACTTTTTACTTCAAAAAAAAGCTGTTTTTAAAATTTTTTTTTTTGTTATTATTTTATTTTATAACTTAAAACTTATATACCGGTTTTCAAATTTCTTTAAAAAATTCATAAAAATTATAATTAATAAATTTATAAATAAAATTTTGCCATAGAGTAATAAAAAAAAACTATATAAATAATAAGAATAAATTACTACCCCTAACAATATGCAATATTTTGTATAAAAATTTATAATTTTCAATTCGTCTCGCTAAGTTATAATTAAAATGTAATGTTCTATTATATCCTATAGTTGCTATTTGTTCCATTCTATAATTCTAATTTATAAACAAATTATTTTGTATTATAAAAATTATAATGCATTTTTAGAACATTTGCAGATAAATAACGTAACGATGTATAAAACATTTTAAAAATTATAATATCAAAATACGATTTTTCCTTTTGAATGTTTCATAAATTGAAAGTGACTTGAAAAGTTTTAATGTCCTTAATTTCATTGGAATTCTATATAATCAATAAAATTATTTATTACAAAAGGAAAAGAAAACATAAAGTTTAAAAAAAAAGTTAAACATAACATTTCTAGTTTGAATGTCTAAAGAAAAATGAATGAATCAAACTTTTGTGGTAGATTTATTTGAAAAATACATAAAAGTCATTTAATTTTTAAGAATAAAAAAAAATTGAAATAATTTTCAAATAATTTTCTGTAAAAAAAAGAAACTTTCAAATTTTTCTTTTTTTTTTCACTTTTCCAGTTTCCACAGGATATTTTCCCATTGCTATTCAATTACGCTTTTAAAAATAGTACAAAAATAGAAAGAGGAGTAAATATGTATAATTTTTTAAAAATTCTTTTTTTCTTATACTGCATATTTCGTGTCTTTGTTGTTTTGTTTGTCAATTTAATTCGTCAGAATGCTTTTTGCATGTTTCTTGTCAACTTTTTTCTTCTTTTTAGTTTTTCGTTTTCTTTCAGCAAAGTAAAAAAAATAGAGCAGTTAAAAAATAACAGTTATTGTTTTAACAAAAAAAAAACAAAAAAAGGAAAAACAAAGATAAAAGTGAAAGTAAAATTTATCAACATTATGATAATTGTACTAAAGTTTGAAATTATATAAAAATTAAGTAATATTATATAAAAATATAAAAAAGAATTGATATTTCACTTTGGTCTGATTTAATTTAAAATTTAGTTGGTAATTATGTATAAGAAGAAGAACTCAATAAATGTAAAATACCTAACAGACTTCTAATGCTTTTAATCTACTAGAATTTGATCATCTTCATTAATAATGAGTTCAAGTTTCATAGTACATTGAGTAGATAATGGCATTGCAGGAACCAAATCAAAATTTTTTCAAACAATGCCCCAGAAAATTCGTGTCATTACTTTGTCTTGATTTAAAGGATATCATAAGTTATATTATAATCTCTGAAAAAGTTACGTATTTCACCACTGTACACTTTAAAAAGTCATATTATCTATCTTTGATATAACATAAAATACAGAAGTAAATAAAACAAATTACCATTACCATTTAATATTATTTGAAAATAAAAGAAAAATGTTTGGTAAGTATTATTCCATACGGACATTTTATTTTTCCTGTCATATTTATCAAAAACTTTTACAATTTCATATTCATAATATATTTTTCCTATTTTTATTTCAGTTTTTTTGTTTTTTTACATTTCTGGATAAAAATCACTTAAAAAATTACAATAAAAGCAATAGCAATAATAAAAAAAAAAAAAAAATTAACAAAAAACAATTTGCTTCAAAATCAACCAACGAATAATAAAGTTTTTTTTTTTATTTTAAAAAATTTTAGAATGTAAGAAGCAGAACGCATTAGGAAAAAAAGAAAAAATTTTAATAAAACGGAAAATGTTTAAAAATTTCCGCGACCTGTTATTTTTCCGTCGTTATTTTTTTTTTAATTTTCTTTTTTTTTTTTTAAATGAACGACGCGCAACAAGAAAAAAAATTTTTTTTTACACAAAAACAGAAATAAAAGCTTGAAAATGGAATTGAAAATTAAAATGTTTAAGAAAATGAAAATAAAGAAAAGAAACAAAATAATAGAAGAATAACACTGAATTTTTTTTTGAATTTTTATTTTCCACAAAAACTCAGTAAAGAAAATATTGGTAAGAGATTGACTATCAAACAAATCCCCGTATAGAAATGTATAATTGTCCCCTTTTCTTCAATTTTCCAATGTTTTTTTGTTTTTTTCGGTTTTGAGGTAAGGAATTGAACAAGTTATAGAATCAATTTTTGAAAGAACTTCTTAAAGTTACTTAAGAGCTCAAACAACTCAGTTAGTGTTTTTTTTTTTAATCTGATAAGTTGTGTTTTTTTAAATAATATTATTTAAAGAATTTTTAACAAAAGAAAATTAAAAATTAGATTATGAGCTCATTATATTTATAGGATTTTAAAAGTTGAATATGAAAACTTGTCTGTCTTTCATTCATTCTGTTTTTCAGTTTGAACTTTAAGAAATGTCATCAATCGTATCTTTTTTGATCGGAATTGTTCCTTTTTTTTTCTTGGTGTGTTATTTTAATTACCATAATTATGATGGATCCTTACTGTAAAGTTCTCATGTAGTATTTATAAATCATCGGAATAAAACACATGTCTTTAATATACGATCAAGACATTTTTTAAAGTTAGCCAGAATATGCAATTTTTGTGATAGCTATTTTTACAACATTAGAAAAGAATCAACGAACATTTTGGCTATAAAATTATTGAAAAAAATTGGAGTTTTATGTCAAAGATTCGAAACAGCAACTTTGGCTAATGCTTATGATCTATAAATGGATCTACAGAAATTAAATAAAGTATCAGTAATGTTAATAAATCAGTTTTACGGAAATATTGTGAATAGTAAAAGTTATTTAAATTTTTTCTAGCAATATCCCACACACAACTTTTGAATGATTCCGTTCATAATGAGTTTTTCAGGTTCTTTGTTTTGTTTATATTTTTATTGCCAAATGTTAGGATAAGAATATGAAAAAGAAAAACTTCTAATATCCGTTTTCCATTTTCATTTCAAAGAAGTGAAATTGTTATTTTTATTCTTTTGTTTTTGTTATTGTTATTCATTTGTGTAAAAGGATACACGGTACTTAAAATACAGAAGAAATAAGGATATCTTAACATAAACCAGAATCAGAAAAAAAATCCATTTACTGAGTTTTGAAATTTTCGAGATGTTCAGTATGAAAATTTTACAAAATTCAAAATAATTTTCATTTCTTTTAATTTTTTATTTTTTTTACTCCCCTTCAGTCATTCTAAACTTTTTTTTAACTTTTGCGAAAATTTGTTGAATTTTTCATTTGTAGCGACAAAAAAAAAAAAAAGAAAGTTGAAAAATATTTTCTTGACAATTGAAAATTTTTTTCATTTTCTTTTTGGTTTTTTTCTCAATTAAAGAAAAGGGGGACAAAAAGAATAACAACAAAAATTTGACTTAGAATTGAACACTCAAACTCACATAAACAATATGGAATTCAGAATGAAATTTATGTACAGTGATGGTAATAATGATTTAGGTTCGTTGATTGAAATTTGAACATTTCACATTAGTTTATTTCCTAGTCTTAAAATTCCTATTGTTCAATTCCTATTCTTTAAGTGAGTGCTACTTAAACAATTTATGTGCATAAATTTTATTAAAATTTTTAGCACATTTCCAAAAAAATTTTGAAAAAATGTGCTTATTAGTTTCACTCTGTCCGTCCGTCCGTCCGTCCGTCCGTCCGTCCGTCCGTCCGTCCGTCCGTCCGTCCGTCTGTTTACAAAACTTCTACACCGTTAAAGATAGAGAAAAAAAATTTTAACCATAGGTAGGTCTCATAAAAAAAATAATTTTGTGGAACAACTTTTTCATGTAGCCCCCCCCATTACGGAGCTACAGCCCCTCAAACTTTGAAAAAGCCCTATTTTTAAATGCATATATCTTATGTTCTGCTTAAGATTTTTTCAATCTGAAAACGTCATTCGACAGGTATTTCTTTTACCTTTGTAAATTAATATCAAAATTATACAATTTTTTTAAATTTAGTATTTAAATTTACCGTTATGTGAAAACCAAATTTTGCATGATTTTTCTACCTTCATAACTCCGGCACGCTTCTAGATAGAAGCCTGAAATTTTGAGACAAGAAAGAACTTTTAGAATTAGTATAAGTTTGCTCAGAAAATTTTTTCGGACCACCCCCTGTTTATGAGCTATTAGGGCTTAAAAATTGAAAATTTGCTATTTTTAAACATCTGTAACTTAGGAACCTGTACATATTTTACTTCTGCAAGATATAAAAATTAAAGCTACAATAATATATTTTTACGTGTGTTAAAGGTTTATTTTAATTGTAAAGGGTTCCAAAGTTGCAGCTCTTCAAAATTGCGAAAAAGGCCCATTTTCAGATGTATATATCTCGGGCTCTGCGTAATAATTTTGCAATCTAAAACCGCCAGAAGATCGAAATTTTTATTATCTAAATAAAACAGTATCAAAATTATGTAATATTTTGTAATTTACTATTTAAATTTACCGTTATGTGAAAACCACATTTTGCATGAAATTTCTTTTTTCATAACTCCGGCACCCCTTTAGATAGGAACCTGAAATTTTGAGACAAGAAAGAACTTTTAGAATTAGGTTTAAGTTTCCTCAGAAAATTTTTTGGTAACACCCCCTCTTTAAGAGTTATTACGCCTCAAAAATTGAAAATTTGCTATTTTTAGACACCTGTAACTTAGGCACCTGTACAAATTTTTCTTCGGCAAGACATGAAAATTAAAGGTTCAATAATATATTTTTACGTGTGTTAACGGCTTTTCTTAGTTATATAGGATTCCAGACTTACGGCCCCTCAAAATTTCAAAAATGTCCTATTTTCACATTTTTTCTTATTACATGAAATTTTCAAATTTTTGTGTAAGTCACACTTCTAAACAGTTTGTATTGAGTTTTGGAAATGTGCGCTTTTAAAAACCGTTGGTTTACATTCTACCTTGTTTTTTAATACCTTAGATTTTGTTTCTTCATTTAAACAATTGAGTCTTGTTAAAAGCTTGTTATTACGTTACGAAAGTCATCAATAGCGTCACGATTTTTGTACATATACCACTACATGTTCTGACTGTTTACGAATTCATTACTGTTAACAAAATAGTAATATTAATAGTTGAATTCATTGTTCCCTTATAGTTTCACTACCCAATTCAAAATTTGCGTATCCTTGTCCTATTTTTTTCTATCCCTACCCCATAAAAATATACTGCGTGGACAATTAAGGCATTCATTTCGTTATAATGGTTAAGGGAAAGGCATGAATATAATATACCAAATACGCGTATTAGGTACTTTAAGGTAATTTACTAGCAGGATATCCTTTGGAATACGCATAAATATTATATTAACTACTAGAGGAGAATTACTGGTGTTTTTAGGGAGAAGTTTACTAAGGGCGTTTTAATGATGTTTTAGGGAAGTTTCAACCCGCCATAGGAGAAAAAACTTTAGAGAGAAAGTTTATTTAGATGCTGTAATTATATAGTAGAATAAAAATCTGTAGGTATATACTTTCGTACAGCTTGACGAGCGTAAAATAAAAGTAAAATTTCTTATATCAAAGTATATTAAAAATGTATTTTAAAGACCTCAAAGTCAAGAATTTGACCATGACTGTTTACTATTTAATATAAATTAAGCAGCAAGCAAATATTAAAGCAGCAAGCAAAGACGATTTCATCAAAGTTTATCAAAAAAAAAAATAAAAAGAAAATAAAAGCAGAAAATAAGAAAATGAGAAGCCGACGTCGACAATGATGACATTTATTGGATAGTGAAAAATAACAAAAAAAAGAACACAACATAAAATAAAATTAGAGTGAAAAGCTAGCTCCTCAAAAATGGGTTTCAATTACAATCAAATTGTGGTTATGGTCTGTTACATATATTTTTTTGTGTTTTATTTTAATTCCATTTTTCATCCTTTTTTATTCATTTTGTTTTTGTAATTCGATTTGTATCTCTTCATATAAAAGGCTTGATAAAAATGGTCGCTTTGATATTTTTTAAAATTTAAGGATAATATTATAGTTTTTGATTTCTTCCCGCAACGCTCTCTTATGAGAATAAACTATGAGAGAAGGGGAAATGAGCCTTGTGACTTACTTATAGATGTGTCATCAAAAAATCATTATAGGCTACAAAAATAATGACTCAGACCACAAATGTCCCAGTTTCCTTGTTGACTATTATTATTTTTAAAAGATGTTAAATTTTTTTCCTCATAAAATTAATGTCAACGTCATATTACCCAACTATACTTTTGTTTCGGTTTTGTGTGTAGTACAAATAAAAATGGTATAAACCAAAAGAAAGTTTTTCTTTTTACCACAATTTTATTTTAAGCCCATTATCTATATATCTGTAGGATTCTTTATTTATGCTCTTCTGGTATTCTATTTTTTATATTAGGATTTTCAATTGATGTCAATTATCACATGTATACCTTTCTATCTCTTTCTAATATTAACTTTTGAAAAAAAAAAAAGGAAATCGAAAGATAAATAAAAACTTTTATATAATTTTGAATTATATTTATTTATCAAAGGAAGATAAAATTTAAAGTTTTTCTTTTTCAAATGCAGGCGATTTTATAGAGAATTATCCAGGAAATTTTGAGTTAAAAAGTTATTTGATCTTATAGATGAACGACTAGAATAGGATTTATCTGTTAGTGATGATGATAATGTTTAGAAAAAGGATGTTTTATGTGGTTTTTAGAATAATTTTGAGAAAATATATATTTAGGATTTTCTGTGGGTTCATGCTCGATTATGGTTTATGGAAATGAGTATATTGAGAATAGGTTGACATTTTTTTTGTCACTGTTAAAATTTGAAATAATTTTAAGTAATTGTGGGTGGTTTAAATTCTTGAAAGGTGTCTTTAATATTAACAAAGAAAATAAAACAAACCAGAATAAAAAACCAAAGAGAAAGATTTTTCAAAAGACAATGAAAACAGTTTAATTTCTCAGAATTTTATATGAAAGAAGAAATTATGGAATATCAAGAGACACTTTCTTCAATTTTAATGAATATTATATAATTAATAAAAAAAAATCCCAAAAAGGCAATCAAATTTTAAGATCCTAACTAAAAGCGTTTCAGTTTTATGAAGAAACAAAACTTTGCAAAATTTTCTCTTCACCTAACGGTAAATGTAAATATTATGTTGCAAAAAAATGTCCAATTCTGATATTGCATTATTAAGCAAAAATAATGTGCTGTTGTTTGGAATTTTAGATTGAAATGGTATTAAGCAGAAAGTGAGATATACATATTTGAAAAAAACTTTCAAACACTTTTTCAAATTTCGCAGACTGTAACTCCGTATGGGTGAAGCTGCATAAAAAAGTTGTTCTATAACACTATTTTTTTAAAGGGTTTAATCATGGTTAAAATTTCAGTGTTCTATTTTGAACGGTGAGTGAAACTAATGGGCAAAATTATCATAATCTAGCATGTTAGTTTTGTAGTACAGCATATTAATACGATCACTTTCAAAAATTGTCTTATCAAACGTTTCATAAAGTAATTAGAATATGCTCAAAACAATTACAAAATGAACATAGCTCTGCTAACTTTACACATGATTAGAACTACTTTGGAAACTCTACCTTATTGAACCAAAAATTTAAAATCCGTTAAAGAATTCAAATCCTTATTACAAGAAAGTTTGGTTTAACCAATACAATTTTTTTTTTTAGGAAAGAAATTAAATTTATAACCTAATTTTTATAAATTTATTTACAAATTTCTACCATTCCATTCCATAACCATAATATTATTATTTGACAAATTTTTTCAGTTTAATTTGGATTAAGAACTTAGACACAGCATATTCAAAATTTCGCAAATTATGGTAAGCAGTTGTTGCATTTTACGAACTAAAAAATAAACTAAAATGGTTTAACAATGTTGCAATGTTAATGCAAACATAATAGCAAAGTCATATGTTTTTGGCATAGATTAATTAAAGATCTGGAGAAAATTTGTACAGATACTTTTAGATTTCAGATTTAATTTCAGAATATGATATAAGCTATAGTTCATTTTATTGTTTGTATTGCTTGCAATTCAAAGAAATTTAAATCCATTAGATATTTTGATTTGTCGAACTGCTTCATAATATAATTTAGATGGAAAATTAAGATGTTGCCGGAAAAAAATAATACATATTATTACATTTCTGCAAACATATTTCTGTTGAAAATTGATGTTTATAATCTTTTTTCTTTTCCATGCGTCCAATATTAATTTTTTGAGGTTCGACTTAACGATACAGATGTGTTTAATAACCTCTTGGTTGATATTTATTTCAATTTTTGGGTTAATTTGAAAAAGGTTTCCATTTGGTTAGCTAATTCGGTAGAAAAGTCTACCATTGATTATTGTTTCTTTTAATTTGTTCTGAAAAATTGAATTAATGCTGCATATTATTTCCAATACAATTTTTTCCAATGCGTTAAACTTGTCTTTAGCTTAAAATCATATTTTCTTATAAAATTTCGTTGTTTTGGACAATAAAATAGTCCATTAGCTTGTGAAGAAATGATTGTGAATTATGATTGTCATTTACGGTTTCAATCAGGTTTTGTATGGAATTATCTATATTTTTTGTGATTCTAAACACTTAATCCTCATTACGATCATCATTTATCATTCTAAAAACTTCATCATCATAATGTTTCTGTTCATTTAGGTTATCATCTTCTTCCCGAAATATAATAAATGATTCGCTACTATATGATTTGGACAATTTTGACAACTCCATGTTACATATCCTTTTGAAAACATTTTTAGCTATTTTATAGGACATTTAAGAAAGATGTATGTTTTGAATCTTCTTACTTTTACCAATAAACGTTTTTTTACATAAATTACAATTTAATTATATTGAAATATAATTTTATTGACCATTAAATATGAAATTTTTCTTAGTCTTATCGGACATGATCATGAGGATGTCTTTGACAAACTTCTGCACCTAATTTGCATATAAAGTATTTAATTAAACTTGAATTTATTTCAAAAGTTAAGTAATTGAGATATTTAATTTAAAATGAAATTTTTAATATAACAAAATAACATTTTTATGTACATATAAATTAATTTTAAATAAATTTTACAAAAAATTATAATTTTTGAATAAGTATGTTGTAAAAAAGTAAATAATATTATGTATACAATGTTGTGTATCTATATATAATTTATTTATTATACAACGTTAAAAAGAATACAAAAGTCACAAAAGAAAAAACAAACTTAAATAAAAATAAACAAATTCCCACGTGACAAAATTAAAAAAACCCATGCGCAGTTTTGAAATGAAAACAAAAAAATAAAAATTTTTATTTCAAGGAAAATTTTTTTAAATTTTTTTGAGAATATTTTTAAAAATGTTATTCTGAGAATTCCTTTAAATTTTGTTTAATAAAACATTTCAAAAAAACCTTTACAGAATTCTGTATTTAACAGATTTTTTTATTTCTTATTTTTGACAGTTACGAATGTTATGTAAAGAAAATGTTTCGTTAAATTTAAATAAAAAAAAAAAAGAGTGAACATTTTTCTGAGAATAATAATTCATTAAATAAATAAAATAGATTTTGATTAAAAAGGAGAGCAAATTTGCAGTTTTAGAGGTTGACACATAAAAATGGAAATAAATAAATTCTTTTTATTGAAGTATTTTGGTCACTTATCTTTTTTATTATAAAATTTTCTTCGGCGGTTTTTTAGTTTTTTTGAGTCTGTTTTTGAACAATTCAAATGAATAAAATCTCGATCAACTGATGCACCACAGCGATGCACATACTGTTGTTTTTGTCGTTTGATATTTTCTTTTTACAACAAAGTACTTTCGTTTATTTTTTACAACATTTTCATTAAAATACATAAAATAATTACGAACAAAATGATTTTTCAGAATTTTGTTCGTTATATTAAATAACAGGGATAACTGCATTTCTTGGATTATTTACATATATTAGGTATGTTAATAATTTTCTATCTTAAAAAAATTTGTGAGTTTTTTACAACAAAGTCAACGAAATTTAAATTAAAATATTATTATATGTAAGGTACAAAATAAAGTCATTAACTTTGGATATTTTTCTTTTGTTTTATGCTCATTCCATTTTTATCAACTCCTTCTAACATCATAATATATAAAACGTTTATTATCCTTTTTATAATATAATTTTTATATAGATGCATGAATGCATGTTTAGATAACTTTAATAGTTCATAATTTTTTTTTTTTCTAAATTCCAAAACTTTTACTCATGTCGCTTTTTTTTCTTTTTTGTTTCTCTTAATTAATAGTTTTCTCTCTCTCTCTCTCTCTCTTTTCTAAGGTCACGATATCCTTAACTACACTGAATGATTTTTTTCTGTTTATTTTTAAATTCACCTGAGAAAATAATGTAACATTTCGAGCAATATTAAAAATCGCTCTCTAGTCTCTACACACAAAAACGAAAAAAAAAATATTAATTCTCTCTGGCAATGTTTTTTTTTATTACGAAAAATAACGGTAAAATAACAAAACCATAAAATATGACTGGTTCAAATGTTTTTTGTCACAAAAAAAAAAATAAAATAACAGTTAAATAGATAGGAAATGCAAAAAAAATTATTCGTACATTGGTTTTTTTTATTGCGAATACATAAGGTTAATTGTTTTTGTCTCTTTCTCTCAATTTTATTTTACAAAATTTATTATTACTCTCTCAATTTTTCTAATAACATTTAATATTTTACAAAAAATTCAGTTATTTGTTTAAATTTCAGTCGTTTGAAGCTTCGTTTCATTCGATATAACAAAAATAATTATCTGTTATGTTGAATGTATTTTTTCTGTTTATTTTACCGTTATTGTTAGTAGCAACGGTATTTTTATGGTTTGATAAATTTTAACTATTGGAATATATTTCAGTTTCGTGGTAAATAGCGTAGGAAATAGACGTGTATATTTTGTGTGAAAAAAATATTAAATTTTTTTTTCTGGTGATTTTTCATTTATTCTATTTGAAAATTTTCAATAGATAAAATAACGGTAAAATTTATATTTTGTTAAGATTTTCGCGGTTTTATGAATACAAGTCAGGTATTATCAGTAAATAGCATATAAAATAAAAAAAATTATTAATAAATTATATTAGCAGTAAAATGAAAAAAAAAAAATATTAAAATATAAAAAAAAAATTAATAAAAATAAGATATAAAAAAAAAATTTAAAACCTTCGCGCATTTATATCGGACAATCGTAGAGTTAAAATAATTTTAAGAATGAATTAATTAATTAAACGGAAAAAAAATAAAATTTAAGGGATATAATCCAAAAAAAAAAAAAGAAGAATTTAATGAGATTGAGAGGTGTAAAGTTAACTAAAACTAAAAAAAATATTTAATTAAAAAATTAAAATAAAGAAAAATTTAAGAAGTTAACAAAGTGTATAAAAATATAGAAGTAATAATTTTTACAATACCTACGATATTAATGTAAGAAGAAAATATTGCATTCTATACAAAATTTTATTTTAATTGTTAATAATAAAATATAATACATTCCTATTTTAAAAATATGTGATTTTGGATTAAAGAAGACAAAAAAATGTATTCGGATAAAGAGTTGAATGTATGAGGTCTATTAACAATTGACACGGATATAACAAGAATAAAATAGTCATATTATAAGTAATTTTCAATAGGATACAAAAGATTTTTTATGAAATATTTCGATATGAAAATAATTGTTAAAATTTGTATAAATAAAATTTAAAGATAATAACATGAATTTGTTCATTCAATTCAATTAAACATCTTTTAATAACAAAAATAAAAAATTTGTTCTAAATTTTTCTTTCCTCGAATTTGCTAAACGGTTTTAAACTCTTTTAATAATTTATTGATTTTCGGATATAACAGGTTTTAATTTGAAATTTATTTCTTTATCGGGTTCAACAAAAAATTTTTTCTATAAAATGATTTGAAATTTGAATTTCTTTGTTAGGCAATAAACATTCAAATAAACAATTTTATCGTTTGATTGTCACTATTCTATTACTGGACTTGTTAAGAAATCATTGAAGTATTGTTGAATCCAAGCTGGATGATGACTTCTCTGTGTAATCTCAAAATTGTTATTTTGGATCATATAAGATGGAATAAAAAAAAGAAAAGAATTTTTAATTTGTCAATTGATGAAAAGTGTAATAAAAAACTTAAGAAAACACATAACAAACACAAAACACACACACACAAAAGATAAGGGATCAGATTTTATCAGCAGATCAGAATCTACGTCTAATCAATTACCATAACCATAATCTTAATTCATTTAGGAATTTTATCTTATAATTGTCTAGTTTTTAGTCCTTCTTATACTTACCTACTTACAAAAAATCAATAAAATCGAAAAATTCTTTTATTTAAATGCTGAATTTCAAAAAAATGGAATGAGTTATAAAATTTGTTTTATTTTTTTTTTTTAAGTTTTCTATGTGACTTATAACACCATTTTATTTTTTTTTTTCAAATATTTCAATTTAATATTTATAAAAAGAATTTTAAGAATTTTAGTACTATTTACCATTAAAAATTATTCTTGATTTCATCTTTAATATTTGGTAATACAATTAACATTTCTTATATCTTGTCCTTATTCATTTATTCTAATCATATTATATAAGATTTTGAATATAAAATAATAAAAATTCTTTTTGTATTCAAAAAATATATTAAGGATATAATATTATAAATTACAAGGACATTTACTTTCAAATAATTCTGATTAGAAGAAACACTTTATTTAATTCTTATATATTCTTATATGCATTAAAATCGTTACCGTATATATTTTTGTTTTTGTTTTTTTTTTTTTTGAAGAAAATTACAATCTAAGAATAACATTTAAAATTCTATTCAAATGTACTTCATATTTAATTATTAATTACCCTTGTGTATTTGTTTTGTTTTTTTCATTTTGTTTTCCTATTTCAAGAGAATTTCAATATTTATTAATTCTACTTTAAAATTTTTCCATTTCCTATCAGATTTAGGAAAATGAAAGAAGTAAAACCAAAAAAAAAAAATTGAGATTTTGTGTATAGGAAATGGTACAGGGTTTAATGTAAAATCAATTTATTTTAAATTAAATATTTAAAACGGCACTCTAAAATGGCATTGAATGAGAAAATAAAAGGAGGAACGAACAGGAAAAAAAAATTTAAATTATAAATTATGTAGATGACATTATTATTATGTGATATTACACGATAATAAAAGCAGAAAACTAATTCTATTTTTGTGTATTTTTTTGCCCAAGAAAATTCTTTTTGGAAAAATGCTTAAATTTTTGCACTCTTGTCTCTTTCCAAAAAAAATATTGTATACGTATGTAATTATATTGTAGTTTGAATTTGGTATTTTTCTTTTCTATAGAAAAAATGAATAATGATAACTAATTATGCATTCTCTTGAACATATTTTCGAATTTCCATTTCCATATTTTTGGTTAAAATGGGAATTTTTGTTTTTTTTTTTTTTTTTAAGTATTATGTGGCGAATATCCTTTTAATTTTTAATGGAATTTTCATTTCCTGTACATACTATGTTAAAGTTTAGATTTGCATTTATTTTATAGGTCTGCAGTTCTACTTTGAGTTTTTAAAGAATAATAATCTGCGCCAATATGAAAATTTTCTATAATATAATGTTGTTTTTCTATAATAATGAAACATTGAGTATATTGTACCATTGATAGGATATTTTAGTCGTGAACTGATATCATGTACATTGTATAGCTAATAACTATTTATGTAACAAAAGGATTAAAAGGAATATGAAAGGAGGGAATAATATCTATGTATATAAAAGAAAATAGAAAATAAATTGGTTTTTTTTTTCGCAATAATATAATTACTTTTAAAAGTTTTTCATGGAGTCATCATTGGAATTAAATTTCATTATTTTTAACCTGTTCGAGTTGTTTACACTAAACTGTGAGTGAACAGTAAATTGTAATATGGTTTATAAAAGATAGATTTGTTATTGAATTAAAGAATTATATTATGTTTTTCCTTCATAACTGTTTTTAATTTCGAAAATTATTGAAATCGTTATAAATGGCAAAGATTTCTTATATCGTATTTTAATGCTGGTCTTAGATTATTCTATACTTAATATAAGCCAATAATTTCTATAGAGTGGTTCACCTTTCTGTTTTATTCTATTTTTTGAGTTCCGCTATGAGAATCTTTGGAGGAATTAAACTTTTTCAGCAATTATTTAAAAGATATTTTATGAACTAAAATGTTTGCTTTGTTTTTGCGAGGGTATGTGGGTATCTCAAATGACAACAAAAAGATAAACGCGCAAATTCTTTTTTTTTTTAGTGTTGAACTTTAATCTACTTCCCTTTTAAACAAAAGTTTAGGTTAGATCCTGTGCTGAATTGTGGTGTTTGATTTGGAGATTGGAAAAAAGGAATAAAGGAATACGGTAATAAAGGGAATTGAGTTTATGGGAAGTTACTGGATTGATTAAAAGGATTATTTAAAACAAAGATGTTGATGTTCCTTTTGAATTTGACATCATACACGTTGTGGTGAGCTAATAAACTTTTATAATTTAATTTTATTATATAACTTGGTTCAATAGGCTGTAGGGTTAAAGTCAAATGGAAAATATGTTGAAAGAAAATGTGCTATAAAAATTTTTTGTTTTGTAATTTTAATCTAAAAATAATTAAATCTAAAAATTAAACAGTAAATAAACTCCGCTAAAGAAATTGTTGAAACCCTAATTTACTTCAAAAATAAAGAATCACACCTTAAAAGAGCGGATCTAGATATAGACTCAAGTGTATCGATCGGACCAGAAATGAATTCTGAGTCGATTACGTCATTTACCTTTAAACTCCACCCGCTTTAAACTCTAAAAATAAAAGAACTAGAATTTTAAAATTTTTACTAAGTCACTTTTGTAAAATTGTTAAATTTGCTATTTAAATCCAAAAAGTTTAGCCTTCGGGTTCAAGTAACTGCTGATATTTAATAAAGCTAGACATCTGAAATTTTCTTAAAAATTATCAAGCCCTAAATATAGGTTCTATCAAATCTTGTAAAAGATCATCAAGTTTTATGGAAATAACTTCAGTAAAATGTGGTTGGTCCGGAGTAACAGGTTTGAGTATAGCTGTCACACAACTGTAAAAATTTACATAAATATATTTCGGTATTTAATTCAGTGATATATCTGAAATTTTGTAAAAGACGATCAGCTTTTATGGAAACAGCATATAATAATAGACTCATACGGGTATCCCTAGAGTTGACACAGTCACTCTACTGCATTTTTCCTCATTTTTTTTAAATAAAACCAATTTCAAAGAAATGTCCGAACAGTTTTTTTAACGTGTTTTTATTCAACTTAAACATGTTTTATTTCAACATGTTTATACTCGTATGAACTATGTTCAAGGGTATAATAAATTTACCATTACGTTTGTGACACCTTAAAGGAGTCGAGCTAGATATAGTGTCAAAGGTATGGATCGGCTCAGAATCGAATTCTGAGTCGATTAAGCCATGTACGTCCGTTCGTCCGCACGATAACTCAAAAATAAAAGGAGCTAGGAGGCTGAAATTTTTTTTACGTTTTTTTACTTTTGCAAAATTGTTAGATTTGGTATTTAAATCCAACATTTTTGGTCGGCGAGTAGCTGCCATACAACTTCTTTCTTTATTATTTCTATAACTCTGTATCTATTCAATCTAGATTTCTGAAATTTTGCAAATGATGATCAAGTTTTATGGCAACAACTTCTGTAAAATTTTGTTGTGGTGGTGCGGTGAATTCGGGTAGCTGCCATAAAACTTCTGTGTTTAAATGAGAATAACTCAGTGTTTATTGAATCTATACTAAATCTGAAATTTAGTAAGGAGATGTCAAGTTACATGTCAACAACTTTTGTAAAATTTGGTTCGTCTAAAACAGCCGGTTCAGCCTTCTTGTATTTCTTGGAACTTAATGAAGCTAAGCGCAATATAGATTCGGGTAGCTGTCATACAACTCCACAATTTACATAAATATATCTCTGTAGTTAACGTCGGTACTAAAACATCTGAATGTTTTTAAAAGATGATCAAGTTTTATAGAAACAGGATATATTACTTTCATACGGGTATCCCAAAGTTGACACAGTCTACTTTACTGCACTCTTCCTCGTTTTATTCTAGATTTCTTTCATTCAATATTATTTTTCAGAAAGAAGAAGACTGAATTCTGATTCATTAATTTAATAAACTTGCAGTAGAACTGTAACTAAAATTGTGAAAGAATTAACAAAAAAAATCGAAACACTATTTTGTTTTATAATAGAATTAATCAATTAACTTTTTAACCTGTTCTCTTGTACTTCTTAGTGATTATATTGTTTAAAATTTTCATTGCCTAAATTTCTGCTGTAAAATTTTTCCCATTAATCAAATATTATATATAAAATTATGTAGAGACGGGTTTTTTTTTAGAGAGGGAGTTAGTTCCTTCTTTTATTCCTGAACATTTTTAAATTTAAGGATTGTAGGGTTGTTCTTCTCAAAAATTTCAGGACATTTTCAAATAGATTATGAACTTTAAGTACGTATAATTTTTCCAGAAAAAGAAATATTTTTTTTTGTTGGAGAAAAAAAAAAGATGGGTATATTCCTAAATTTTTGAAATGAAAATATGAATATCAGGAAAGCATTTGAAAATTATTGATTTTCTTCTCATTTTAATTATTTTTGTTTTTTTAGAAAATAAAAATCATATTTTTTAGTTTTGTTTTTCCTAAAAATTTTCTTTCGAACTAAAAAAAAACTTTTTTTTTCCTTATATTGGCATGATATAAAATTCTTTAAAATAAAATTATTTAACATATTATATAATATATAAATATATATTGTATATACATATTGTGAAAGTAATTATTAATGCTTACTCTATAATATTAAAATTGTATTTCTTTAAAACTTCAATAGAGTTCCTAAAAGTTTATACCAAAAAAAAAAAAACTTAATTCAATCAGTTTCAGTTTTTTGTTCTAAAGAGTAGTGGTATAGTGGGTTCTTTTTGGGTTTTGAAATCCAAAAAAAATTGCATAAAATTAGGATGATAAATTTTCAAAATGCATGTTTTGATTTCAACTAATTTCAATTATGTATAGTACAAAAAAGAGACAAAGAAAGAGTAAATGAAAAAAGAATATTGTGTATGTGTTGAATTTTAAATGCAATTCACTTTGTGATATTATACATTATCCATACATAATATACATATAAAAATCCATAATATAATACATGATATATACTTTATAATTTTTTATTTACTTATTTATTTATCTTGTTATTTATTTATTTATTTTATACCACCACAACCATTTTCAAAATTTAATTTAATTTTATTACTTACATTTCATGAGATTGGTTTGTTTTTTTGGTAATCAATTTTTTTTTTTGTTTTTGTTTGGTAATTTTTTTTGTTTATTTAAAGTAATCAAATTTGAAATTTTACATATAAGTTTTATAACATTTTGATTACATTGTGTTGTAGAAAATTTTGGAAATACATATATACATACATACATATGTTTTTTTAACTAAATGAATGTAAATTATTTAAAAATTAAAATGAGCTGCTAAATTTTTAGTTTTTTTGTAACTTTTAACGACGAATGAATGTATATTTAGTGTAATATTAGGGGAAGATTAGATAAAATATATTTGATGGTGCCGCCATGACTTAAGGCCATTCGACTTAAGACCATAATGGCTTTATGTCTCACTTTAATGAGACATAAAACCATTACGCCGATTTTTTTGCGTATAGCATTATGTCTCACCTAAATGTGACATAAAACCATATGACCTAATGTCTCATTTGTTAAATTAAAAAATTTATTCGAAAAACAACTCAAAATTTATTCAAAAATTTAAAAAAAAATGCTATTTACAAAATTAATAAATTTTCAACAATCAAAGAATTTATATATGTACCTATTTATATAAATATAAATAAGTATATAGCCCTTAAAATGTTTTTTTTTTAAAATATATATTAGTTTTTTACATATGTATATATTGTTGTAGAATTCTCTACAATTTGTCTAAAAATTGGACATAGAACAGGCATTTTTATCGTTTTTCATAGTTTTCTTTTATTTTAGTGAAACATATTCAACATGGCATTAATAATACTGGTTCTCTCATGCTGATAACATATTTCACGCAACATCACATATTATTTATATTTTGTAATTGGTGCAGAATTTTCAGAAATATTTTCACTATCGTTATTAATAATTTCGTATTAATAAAGTTCAATTTCAGAGTTGTCATTATCACAAAATTGTCATTGTCTTTGCACATAGAAAATATATATTTTTTAAACAAAATTTTAAATTATAAAATTTAAATATTTTAAATATAGTTAGAAATTTAGTATGTGTATTGTGAGCAATTAAACGGAGGGCGGAGTGAGATGGGCGGACGCGTGTGTATTTCGTCGCACGTATGATTCGGATGATACGCGGCGTGGCGCAAAGCATCGGCGCGCCTTTTTAAATTTTATATATAATATTGTCTGGACTCTGTGTATCAATATAAATTTTATTAAGTTTTTAAAGATTTTTAAATTTACAGAATATTCTGCATAATAAATGTGTACTATAAAAATTTGCAATTAATTTGCACCATAAGAAGCATTTGAAAAACTACCGTCAATTAAATATTTTCGTGGTTGATCATTTGGCTTATTAAACTGTAAATTTGTTTGAGACAATTATTGAATTGCTATTATTAAATAATTAAATTGCCATTTGATTTTGATTAAATTAATGAACAAAACAAAATTAAAATAAAATAAAATTATATGGCTTTATGTCTTAAATTTTTATAAAACCATATGACTTTATGTCGCACCCAAATGAGATATGGTTCTTGTTCAATGGGATGGGTTCATTATAGTGCGACATAAAGCCATTATGGCTTAAGTCACGTGACCATTTTTGATACATTCTGTTAATGTTAAAAAGTTTTGGATTTAATGACAAATAGTATAGGTTTGTAAGCGTTTAACTTAAATTTGAAAAGGTACATGTTTAGAAATCAGAATTTTAGGTATTCTTATAAGAACTTAACAAGTAAAACACGTTAATAATTTTATCTAAATATTTTTTCGTTTCTAAAAAAAAATTAATGTTCGTAGAAATTTTAATTAATAATTTCATTCCCTTATAAGTTTCACTCGGTTCGTGTGTTCCTTAAGGCCGCCTGTCTGTAAAACTTCTACACCATTAAAGTTAGAGAAATGAAATTTTAACCAGGGATAGGAAAAATCTGAAGTTGTAGAACAATTTTTTTATTTAATGTCACTCATTAAGGAGCTACGCTCTCTCAAGGTTTGAAAATGCATTTGAAGTTATTCAAATGTCAAATGTATTCAAACTTTGAAATAGGACGTTATTCAAATATCTCAAATTCAGCTTATAATATCTTTTCAATCAAAAAGCGCCAACATCGGGACATTAGTTTAGCTTTATAATTTAATATCAAAATTATACAATTTTTAATAGTTTAGTATTTAAATGTAAAATTATGTTTTCTGGAAGATTTACTTCCTTTATATCACTGCCACGGTTTCAGATAGAACCTTGAAGATCTTTTAGAATTAGTATACGTTACGTAAGAAAATTAATTTTATCACACCGCGTTTAAGAGTTGTTAGGTGTCAAACATTTTGAATTTGTTTTTAAAGAAACCTTTGGCCGGATTCCGCAACGGTGCAAATAAGAAAATTTGACAGTTCGCGTGCAAACTTTCAGTTTGCACTGATTTTCAATTCCGCAAGAGTGCGAATGATAAAACTTGACATTCAGTTTGCACTATGCAAAATTTTTTCACCAAGTATTTATCGGTGTAAATAGAAATGAGAATGCAAACGAGAAAGATAGTGTTTTTATTATTTATAACCTCTAAGTTTAAGAATATTAAACTTATTAGTTACGATTAATAAGAAACCTGTCCCTACCCAAGGTTTAAAGTTTAAATTTGACAAATTATAATTTGACAAATGTGAACACCTTTCATATAGCGTTTTCTAAAAAGTAAGGAAGCGTTTCTTGATTTTCCACAATTTATTCTTACCTATATAAAAAACTCTAAAGAAATGTACAAAATTTTGGTGCAAGTCACAATATTCCAAACTATTTTTATTGTCTTTTGGAAAATGTACGCTATTAAATGTACGCTTTGGTTTTATATTCTGCATTTGTTTTTTTAATCTATATATGACCAAAGTAAAGTTTGATCCCGAAACATAATGAAAGACCGGTTTGTTTCATCACTACACCATTGGCTGAATATGTTTTACTATTTGTTTTTTTTTTAAACCTAACTTTTTTGTTTTAATATCTTTAATTTGTGCTACAAAATGTATTTCGGTATTTTAGATGAATTTTGAAATGATGCAATTAAAATAAAAATGTAACTACATATCAAAATGGCGCAATCTAGTGCTAATTGAGGCCTTCAAGCAGCATCGTGAAGGTCACCACCATACCTACCTACCTACGGACTAACTTTTGTGGAGCGGACGTTGTACTTGATGATTTGGACGCCTAAGGCTTCGGTCAAAACTTAATATTGTGGATTAAACATCAGTGCGGTATTACTTGGAAAGTTTGAAAACAGCAAAAGATAACGGTTTGAAATAGAAATATCAAGTTAAAGACCTACTTGTTTGAGCAATAAACGAGGAAATAAAAAATTTTAATTATAAAGTCGACTTTAATAATAATGTTTTATTTTTTCTAGAACTAATTTGTTTTTATCAAAGTGAAAAATTGATACCGAACTCCATTTAAATTAGATTTAATTTATTTAAAAATGTTATTGTGCATAAGGATTCAATGTTCTTAAATGAGAAAATCTAAAATAAAAGATTATTCCTATAATATATCATGAAATATTAAAAAAAAATTAAATTAAAAAGAAAATAAAAAAAAAATAATTATTCATTTTTGTTTATTTAAGTATAAAAGTAAATAAGATTTAATAAAATTTTAATTTTCCACTTTATTTTTCATATTTATTTTATATGTAATACATAAATTTTTTATACATTTCTTTTCTAATTGTATCCTGACACAAATAAATAAATAAACATTTGTACATTTTCATATTATTATACATAAATATATTAAATTATTTGAAATTAGATATTCCGGAAATCTTCTTTATGTTATATTTAAAGTCAATTAATTAATAGAGTTTGAACTATATTTACTTTACTTTATATAAGTATATGTAACAATGTAAATAGTTCAATCTGATGTTGTTATGTATCTGGAGTACAGTCTTGTACAAAAAGTAAACTAAAATATTTTTCTGCTTTAATTTAGTAGTGCAATATTTTAAAATGAAACTAAATTTAAATTTATTGCCTTTTAAAAAAAAATTTATTAAAAACTGAAAGGGGTAGGGGACAAATTTTTCGACTAAATTCTAATTATATAAGCTTATGTATACAACAAACTAAAAATTTCCAAAGTAAATTAAATTTTGTAAGAAACTGTAAGCGATTAATAAGTAATTAAGTAAAACTGTACTTTATTTGACTAACTTTATTTTCTGGGTCTATATAAGATTCCAATAACGTTCATATAAAATCGATATAATAATATTATATGAAATAGGAGCCTCGGTGGTTTAGTAGTGGGTAAGAGGGTATGAAATACACTGTAAACACCGAGAGAGTGTGGGTTCGAACCCATACACGTCGTAAGAGTTATTCCCACTTACGACATTTACAGCCACATCTGAGCAAGAAAGGCTGTGTAATTTCCTGTCCACATTTATGTGGCAGAGAAATGTATTAAAAAAAAAAAAAAATTATAAGGAATTCATTTTCGCTATAGGGTGGAGAAATCTTTGGGTGGTGTAAGAAGTTTTAATTTCTTTAAGAAATTACTTTTATAAATAAAACTAGTTATAGCAAGTCACAAGTCTATTACTCAATTATGAGGGTAAACATTACATTATGTTTGATTTTCAATTCTCATGATATTTTAATTTTGTAATTCTGAATGTAATCAGAGAAAATCTTAATATAAGATGTTAAATTCAATGGGGTTAAGTTTTATTAGACTAATCTTAAGCTGAAGACCCAATGCTTGCGCGCCTCGTTTTATTGTTTCAATAAAATACATTAATTTAAATGCGGCTCGATAAAAAACAACGTATGCACGAACCGTGAGAAGGGCTGTAACGAAGTCACGCTAGAGTAGAGCAACTTCTACAAGCAACGTAGAGCAAGTCGCGTTGACAATCGTTTTGTTCCTTTTTTTCTTGCTTTTTATTTTTATTTTTAATTAGTTGTTGGTTGTTAATATAATTTTTGTACTGTTTACATACAGAATTTAAATTTGTTTCTTAAACCGACGTACGAGGTAAAGCGACATTGGATCATTTTCTTTAGGTTTAAGTCAGATTTTTGTATCAAATACTTTGTATTTTATATTATTTTAATATTATCATATACTTTTAATATTTCAATTTTATTTGGAAAAACAGTGAGTTATCCTGCCATAAATAAATAAATAAACGGTAACGTGTCATAACTACCAGGATCATAATTTGTTTTCGGAGTAGTTAGCGGATAACTTCTTGAACTAATTATGACTCATTATTTTAGGACTTATAACTTCTTAAGGGAAGGTATAGAGGGTTACGTGACTTACAGTATACCTGTTGAATTACTTTAGTGTGTTATGACTTTCTTTATAGGTCATGGAAGTCTCTGGATGATTCCTGGAACTTATTACACGTCACCAAATAAACATTTACAAATGAATTCTCTCAATAAAAAATTAAATAATAGTTTCTTATTTTTAAATTTTATGCACAAACAATTTTATTCAATATTTTACTGTAGGAATTAGATAAAATAATGAAATTAAAATTAAGTTTTTCATTACATTCATTATTGCAATAAAATATCCTTATTTGTTTATTTATTTATTTGTCTTTTTTTACATATATTCTAATATTGTTATTATAATAGTATACATACATTATATAGTATAAATTTTGAAAATTAGTAATTACTTATATCAAATTACTTTATGAATTATCTAATATTTACTATTGGTTTCTATGTATCCTTACTTTAATTTTTCGTATAAATTTATGTGCATGTGTGTATTTATAATAAATGAAAATTTATTATGAAAATATATGTTTCCGGTACATTAACAACAGTTTTTTATTTGAAGAAAAATTTCTGCAAGTAAATTAAAATTAATTCCAATTGAATGAGATTAATCTTTAGGTGTGGTTATTATATTGTGACAGCAAAGTACAGAAAGAAAAATTTTGTAATTTATTATTATCGATTTAGAACAGGATCATTTATATTATATGTATGAATGTATATGAATATTCCATGATGTCAATAAATACATAGAATATTTATACAGTAGGCTTACCAATTGTTTGTTAAACATTTAATCTGAGGAGACATCTTTGGCGGAGTGGTTAAGTCTATTGCTTATCAATGATGGGAGTGCTGATGGTAAAAGTAATTTTTCCTTTGCCACCATATAATATCATTTTTTTTTATTGACGAGGGACATCAGAAGACTTCGAAGGTCACTCAAAGAAACTGCATGAGATTTCTTTAGGTAGTGTTCGACTTTAACAAATCAAAACCACTCCTTTAATTTCAAACTTTAGAACGTGTCCTTTAATAAATAGTTACACAATGTACAGGTTGGTTTTTGGGGATAAGGATATGGGGAAGATGTTTGAGAAATAGAGTTTGGGACAATTGGAATTAATAGATGGCCAACATGTCTTATAGACGAAAGGCGCAAAGCTTATCCTATAATAGATCAGTTTTAAAAACTATATTGGATATTAAAAGTAAATAAATAAATCAATTTTGTTATCATTTATGTTATATTGTTATAAAGATCATCTTGAACTGATAATATAAATTTTTGAATCTCGGTAGTTCTTTGTTTGCTATTTTTATAAAGTTTTTTATTCATTCATAGAATAAGATTCAGTCTAAATTATGTCAAAGTTATTATAGTCTTATAGTTTATACACTTAAATTCAATTTCTTGTTCATATAAAATATTTTTGGAAGGGTCCCGTTCAGAATTCTCTTCATTATTTCGATAAGAGTTAGTAACTTTAAATTTTAATTTAAATTATAAAATGAATTTTTCGGTAAACTTAATATGTATATAATTTGTGAATACCCATGTGCATATTAAATATTGATATATTTATATAAATTTTGATGAGAAAATTATAATTAAAATTTTTAAATAACGTAATATTATAATACAGTAAATAGAAAAGAAAATATAATCAGAAATATTAATTTTCTTTTGAAAAACTGGAAGAAGATGGTGTTAAAAAATGTCTACCAAAATAAACAAATTTATGTGAAATAAATTAATATTTTAGAAATTTATTTTTTGTTTTTTTATGAGAATTTAAAAGTGGATAATATGTTCATTTGAAATATTTAAAGAATTTTAATTAAAATTGGTTTTCTTTTTTAGAAATTTCGAAGTAATAATTGAAAAAAGCATTAACATAATCTATTTTTTCTGAAGGTACTTTAAGAATACTTAAAGGATACTTAATACTTTTGGAAGTGGAAAATTGTTCATTCTTCTATAAATAGAGTTAGTTTTCACAAAGCATATAATATACTGTGCCACTCTTACTGAGAGCTAATAATACTTTAATGTTTATTTGTTTCCAAGAAATGTTTCATGAAATTAATTCAAATATCTAAGGAATGTCCCTCCGCCATAACTGTTCTTTAAAGGAATATTCTTTTAATTTAACTATATTCTATTTTTCTAATAAAGTTTAATTGATTTCAACCTAACTACAACATTTTTTATTAACAAAAGTTTCTATATTTTCTAAATCCTATTATACCCGTACGATAAGAATCGGGTATATTAAAATTGCTGCTCCGTTTGTAACACCTCGAATTAGCTAGCTAGATATACCTTCAAAGGTATGGATCGGATCAGAATTAAATTTTAAGTCGATTAAGCTTTGTCCGCCCATCCGTCCGTCACAAAATATAACACAAAATATTTTTACATCAATTTGTAGGTTCCCTGTTTTTTTTGTTTGAGATCCGACCAAAACTTCGGGTAGCTCTCGTAGAACTAAATTTTAGATCTCCACATTTTTTTTGAAATAGAGCCATGAAATTTTAACTGCTGATAGAAATCATAAAAATATTAATTTAATTTTTAACAATTTTTTTCTGTAGCCCCACCCGTTACGGAGCTACAGCTCACCAAACTTGTTTGCTCTATATCAAAATTTTAATAACACCAGTTGTATAAGGTATATCTTCAATTTGAAGACGCCAAACGATTACTAATTTTATTAGCTTTAAAAATATATATACAATAAATATATACTTGTGATATACAGTGTCTTAATATATCGTTATGCAAAACTCAACTTTTGCAAAATTCTTGATTTCTTCTATCTTCCAAACGGTTTAAGTTAGAAACTTGAAATTTAGAGAGAAGTTAGGTCTGTGAAAATAAGTATGAGTTATTTCAGAAAATATTTTTGTATCGCCCCCCATTTCGGAGCTGTATGGAAACAAAAACTAAAAAATTTCTTATTTTTAAACACCTGTAACTTGAACACCTTGAACACCTGTAACACCTGTAACTTGAACACCTGTCCACATTTTTAACATACAAAAATTAAAGCTCCAACATTATATTTTTATTTATAGTAACAACTTCTTTTAATAATATAGGGTTACCTTAAAATTGACGCAAGTGTGACTTCATTTTTCTAAATTTTTCTAACAAATTTTTTTAAGTTTTTTTTTGCATTTTGTTTTACTCGATAATTTGAAATTGTTGAGGGTACAATGCGTAGTACAAAAAATGTAAATAAATAAACAACATAACCGTTGCTTGAAGAATTGTTATTTATATGATATTGATATACATACATACTTATATAATATCATGTTTATTTACATATCGTATATGTCACTAGTGAATGAATGATAAGAGTATAGATGCATATTATATAGCGCCGTATTTACATACATATATGTATTTTATTGTACTTATAAGAAATTATTCTATGAATGGAAATATTTTTAAAGAAATATTGCAATGTATGGCGATATACTTATAACAATATAAATATACTATGTGCGCATTAATATAATACTCGTATAATATTTAAAATTATATTTACTATTTTGTACTTAGTAAATTTAATATACATTTACCGCTTAGTATTAAATGATACTATAGAATATTTGAAAAAGTTTTGGATTGATAATCGTTATGTGGAAGGTTAGAATCTGCTTTTGAAGAATGTATAAACATATAGTTTGAATATACCCAAATTATTTTAAAATACTAAAAAATTAAAAAAATAATATTATAAACAGAGTGATAGGCTATGAACATACTACGGGTATCGGGTACGGGTTTGTACGGGTATCTAAGAGTTGATAAAGACAACTGTATTCTTCCTCGTTTTTTTTTTTTATCTTTTATTATTTACCATAAAATCATTAATTTATCTTGAGAGTACAAAACAGCTCGCAGAGCTTAGGTTTAAGGATGGTTGTCTATACCACCTACCAGAAACAAAACAACAGTTTATATATGTACCAAGATTATCTTTTCATAGAAATAGGATGACGAACTCTATTATTAACCATTTTAAATACATTACAATTAAGGAAAAATTTAATAATTAAAAAGAAAATTAAGGATACCTTATTATAATAAAAAAGTTTTATTTAAATAATTATGTTAAAAATTTTAGGGGTGGTGTCAATTGTTGTAATCGATACTTTAATAAAAAAATAGATATAAATAAAAAGTGTACCTATTAAATTTTATGAGTATTCCCAAATAAAATAATTAAAGTTAAAAAGATAAATAAAGTTAAAAATAGTTCAAGGATAATTATGATATTAATATTATTCAGATTAAAAATCAAATATGAAGTATATTATATAATAAATTAAAGAGTGTTGATCTCCTCGATAAAGATCCTGGATCAAATAAGTTTATTTTTAGAAATTGAAGTTAGTAATTATGCAGAAGCGCTGAAGTTAGAAGCACTGAAGATTAGTGGCTTTATTAATATAATATATTAAAATTGAATTTTGGTATTTTATAAGTCATAGATTCTTATGCATTAATTAATTAAATATCGTTATATTTTATTCTTAAATTTTATTTTCTTTTGATTTGAAGTATTTAAGTTTTGTAGAAAATTTACCTTATCGTATCTCTAAGGTATGATTATAGATAATAAAATCCACAATTATAATAAAACATTTATGATACAATTAATTAACAAACTTATTTGCAAAAATATGTTAAGACTTTTTTTTGTACCTTTAATTTAACTGTACCTTTAAAATAAATATGTTAACCCCATAGATAAAACTTTTGAATTATCACTCTAATTAAATTTTAAATAACTTGTAATTTTTTACTTGTTAAGACATTTTTGAATTAACTTTACAGGAATTTTTGTTCTAACCAACCGCAGCCAACAAAAAAATCCAATTTAAGAAATTTTTTTTTTGCTGCTGTAAAAATATTTCTAGGTTCTTTTAAGGAATTGGGTTTCATTTGTTATTTTTTTGTGGTATATTAACCTTAAAAGTAAACTTTTTTGTTTTGTTTTCACAACAATTATACAATACATGCAATATAATTTTTTTTCATTATTTATAAATGACCATAAAATATTTAAAAATGCACGGTCCTTTTCTCAACTGGTATAGATTTTTTTTTTCTCACAAAAATTAAATAAAACAGAAGAAATAATAAAATTTTTTTGTACAACATTTCATTTTATTCACACACAACACAAGGCTCAAAGTAAAAATGGGCCTCAATATCTTTTTAGAAAGTTTAACTTTTTGTTATTGGCCCGGGATAAAAGAAAACCATAGAAAAACTCCTTTAAAAACAGTATATAATGAATTTATATTTAGATCATAAATAAGTTAATTTCCTGTAATAAGAATGAAAGGGATAGAAAATATAACAGTAGAATATTTTATGGGAAAAGGTTGAATAAATATAATGCAAAAAAAAAAATGTTAGGTTATGGATCCCTTTGGAAAGTTTGGAAAGTTTTTTGTTATGCTTTTTTTGTTTTATTTTTTTGGGTTCTTCTTTTAATTGGTGTCTGTCATGCATTATTTTGGATTCCCTGTTATTCCCTATTATATTGTCGGGTTATTGGACTTATTACTATTTAAAAAAAAAAAGTTATATGGTACTTAGTATTAAAGTATTGTAGAAAGCAATATTGTATTGTATTATATTGTTATTATCCTGATCTTATCCTGAAATCATTAATATTTAAGGTAATTATCCTTAAAACTGTGACTCAATGAATTGTTACGAAGGAAAAAAAAAATTGTTGCCTTTCAATTTTTTTGAATAGAGCTTTAAAATAAAGTTGGAGAGTTTTCTTCATTTTTATTTAAATTAATTTTTCAGCTTTTTCTTAAATTTATTCATAAATTATTTATAACTGATAAGGAGAATGCTCTTGGCTCAATAAAATGTTTCTAATATTTAATTTTTAATCCCAGCATCCTTTTTTCCTTTATTTTGATCATATTATTCTTTTGTTAAGAAAATCTGTTACAAAATTATCAAGTTTTAAGTACATAGTATCCTTTTTTCAAACCCTATTATTAAACTACATACCTTTGTCTGTTTCTATCAACTCTTTAAAACATATATTACTGTATTTACAAATTTATAATCAGTTACTTTCTTTAACCCTTTAAGTATACTAATGGAGCATTTGCATTAAGCTTTAACTTGTCAATATTATAATTTAAATCTAAACAATGTTCAGTTTATATACTTGTCAAAGTTGACTATTAACTCAAATTCTTGTCAATTAATTGACATTATAATTGACAATAATATATCACTTAGGGTAAATTCACATATGGGATGCATGCATCCAGATGCAAACATTTGATTGGTTGAAAATATATATCGTATTAGAAGCATACAAGATATGTTTTAACGTCAAATACAGACGTAAAATCAAACGTCAAAAATTTTTAAAGTTAAAATTTTGAAGATGGATATAGGTAATAAACATAAATTCTTGCATAAAATAATAATTTTCTCTGGTTTAATCATTTTGTGTTTTGTAAATAAAAAATGTTTGCATCAAATGTCAAAACAATATACACATATACTAGACTACTAGGTATTTTCAAATAAAACTAACTTGAATATAAAAATGCCGCCGTTTTGTATCTTGTGAACGAGTGGATGCATAAAATGTGTATAAAATATTCGTTAATATTATCAAAGAGTACACGAAATGTAACCAAAATAATTTTTACATCTAGATGAATGCATCCCATGTGAACTTACCCTTAGTGTGCAAGAGAATAAATTTCAAATTATATTTAACATCACTTATTGACTTATTGTTATTATCATGTACTATCGATATTTCAACATCAAATAATACCATATTATTTATAGTCAATTATTTTTTCAATTTCAATCTGAATATATGTATATGTTTATTTTATAATATGTATATATGTGTATACATAGAGGTATATATTAAATTAGCTTGAAAATTGATTTACTTTAATTGTTTAAATAATAATTAGAAATAATGAGCAAGAAATTTAATCTAAATATTAAAATATCAGATGGATTAAAATTTGTTTTAAGTTTCAAATAATTATTACTAATGATTAAAATTTTGCGATTTATATCAAATACATTTTATATGTATCGATTTTAACATTTAATTATATAAAATGAGTATATTAAAAAGTATATAAATATAATATGATATTGAATTATGGGGTTTGGTACATTATGCTATACACCAAAATCGTTTGTGGCAAAATCTTGCTATCGAAAATCCTTCAAAACAAAATTTTTTTTTTAAAATTTATTAGGATAAAATCTTGCATGTAAAGTAGGGAGCGGAAAAATCTAAAATGTTTTTAAATATTTTGTTTAACATATTTACTTACTTCAACAACAAAATAGTGGAGACCCCCTAAAACTGTAATTTGACTTTGAAGCCAGTTCTAAAATATTTCCTAATTCAGAATCTCACGAATACATATGATATGTAAATATTTTGAAAAAGAGAGTAAAATTAATTTTGAATCCAACTCTAAGATCCCTCATGATTCAGAATGTGTCGTATACATATACATATTCTAGAAAAGGGGAAACCTTTGATGTTGAATGTAACTCCAAGAAGAATACTTATATAGTATATATCCACCTATTATTATTTAGGTGGCTATACACTATAAGTATTACTATTAGTAACCTATTTCGTACAAAAAAATTTAAATTTTCAAATGTTCATATGATAATAATTAATTTTGAAGGAATGCCACCAAACGCCTGCTATAAAATTATTGAAACCATGATTTTGGAACCAACTCTAAAATCTTTCATAACTATTTGTTTATATATGTACATAATTACTTTAAAAACAAAAACTATTTTGCTTTAAAAAAAAAAAAAACCAGATTTTGTCATAGGTAGATGTTAGCGTGCAGGATTGTCACCCTCACCCTGAATTATAACATTGAATTAAATTTTATATTTTCTATTATTTTCATTTTCAAAATTAATGTAGGTACGATTTTAAAAACACAAAATTTTCCATGCATTTACCATTAATAATCATGAATTATTGATTAATGATTTAAATGAATTTTAATTTGGATTTTTATAGTTGAAAAGAACAACAAAATAGTAATAAAATTTCAAAAACAAAAAAAACTATAGAGGAACAAAAAATTTATTTTACAGAAATTTAAACGTGATTAAAATTCATTAAATTTATTTTAAATATATGCATATGAAGATATTTATGTATTATTATATATTATATGTATATATATGTGGCGTGTATTCATCTGAAAATTATACATTTGTATTGAAAAATAAAAATTCAATTTAAAGAAAATTCAGAATTTCAATGAAATAATTAAATTTTATTAAAATTTCAATGAAGCAAAAATTTTATTTTTACTGTTGTTATAAATAAAGCGTTATTCGTTTTTTAAAATTATTTTATTTTTGTGGTTACAAATTAAATGTTGAAGAAATTTTTTTAATTTTGTATATATGGCGAAAACCAGCCTATGGTAATATTCCAAAAATAATTCCTAGCCGTAATAAGTAGTTAACCAATAAAGTTAAAATTTTCTATATTAGAATATGCTTTTATATTAACTGATCGATGTCGGTTTTTCTGTCTGTCACGCACTGTTACCAACTCGTGCAGTACAAAAAAGTGAGCATTCCTTTATATTAATTTGTTGATGTCTATTTATTTATATATATTCTTTTGGCCACATTTATCTTAGCTATACAATTTCATATTAAAAAGATTTTTTCCAAAAGATCAGAAAATGTCTCTGCTTTCAAAATATAGTAAAAAAAAAAAAAGAAAATTTCATTAAATATGTTTTAAGAAAATTAAAAATGTCTTGCAAAGTAAAATCTTTTCTTCTAAAATAACATTAAATTTGGTAAATGGTAAATGCAATAAGTTAAAAAATTATATATAGCTTAGCTATTTAGCTATAATATTTATTATTGTAAGTACATAAAATAAGTTGATTAAAAAATTAGGATTGCCCCTTTCTCCAGAATATTCAAATTTATGTATTTGGCAAATTCCAAATTTAGGGGGATTTTATGAATGGTTATAAAATCAAAGTGGTTGGTTACAAAATCTTCTTTTTCCACAATATGTATTAATATTTACAAAATTTCGCGAACAAAATATCGAGAGGAAAAAATGTTGCGGGGACAAAATGTTACGAGGAGGGATTTTAGAGTTGGATTGAATATCAGAGTTATACTTTTTTTCTATAATATTTAAGGGATTTTAGTGTTGCATTCAAAATCAGGGTATTGCTTTTTCCAAAATATTTCATATTATTGCGATATTTTATCCGGCAATACTTTGTCTTAGAGTCGTACATAACTATGAAGATTTAACAAAAATTAAAAAAAAAAATTGTTAATAATATTATAGTTTGCAAAATTTAAATTACTTCTATTTGAACAAATAAGATTTCATTTTTAAAAAGGAAACAAAGCCATATGGTCATATGCGAAATAAAGCTATACGCGAAAAATTTCTTTCAAAAACGAAATAAGGCCATTATGGCTTTATTGCGTATTACTTCATTTCACGGAGTCAATTATTATACTGTATTATTTACAACTTCATAAGAACCGTAGCTTGTTATTAATGTTGTATATTTTTACAGCAGTTGTAAGTTGTATTGTGTGCGTGAAAATTTTATTTTAAAATAATTTTCGAGAGGTAAACATCAACTGGCTGATCAGTTATAAATAGTTAAAAATGTTTCTAGGTATTGTTTATACCCATACGATAGGATCGGGTATAATAAAATTACTCCTCCGTTTGTAACACCTCGAAATAAGCGAGCTAGATATACCTTCAAAAGTATGGATCGGATCAGAAAAAAATTCTAAGACGATTGAGCCATGTCCGTCCGTCCGTCCGTCTGTCCGTCAGCACGCTAACTCAAAAACTAAGAAAGTTAGAATCTTGAAATTTACACAAAATATTCTGGGAGTAATTTGTAGGTTCCCCATTTTTTTTGGTTGTGTTTGGACCAAACCTTAAGGTAGCTCTCGAACACCTAACTTTTAAATCCCCACATTTTTTTTGAAATAGAGCTATGAAATTTTAACTGCTGATAGATCTCACAAAAATAATAATTTTATTTTTAATAACTTTTTTTTGTAACCCCATCCGTTACGGAGCTACAGCTCCCCAAAGGTTCAAAAAAGCTCTATATTTAAATTGTTATAACACAAGTTGTATACGGTATATCTTAATTTTGAAAACTCTAAACGTTTACTACTTTTATTAGCTTTAAAAATATATATACAATAAATATATATTTGTGGCATACGGTGTCTTAATTTACCGTTATGCGAAACTCAAACCTTTAACCCTTCTATCTTCTAAACGGTTTAAGTTGGAAACTTTGACAGAAGTTAGATCTTTGAAAATAAGTATGAGTCATTTCAGAAATTTTTTTTGTATCACTCCCCGTTTAGGAGCTGTAAGGGGTCAAAAACTGAAAATTTCCTATTTTTAAACACCTGTAACTTGAACACCTGTTAAAATTTTTTTGAAGTAATACACAAAAATTAAAGCCTCAACATTATACTCTTATTTCTGTTAACAACTTTTTTTAATAATATAGGGTTACTTTATAATTGACGAAAGTGTTACTTGCTTTTTTCAAATTATATTTACTATTTTGTACTAAGTAAATTTAATATACATTTATCGCTTAGTATTAAATGGTACTATAGAATATTTGAAAAAGTTTTGGATTGATAATCGTTATGTGGAAGGTTAAAATCTGCTTTTGAAGAATGTATAAACATATAGTTTGAATATGTATATGTACAACCCATAGTTCTAGAAATTATAAAATTCACCCAAATTATTTTAAAATATTAAAATATTAAAAAATAATATTGTAAGCAGAGTGACAGGCTGTGAACATACTAACGGTTCGTACGGGTATCTAAGAGTTGACAAAGGCAACTGTATTCTTCCTCGTTTTTATATAAGAATAATTGCGAGTGAAAAATATTACATATAATATATACACAATTTTTAAGATCAGAAAATTATATGTATTTCATTTAAAAGTAAAAAGTATGAAATAAAATAACGTAAATAAAATTAATATTGCATAAATGTAATGCAATATTATTGAACCATATGGTATCGGCTACTAAGGCCATTATAGGTTTTTATACTATTATTAAATTATATACTAATATTATTTATTTTGTTTATATTATATATACTATATATTTACATTATATTTAGTCGTAAGAGGGATATGTAAAGAAAAAAACACTTACGACTTGTGCTGGGATCGAACCCACACTCCTTCGGTTAACACGCCATATGCCTACCCACTAGGCTACCGAAGCCCCCAAATAAAATTAAAAATTAAAATATGAAATTAAATAATATGCTTTTATCGAAACAAATTTATCGCCTTAAAAAGTAGAATATACAGTAGTAGATCTAGTACTTTAATAATTGTGATTTTACCTTAACTTCAAATGATTCATGAGGTTTTTTTATTATCTTATAACAATTTGAGCTGCTATACCAATTTTATTTTCTACTTTTTAGCAGTTTAAATTTGTTTTACATTATTTAATCTAATATTAATACAATAAACATCAGTAAGACCCTCGGCTACAAAGGCCATTTTTTTTTATATATATATATAATATATATATTTTTCTTTTATGACAATTGCATACTTTTAGGAAAACTTAAAACTTATTGTGATATGGTAAGCATTTGTGATACCTAAAAAATAAATTTGAATGCTTTAAAATTCCATATATTATTAAAAGATTACATTTTGTTAATATTGTTTTGAAACATATTATCCATCTTTCATATAAAATAATTTTCAAAGTGTTTAAAAGTGTTTTTTTTTTAAATTTTACAATATTTTACAAATGTGGAAAATTTTATTCTTATTTAACATATTAAAATTAATAAAATATTAATTAAATTTTTATTTTAATAAAAAAGTATTTAAATTATTAGAAAAGTGTGCCCAAAGTGCTATTCATTTTATTTGTTATCCTTTGTATTTTTCTTCTTTTTCAAACCAAAAACAAAAATAAAATAAAATGTTTCGAAAAAGGATTTTGAATTTTTTTTTATAGCTTGGTCAAAGTTTGTTTATACTTTTGTCTCTTATACAATGTATCCTAAAAATTACTTTAAAATTAATTAACCATTTTATTAAAAATTACTATAAAATATTTTTTTAAGATTCTTTTATGCCCCTTTATTCATTTACAAATTTAATTTTATATAGGAAAAAGAAAAAAGAAACTTAAGTAGAAAGAAAAGGAAAATATATGAAAAGGGGTTGACGTAAAGAAACATCGTTCCCATTTTATAGAAAAATAAACAAAATATAAAATAAAATTTTTACCTTTACAAATATTTATCGTTTACTCTAGACAAGACACTGTTTAAAAATTTTTTTTCTGAAAAATAAAAGTAAAATAATATTTGTTTCCTTTTTGTTTGCTCTCATGTACCCATCCTCTTATTCAAAACATAATAGAAAATCTTTAATTTTTGATCCTGAACGTATAGTTAAATTTAATTTTTCAAAAATTTGTTAAATTTTGTGTGTGTGTGTGTGTGTTATTCACGTTTTTTATTTTTTTTCTGTTGGTGTACGAAACTCTTTATTTTAGACAGAATTTTTCAAAAGGTTTTTGATTTAATTTAATTTTAAATACGTTTTACCTTTTTTTATTTGTTGTCAGACTGATACATTATGTCAGTCTGACAAAATATATTTCAAGTTAGAAGAACAGTTGACTTGTTATAGTGAACCATAAAAAGTCTTTTGCGTTGTAAAATTTTAATTTTTCGTAAATTTTTCATGTTACTTTAATATAAATAAGATAATTTTTAATGTGCATTTATTGGGATTCGCAAAAATCTAAAAAGATCAGAGCTCAATTTAGAATTTTGTTATAATATTTTTAAACTAATAGTTGCTAACATACCTTCTAAGCTTTTTTTAAGCACCTTAAAGATACAAACTTTGAAAAGAATGCGAATATCTTTTATTAATTTTCTTTAAATTTTTGCTTCGGAACAAAATGTACTAACGAACTGCAAGGTAATAGCTTCTTCTCCAGTTCTAACAGTTTTTTCATCATCAAACAGATCTAATAACAACTTGATTTAAGTATATGGAGTAAAGTTATAAAGTTTATAAAGTAATCCGTTTTGCATTAACATTTTCTTCTTGACAGAAAGCTTAGAATAGTTCTAACAGAACAAGGCACGATACCATAAAGAACCTTTTAGTCTTTCATAAATGTTTCAAATAAAGTGAACCTAGAAGATATTTTAAGGAAATCGGATTTTATGATAGAAAAACAGAATAAGAAAAACTGTTGCTATAATAACGATGAAAAAAAAATTTATTTTATTTTGTAAATGGATATGTTTTTGTTTTTATTATTTTATATTTTAATTTATAATGTTAAAATATTTTTTTTTTTTACCATTATTGTATTTTTTTTATCTGCTGTAAATTTGTTTGTTGCCATCATTTTAAATACTAGGATATTAAAAGGATTAACCTTTTCAATGCTTTAATTGAGAAATATTAATAAAAATAAGTTACTTTTTATTTTATTTGTTTTATTTTAAAAGAATTTTTTTTTTTTTTTTGTTTGAGGAAAGATGTACAGACACAGGACTTTTTAAAATACATGAATAGTTAAAAGGAAAAAAATGTATATATACATATATATTTATTTAGGGTTCTTTAGAATCCATTATTAATTTTACTATAAACATTTAAAAAGTTCATTTTATTCTCTAGTCACTTGATAAAAACTTCTATAAAGGAATCCGTTTTTGTTTTACTGGTTCTTTAAACATTGACAAAAACAATTTTGACGCTAATAGCGTTTAATTTCAGTAAGAAGAGATATCGCAAACTTTTGAACTACATCAATTTTTGCTTTAATCATTGAATCGTTTTAGATTTTTGGAGTAAATTACAAATATGACTTATATATAAGCTAGAAGATTCAAAAGGAAATTATAAAATTTGATTAGCATAACAATGAAAATGACTCTAAAGAAAGATTCGAACAGACCTCTGAGTTTATATTGAACGCTTTATAAAGGTAAACTCTCACATTCAGAGCATTACTTTTTTTAAATTTTGGAATAATGCAGTTACAAAATGAAAGGAATAAAATAATATTGAAGACCTGTTGAGAATCAACATATTTTTTTTACTACGGATAACTTATTAATTTCATTATTTCTTTTAGAAATGTAGAAAGGATTATTAAAACTGGAAAAATGTAGAACTTGAGTTATATTATAGTAAAACGATTTTTTGTTAAAGAATCCTTAGCTGAAGCAACAAATTAAATAAAAATTATAAAAAAAAAATATAAACATTAAAATAAAATATCGAGAAAAAAGAAAATACGCCATAGTATAATAAAAAGGAAATTAAAATTATAAAAACAACAATATAAAGAGTAGAAAAAGGACTATGATTATTTTTTGTAATTTGTAATTTTATCCTTTTTTTTTGTGTGTTTTAACTGATACTTTTCTTTTTTTTTCTGTTGTAATTGTTGCTTTCGCTGTTTTCTGAATTATTAAAATAGTCGAATATTTATAATTAAATGTAAAAGTTAATTGGTCTGAAATGAGAAAAAAAAAAAAAGAAATTTTAAAGTTTTGCTGCGTTTTTTATCTTTTGATATAAAAAAATTTCTAGGTTAAAATTTAAAATAAATTCTAAAGATTTTCTGTAATGAAATATTGTAATAAAATTTAAAAATATAAAAAAAATTTTTTACTAAAAATAGAAGTTAAAACATTTTTGTAAAAGAAAACTTTCATTATATTTCAAGTGGGAAATTGAATCTATGAGTGGATCATATAATCAATAGAAATTTTCAGTAGCTCCGAACATTTAATTTAGATTGATTTTAGCTCATATTAATTAGAGAAATAATGAATGATATTAATTGATATTAATATAATTAATTTTTAACATCATTGTGTCAATTAATAATATCGATATTTTTTTTTTGTTTTAAGTTAATATTATACTCAATTATTTTATACTTTTTTTTTTTTTTTGTGGAAATTAAGTTACTAATTTTGGATGAAATTTTTGAAGGGAGAAATACAATTCCTCATGTTCATTTTCATTTTTAAGGAACGTAGGAATATAAAACAAATGATTTTAGAAGGCGTACATTTTCCAAAAGATAAAACAAACTTTTTAGAATACTGTGACTTGCACAAAAATTTGAAAATTATCTTAGAATCTTAGTATTTATATGTAAGAAAAAATTGTGAAAAATCAAGAAACACTTTCTTCAATTTTAAGGAAACCCTATATGATTATGAAAAACACCTAAAACATGTCAAATTATAATCTTTAAATTTTACATTTTACGATTTATTATAAAAGAGGAAGAGCGCAGTAGAGTAGACTGTGTCAACAATGGGATACCCGTATGAACGTAATATATCCTGTTTCTATAAAACTACTGATCATCTTTTAAAAAATTTCAGATATTGTTTTAGTACCGACGTACGTTACCTACCGAGATATATTTATGTAAATTGTGGAGTTGTATGACAGTTGCCCGAATTTTATAGCACAATTATATCTTACAGAAGTTATTGCCCTAAAACTTGATTAACTTTTTTAAGATTTCAGACACTTAGCTTTTAAATTACCAAGGAGCGCAAGAAACTTGAACCTACTGCTCTAAACCGAACTAAATTTTGCAGAAGTTGTATGCATGTTGTATTGTATGCTAATAATTTCACATCTTTTTACCAAATTTCAGATACCTAGCTTCAATAGACTCGGAGTTATTTAAAAGGAGAAGTTGTATGGTAGCTACACGAACCTGTTGCACCAGCGCAACCAAATTTTACAGAAGTTGTTGCCATAAAATTTGATCATCATTTGTAAGATTTCAGATACCCAACATCATTATGTTCCTAGAGGTGCAATAAGTCTGAATTGGCTGCTGTAGATCAACCAAATTTTTCAAATGTTGTTAGCATGTTATTTGACACCTCTTTACAAAATTTCAAAGTCCTAGCTTCAGTAGACACGGAGTTATTTTCATTTTAAAAGGGAAGTTGTATGGCAGCTACCCAAACCTGTCGAACTATCACAACCAAATTTTACAGGTGGAGTTGGTTTATAACTCGACACTATTTTGCAAAATTGCAGATACCTAGCTTCAATAGATACTAACTTATTTTCATATAAAGAAAGAAGTTGTATGGCAGCTACTCGAACCCGGCGGCCGAAATGCTGAATTTTAATAGCGAAACTATCAATTTTGCAAAAGTGACTTAAAAAAAATTTCAGCCTCCCAGCTCCTTAGTTTTTGAGTTATCCTGCAGACAGACAGACGGACGAACGGACGGACGTACATGGCTTAATCGATTTAGAATTGGAACATAGTTCATATGGGTGTAAAAACTTTGTACAGGTTCCCAAATTACAGGTGTTCAAAAATAGGAAAATTTAGATTTTTGAGCGCTAATAGCCCTTTAATAGAGGATGGTGCAAAATCATTTTCTGAGGTAACTTACACTAATTTTAAAAGATCCTCTTCTCACAAATTTGTAAGGTTGTAACTAAAAGCCGGAGAAATGAAAGACGAAAAATTTTACAAAATTTTGTAAATTATAAAGGTACGAAAAGGTCTTCTACCGTTTTTAGATTGAAAAATTAATAAACAGAGTCTGAGCTATACACATTTGAAGAAAGGGCTTATTAAAAATTTTGAACGGCTGCAACTTTATAATCTTTTATAGCTAAAAAAGCCGTTAACACACAATACAAAATAACACAAAATATATTAGCCGTTAACAGAAAATATATTACTACAGCTTTGATTTTTATGTCTTACTGAAGAAAAAATTGTACACGTGCCTAAGTTACAGGATGTCTAAAAAAGGAAAATTTTAAATTTTTGAGTCCTACTAGCCCAAAGTGGGTGGTACAAAAAAATATTCTAAAGAAATTTATACTAATTCTAAAAGCTCTTCACAAAATTTCAAGTCTCTTTCTATAAGCGTGCCAGAGTAATGTAGGAAGAAATATCTTGCAAAATTTTATTTTCACATAAGGGTAAATTAAATATTAAATTTAAAAATTATCTATATTGATATTGATTTATTATGATAAAAGAAATTCTGTCGTATGTGCCATAATAAAAAATATTAAGCAGAACTTGAGATATACACATTTAAAAATTGGATTCTTTCAAAGTTTAAGGGGTTGCACCCCATAATAATGGGCTACATAAAAAAGTGTTCTACAACATCATCATCATCAACATCAACATTTTTGTATGAAACCTACCCATGCCTAAAATTTCATTGCTATATCTTTAACGGTGTAGAAGTTTTTGTAAACAGACGGACAGACGGACGGACAGAGTGAAACTAATAGGTAAATTTTTCAAAAAATTTTTTTAAAAATGGAATATATTTTTTACATTTATTAAAAGGGAACAGAGGAAGGGAACATTTTTTTTTTAGTTTTAATTTTGTATTTTTTGTGTATTACATTTTAGTTATTAAATTATAGGAGATGTAACCCAGTTGTAGGCTTTTTCAAATTTTTTTGTTTGACATACTTTAATATTAATATTTATTTCGAAATTGCTTAACTAAAAAGTCAGAAATTTTTATTTTAATCAAGTTAAACCATAATATTTGTCCTGAAAAACCAAAAAAATGATTTTTAAATGGAGATTTAAGAAAAATGTCTCTTTATCAAGAATATATTTATGTCTTGTTCTATAAAAAAAAATATAATGAACTTTCTTGACCTATTCATTCTATATTTTAATAAAATTTTCCGAAAGGAATTCTAAAAAATACATTATTCCTCGTGAAATGAAAAATTAAACTAATATAATGTAGTTTTAATATGATAATAAGTTTTGCTTTAAGATTACAAAGTCCGTTACCTATATCCTTATTTTCCAAGGATATTTTATTCTTTTAAACTTAGAAATTTTTGTTTATCTTTAACATTCAATCGACTTTAAGAAGAACGTCACGTTCGTTCTTCAATTTTTTATGCATATGGATAACATTCTGTTTTTTTTTTTTTTCAATTCTGTACATCCCATTAAGAATATTATGTGGTTCCTTTGTTTACTTTAGTTTTTAGCATAATCTTTATTTAAAATTTTGTTATTCCTAAAGATTTCATTTTAGACTCCTACACAATCTTATACAATATAATATATAAATATACTATCAAAAGATTTTTGCTCTAAGGAACATTTGTCACAATAATAAAATTTGTCCAGACATAAAGATGTATAAATTTTTCTCTTTAGGATACAAAAAAAAACAAAAAATGAAAATATGAAAATTGTTTAGAATTAGAAACAATTTCCGAAGGAAGAAAAAATAAGAAGCGTACACAAAAGGATACAACGGAGGAGCAACAATAACAAAAATAATAGTAACAAGCAAATGAATGAATAGTAACAGTAGGAATGTGACGGAGAACTAAGGTTAGGCCGGTAGTCAATTGAAGGGTAAAAAAAAAAAAATTGATCAACAATTTTTTATTTTATTCTTATTTTTTTGAAAAAATAGAAAAGGACATTTTGTATATTACAGAGGACATTTAACAACAACAACAAGGATAATTTAAAAAAAAGCAATTTCTTTTTATTTGATTTTTGTTTTGCTTAAGTTAACCTAGACAATATTCTCATTTGCTGTACTGTTCTGTTTTGTGTTATATGCGACTTCATGACTTCCGGCAATTTACAAGCTATCTTTAAAAGTTTTGATTTTCATGTTGATTTACCATGGATTCTTTACCTATTTTTATTTTATTCTTCGTCTTTGCCAAATCATTGTCAGTGACATGGAAATGTTTTTGTTGTCTTTCTGAGTAAGCAAGACAAAAAGAAAAAAAAAAAGAAAGAAAAAAAAAATAAACCAAGAAAAATATTCAAAAAAAATTTTCTACAACTTAATATAAATTTCCTCAATTTATTTTTGTCTTATTTCTTGAGGATACTTTTTTTTTTTTTGGTTTTTTATTATCCCCTTTTTTCCTGTTTTTTTAGTTGGTAAATTAAAGCAGAAAAAAAACCGTTTTAAGGAATGTTTCATTATGTATTTTTAAATACACATAACACAATAAATAAATTTTTATCTTAATAATAGGAAAATATATTGCTAGGATGTCTTTTTTTTCAATTTGTTAATTTTTTTTTTTACTTCCAGTTCCTAGAATTGGTTCATATAGTATTGGCCTTGTAGTTTATTTTTAAATGAATATATTCAGAGTATAAAAATGCTCTTATGTCCGTTTTTGTATAAGTGTATTTGAACGAAAGGATAATGGCAATAATGATATTGATTATATAATTGCATTGATAATGATGATGGTATTTAATAAATATCTAGCTTTTAAAAGATTATTAAAATTAATATGTTTTTGTTTTTTATTTTAGTTATTTCCTCTCTTTTTCTATAGACACAATTTTTGGTTTAAAGTGGCTTTCAGTTGATATAAGGTTTAGCAAAGATATTGAGAAGAAAAAATTGAAAATTGTGTTTTTTTTTTTTCATCTAATCAAAAACAACTTTAACTTATATACTTTCAAAAACGATAATGATGATTTGTAATAAGGAAATGGATATGAAATTACATAAAAAAAAAATTTAATAAATTCGATGTCAAAGTTATTACAATAAAAAAAAAATGTGTCAACGTTTATGTCTTTTTGACAGGTTTATGAATAAATTTTAGAAGGATATCGTTATTATTAAGTCCAAATTAATGAATTTTTGCTAGAAAAACCATGAAAAAAAATATTTCTGCCAGAACTATACATGGAAGATGGTTTTATAAGAATTTCTTTTAAAGAATTTAATAATAGGTTAACAAAAAAAAAAAATTTTTTTTTTATAGGCAGAATATAGTGTTAAAAGTAGGATATTATATTATATTGTTTGATCATTCGTCCTTATATCATTTTATCTTAATGATTAGTAATTTGCATTTGAATTTTGCCTTTTTCTATTGAAATGATAAAAAATATTTTAGAAAGACTTTCCTTTAATCTTTCATTATTGCGAGAACACAAAAATAGATCAGAAATTTTTATCTGTCATATAGTGATTGCTTTTTTTAATATTCTCTTAACCCAAAAAAAAAAAAAAAAAAAACTAAAAAAAACTGAAAAAAGTGAATAACAACAATATTTTGAATGCGAACAATTTAAAAGGAAAAATTTTAACACAGAAAAGGAAGAGTAGAAACCGAGAGGGAAGATTTAATCTTGTTTAAGATAAAATTAAAGTTGATTGTTAAAGTTAGTAATTACAACATAATTACTAAGGATTCCAATTAAGGATTTTTTTCAAAAAAAAAAAAAAATTATTTTTTTTTTTCGCTTCATCCTCTTTAATCTTTTAGCTAAGAACAAAAAATTGAAACTGAACAAAATCAAAAAAAAAAAAAAAACAAAATGAAGATATTTTAGGCGAAAGTAAAAATTACTTTTGAATTTTATTTTGTCGTATTTGAAAATTAAATTTAAAATTTTTTGTGTTAAAGATACTAAGTAATTTCTTAGTTCTTTTTAGTCCTTCACAGTATTAAAAAAAAAAATGTCGTACCGTTTATTTTAAATAACATTTGGCGACAAAAGACGGGAGGATATTATAACTGTTAATACTTTGATGATTCAATCTGATTTTTTGGTTCAGTTGTTTGCCGTAACAAACTTAAGAAGCATTGTGAAAAAAAAGCTTAGAGCAACATAAACATTTTTAACCAAATAAACGGTTTTTTCTATTTATATAGAAAAAAAAAACAATTTTTTTTTTAAGGAATTAAAGGAGGTAATAACTAAAATTTTTTAAATAGAATTAAATTGGATTAAATGTTATAAGAAAAGAGCAAAAAAAATATATAGGTATATATTATTTTCTTTTTTCCAGTTTTCTTTTCTTTAGAAAGGAAATTGGGTTAATAAATTGACAAAAAAAAAGTGTTGATTTTAAATTTTAACCACTAAATAAGGATTTATTTTTTGAGGAAATAAAAAAAAAATAGAAAAGGAATTTGAATTTGATATGTTATTAGGGCAAAAATAAAATAATGCATTATGCATTATGATTCATATTAAATTATAGAAAATTATTGGTTATCTTATCAGATAAGTAGTTTTCAAAGTATAGTCATTATTTAGTTTTTATTTTGTTCCTTTCTAGATCTAATGTTATTTTGGGCTATTAGTTTGACTTCTACCCTTGTTTTTCCTTTTATTTCGTTTCAATTGTTTTTTTTTTCCATTTTCTGGGCCTGCCTACTTTTTTTCTTCTGTCAGTCTAATGTCTGTTTAGCAACGGAGTTTCTTTTCAGTATGTTACACTTCCTCGTTATTTACAGTGTACAGCATATCTTTCATAAAATAAATATAGTGTGCATTTTATTTGCAATTATTTTACATTCAATAATATTTAAAAAAAACTCATTTTTATCAATTAGAAAATAGTTACTTTTGTAAAGTAAGTTTTAAAATCTTAGAAAATAAAAAAAACAACAAAGGTGAATGAAGCAAAAGTTTTTAAAGATCCACATTTTCCAAAACAACAATAAAAACTGTTTAGAATTGCGATTTGCACAAATAATTGTTTGAGAACTTGAGCAGTGTGGAGATATGAAGAAAACATGAAGAAACATCTTGCACAGTTTTGTTTTCACATAACGATAAAGAGTATATATTTAAGTACATACTAAATTGAAAAAAAAAAAACATAATTTTTATACTGACTTATAAAGTTAAAAAAATGTCCTGTCTGTTGACTTTTTAGATTGAAAAATGTTGCAGAATCTAAGATGTACATATTTGAAAATAAAGATTTTTTAAACTTCGAGGAGCTGTAGATTCGTAATAAGTGGGACTACATAAAAAACTAATTTAATTTTTATAAGGCACCTATCAATAGTTAAAATTTCATTGCTCTTGAACCGTGGAGAAGCTTTGTAAACGGACCGACAGGCGCATTGCCAGATTGTAATTAGTATCAATATTTTCCATTAATTTTCTTAGCTTGATTGCTTTTACTTGCCTGCGCTGTTCAGAGATCGGTAGATCTCTACAAACAGGCGATAGGGAAGATAGGAAGTCTGTGACCGGGGGCCAAACTCAAAGCCGTAAGCAGGGAGAAAATCCCTAGCAGACCAAGAGCTAAGGTGCGGCTGCCGAAGCAGACACAATTATCAAAATGATGAAAGTTTCAAATCCCCAACTTCCGACGCACAATTGGAAGATTGCGAAGCTAGAGAAAGTAGTAGGAGAATCTCGACAGGCGCTGAACATAGTCAATAAGAATTCCCTACAACCCCTAGCGCAAGCCAACGGGGTCATAGTTACGGCTTCACATCATTATCAGGGCTGGCTATTAAGACGGTCTACTTAGATCTGATTCTGATAGCTTTGATGACGCCAAAAGCTTCCCAATGGACTTTGAGGATGAAGCTAATGCTACGGTGATGGAGATTAAGGATGGCTCAGGTAATGAAGCTACTCCAAATTAATCTCCATCAATTCAAAACGGCTTCCGCCACACTTGAAATCCGCCTAAGGAGATTGGGCGAGGATATTATCTTCATCTAAGAGTCATGGGTGGCAAAAGAACAGGATAATGGACTAAAATACCAGAGTTATACGTTGTTATATAATAAAGAAGTATTCAAACCTAGAGCGTGCGTACTTTCTAAAACTACTTTAAATTTAACTTTTATGTTTACTTACAATAATGCTGATCTGGTCGCGGCGAGCCTAGAGGTAAAAAACTCAAGGTCCTGGGTTGTTGCGGCATATCTTCCTCACGACTCGCAGGCTTTACTTCCTCCATACAATCTTGCAGGGCTGGTGGCGAATGCTAGAAGGATGAACATTAGTGTCATCATAAGCTGTGACTACAATGCTCACCATAACATCTGGGGTAGTTCGCATACCAACGAAAGATGTGAATCACTTTTTGATAACATTGTAACTTTCTTGTCTGTAACATTGGCGGGGACCCTACCCTTGTTACTAGTAATAGGCAAGAAGTCCTAAACATAACCTTAGTCTCAGACTTCATTAATTCTAAAATAAACTCATGGAAAATTTCTGATGAGCATTCCTTTTCAGAGCACCTTGTGTTCAGTCTTGACGAGAGTCCCCCAATAAAGTCAGTCTATAGAAAAATTAAGAGAACTGACTGGAACAAATACAGGAAGCACTTAGAGTCAACGCTTCTCCCTTTAATTTCTGGAATTTCTAAAAATATACAGAATCTAGGTAGCCTAGTAAACGTTTTTAATAAAGCCTGCAATAAGTCCCTAGAGCATTCGTGTCTCATCAGTAAGCCTAGGAAAAAACCTAAACCACCTTGGTGCAATGATGAAATCAAAGCTCTAAGGAAAGATAGTAGGAAGGCTTTTAATAATGCCAAAAGAACAAATGAGGTACAGGACTGGAGCTCTTATAAAGCGGCTCTTAGTCAGTACAAAAACGCACTTAAAAAGGCGAATAAAGACACTTGGCGACTATTCTGCGGAGGTATAGAAAACGTCTCTGATCTCTGTATGATCTCTGGAGGTATAGAAAACGTCTCTGGGAAAATCTTATCGACAAACCCAATAGTCCCGGTCTTCTTAAAAAAGAGGATGACAGCTGGGCTACCACACGCGAGGAGTCGTTGGAATTACTTTTAAAACCCCATTTTCCTGGGTGAACAAATAATAGCTTCCAGGTGGCTTGTCTCCTGAATCCTCCCTCTACTATCTCAGAGGTGGTGTTACAGACTATATTCTATAGATAGTTTCAAGCCATTCAAGTCAGGCTGACCAGATAGTATTATACCCGCTGAGATCCAGCAAACTTCATATACTACCCTGGCTTATCTAAAAAGCATTTTCTGTGATTGTCATAATTTGGGGTATATTACAGATAAATGCCCAATGCCGGCAAAAGTAGTCACGTCTATGTGAAGGACTTTCGGCTTATAAGCCTGTCATCGTACCTTCATATCCGCTGCAATTTAGATAAAAATCTGTTGTCAGCCTCTCAACATGCTTACTGTAAAGGGAAGTCAATGGACACCGCACTTCATCGCACTTGACTAGCTCGATTGAAAAATCTCTAAATTTCAAAGAGTATACTCTTGCAGCATTTATAGACATTGATGGAGCGTTTAATAACGTCAATCAGGCAGCAATTGTAGACGCACTCACAAGTGTAAGAGTAGAACCGGAGTGCCCTTATCAATGCCCTTAGATAGCTAATATATTAATAGCTAGGGCCATCAGTGCCAACTTAGGCACCAACATAGACAACGTGGACTGTCAGTAAATCCGCAGAAAACCAAACTGGTCCTCTTTACGAGGAAATATAAAATTCCAAAAATAAATCCGCCTTCGTTAAGTGGCTCCGTTCTTGCCTTTAGCGGAATGGCGAAATTTCGAAAGTTAAGGAAAGCTAACATCACAGGAAGAATAAGAAAGGCCTCTATAGCACTCTACTCGTGCAAAAAAGCCATTGTAAGGAAGTGGGGGCTTCAGTCGTACATGGCTAACTGTCTACACACATCCGTAATAAGACCCATTTTTGTGTACGAAGTCCTAGTATGACGGATTCAAAGAACTGCCGCGCTTTGTAATTTTGGCTCTTTAATAATAACCCATTTTGCGGCATTAGACATCATGCTTAATCGAATGCCTGTAGAATATAATAACAAATTTGCAGCCGCAAAGGCAGCTGTAAGATTAGGTCAAGGTCACTCAGATATCATAAATTAATTCAAGTCCACTCCCGTTTTAGTGGACTATACTTTCCGAACTTACTTCTCCGGGAAATCTCACGCGACGAGCATACCAAGCCGCGATAGTTGGAACTCGAACACAGAGATGACCTTCGAAGAAGTACAATTCTACACGGATGGTTCTAAAATGAACAGTAGTGTAGGATGCTTCTCAGAAAATCTGAATATCAGTCATAATTTCCGATTACGAGACCAAAACGAATGGTCAAACTTGACCTCGTGCAATATCACAAGATTGATATGGTCCAAAACTGAATTAAGACGATTCAATGATCTGCTTTCTCTCAAAAGGACAAACATTGGAATGACATGGGTATAATCACAGGTCACTGTCTAATAGGGAAGGAAACGACTCTCCATCTCCTTTACACATGGCCAGCCTTGTCGGCAAAAAAGAACACCCATTTGCGGTAATATCTCTTCAACAATCTTAGCGATCAAGCAGATAAAAATGTGAAAAGCATTCTTCGCTTTGCAAAAAGTTCAAATTGGTTTTAACGAGTGTGATATAAAAGTTTCTAGCGATATCATAATGGACCAAATACGGTCTAGGTGTGCCTTTTTGGCAGCCACCTTAACCCAACCTAACCTAACCTTGCTTTTACTTAAATTATGTGGAATAAAACTAAAATTTTCAAAATTGAAAATGATAGTTTGAATTTTTGAAGAATAATTGAATTGCTGTTGTTTAATTGCATATCATTTTTCAGTTATTAAGTGCAATTCATAGAAATTTGAAAGTAAAGTAAAAATTTTATAAATTAATTGAAATTTTAGTTTACTGTGTATTTATTATCCCTTTTTCCTTACTTGGTATTTTTTAGTAGTACTTGTTACTAACGTAAATGTTTTTCTGTATTCTCTTGCTAAAATTATTGAATAGAATTCTTTTATTAAAAATAAAACCTTATATTATGCAATTCATTTTTAAACCATTTCCAAATATATTTTGAAAAAAATTAGCTTATTAATATCGCTTTGTCCATCCGTCCGTCTGTTTACAAAACTTCTACACCATTAAAAATAAAGGAAAAAAAATTGAATCATGGAGAGTCACGTAAAAAAATTAATATTATAGAACAACTTTTTCATGTAGCCCCATCGATTACGGAGCTGCAGCTCCTCAAACTTTGAAAAATACCTAGTTTTAAATGCGTATATCTTATGCTCTGCTTAACATTTTTCTAATCTGAAAACGCCATTCTACAGGAATTTTATTTACTTTTCTAAATCATCAATATCAAAATTAATATGATATAATTTTTTTAAATTTAGTATTTAAATTTAGCGTTATGTGAAAAACAAATTTTGCATAATTTCTCCACCTTCATTACTCCGGCACTTTTTTAGATATGGACTTAAATTTTGAGGAAGAAAGAACTTTTAGAATTAGTATAAGTTTCCTCATAACATTTTTTTTTGATCACCCCCGTTTATGAGCTATTAGGGCTCCAAAATTGAAAATTAGATATTTTTAAACACCTGTAACTTAGGTACCTGTATTTTTATTCTGCAACATATAAAAATTAATACTTGAGAAATACATTCTTACGTGCATTAACGGTTTTCTTTGTTATATAAGTTTCCAGATTTACAGCCCCTCAAAATTAGAAGAAAATCCTATTTTCGCATTTTTTGTTTTTATATAAAATTTTCAAATTTTGGTAGAAGTCACAATTCTCAACAGGTTGTATTAGCTTTTGGAAATGTGAACTTTTAAAACCAATATTTACATTCTGCCTTGTTCTATTTGATATCAAATGTACTTTAAATTTTCGCCAATCGTTTCTCAAATAACATTCAACTGGTTCAGTATTCTATTTTCCTTTTTGGTGTAAGTCACTATAATATACCCACACCCATACAAATACATTATCTTTTTTTCTTCTTATTTCTTAATGTCATATTGCTTTTTAACTATCTTTTATCTTTTTGGAGTTTGTAAAAAATATGAATTTTTCATCCACACTATTTCATCTTTTATGGTTTTCTATTTTTAGTTTTTGTTTTGCAGCGATGATTTAGTAACTCTAGGAGAATGGGATAAATTTTCGGGACAATTCGTGCTTAATTTTTTTTCATTTTGTATAACCTTACTGACATAGTTCAAGGTGTATAGTATATATGCCGTTACGTTTGTAAAGTTGTAAAGGAGATGAGACAGAAGAGTATAAATATTCTTGCTCAAGGATTGGATTCTGAATCGATTTAGCTATGTGAATCCATGACGTCTTCTGCTCGGCTGAACATCAATGAAAACAATGAAGCTTGAACTGAGCCCACGAAAGTTGAATTGAAATTGAACATGTTCGACCGGCAAGTGGTTCGATTTTCTTGAATACTACTATGTTTGTTATTGGAGCTTAATTCAGTTTTTAATTAAGCTAATAAATGAAATCTCAAAAATAAGTTTTATGTTAACGACTTCTACAAAACTTCATTGATCTAACGTAACAAGATCGGGTAACTGTCATATTTTCGTTTCGTTGGTTGAATACAACAGTTTCAGATGTCAATCCAAAAGATTGTTAATTTTTTTTGAAAACAACATAAAATAATATGTTCGTGCGGATATCCTAGAGTTGACTCACTCACTCATTTGTATCACTCATTTTCCTTTTTTTTTAATTTTTTTTCAAAATTTTCATTCCATTTGATTTTATTTCTAGTACCTGACATTTGCCATTTTATTGTACGAGGGCTGGGAGTATAAAAAGTAAGTAGAATACTCACATTAATAATGAATATGGCTCTAGTGAATTCATTGAAGAAAATTTTGATGCTTTTTTTCTTAAACTTGGTATTTTATTTTTGTTTTGTTTAAATTTTCTATATATATAGATATATATGTATATATTATATATATTATTTTATACTTCTGCAAAATTGTCGTGTGAATAAATAAAGAGTCTCGAATAAAGTATCATTTCATGAAGAGCAGATGGTTGCATAGGTATTACTTTTTATGTTGGTATAAAAATTTAGCTGAGGGAAGGAATTAAATAAAAAAAACTTAAATGTATGAAAAAAATAAGAATTTTGAGAATAAATAAATGAAAATGAATAAAAAGGTTTAAAATAAATGGAAAATTAAAAAAAAAAAACAAATTTGTGGTTTCAATTTTTAAAAGGTTTTTGTCTGCTATTTTAATTAGTGGCGGTTGATAATTTGTATGATCTTTCATTATTTGTTGCTAATTTATAAAAACAATTTCCAAACAATTAAATAAATGGTTTTTAAGGCAATTTGATGGAATAAAAAGTGTGTTCATCATTTATATCTATTTATAATGAAAAAAAAAAGTTCTGATATTTTATAAGGTTGCCCATAGTTCATCATGTCACGTATAAATCTTTCAGTTTTTATTTCTGTATCTCTAGAAATACTAAAGTCCTACTTAATTTGTGTAAAACATTATAATTTTGTTTTCTTTTTCGAATATTTTTTAAACCTGAATAAATAATATAAACACATAGGCTCTCAAGGAATGACAGAATTGAATTTATCTGAATCGCAGATAAAAATAACAAAAATACTACAAAGTTTAAGTAATGGACTGATAAAAGAAATAGTTTTAAATATCGATTTTTGAGGTGGAAGTAACAAGAAATATGAACCGTTCTTTGGGGAAACAGGAATATTAAGTATTTGATCCCGGAGAACATAAATTCCATTCTAAAGTGAAGAAGAAACTCATTTCTCATTTTCCTTAAGTGAAGTGAAGAAGAAATTCTCATTTTCCTTGAAAGGTTTATTGTAGAATATTTAAATGTTCTAAATAATTCATTTAAACATTTCTTTCATTACCTTAAATTCTATTTATAAAAAAAATATAAATTATAATATAATAATTATAAAAATTTTTTTATTAAACATTAACTTAATAATATTTAATTTTTTATTTTTTAATAATTTGTCAACACTGTCATTAAAACAAAATTTTCCTATTCAATCTTTCAACTTTTACATCATTAAATTAATTTTCATATCCATTATTTTGGCAATTAAATTACCATTTATCATACATAAAATAATAACTTTTCTAGGCATTTTAAAGAAAATGTAAATAAATTAATTTAAATAATAAAAACAATAATAAACAAACATAATAAATGTTCCTTTATTATTATTGTTAAGTCTACATTCAACTATAAAAATCCCTACTTTTCTTTTTTTTTAACCCTAACGTGTTATTACAATGTTTCTATAATTTTATTTTTATTTTGTTTTCATTCAAGAACAATTTTGAAAAATACAGATCTGTTCTAATTAAACTAAGAAACGGAACATCAGTATTAATTTCATTCTTGTAATTCTTTTTTTAATTTTATTTTAATATTAACATTAATTTCCCTAATCGATTGGGTTTCTTGGACTAAAAATTACATAAGTAAAAAAATTGTCTAACCTATAACTTTGATTAATAAAAGATGTACCAATTTGTTGAACTAAAACACACACAGATATCAAATCCTAGTTTCTTTTGATAAAACTCCGAAACTACCCTTACTTGTCCCTGTTGAAGAAAATGGAAAAAAAAGTATTATAATGAGAGAAACAAGTGGAAGTACAAAATTTGAAAAAAAAACATAATAATATCTAACGCTTCAGGGTTAATACTCTACATTAATTCCTTTTTATAATTTTCTATTCAATTTAATCAATCCCAATTATTTACAATAACTTAACTTTTCTAAATACTTACACAATATAATATTATAAATAAGCCATGGAAAAAATGTATAAAAACAAAAATTTAATACCTAACAGTAAAAATCATGAAACTTTTCTTATTCTTTTGTTTTCTTTTTTTCATTTAAGGATCTAAAAAGGATAATCGGATTAGCAAACAAACAACGAACGTCTGGAAACAAATAATTTTTTTTTTTCATTCCTTCCTGTTTTGGATGGTTTGAAAGAACGAATGTTCGTTAATATAATGTTGAATAATATTTTCTAATAAGAAAAATTTGAATTAAATTAAAACATATCTGCCACGTTTAGATATTACACACAAAAATTAGTTAAAAAAAAAAAGATAGAAAATAATACCAGTAAATTGTATGGAAAAAAAAAATTAATTTAAAGAAATCATATTATAATGATATAAAACTCTAATGGTACCTATACATATATACCTATATATTTTTCTATAACATCGAAAACAAAAACGAAATAAAAGGATTTCAACAATAGGTACTTAAAAACTTTTCGTACTTCAAAATATAAACAAAAAATTTTTACGATAAATTATAAAAGAATTAAAAAAAATTAACTTTTATAATTAAAAAAAAATAGAAAACTTAACAATAAAAGCCTAAAAATATGCAACTTTTTGAGTTTATTTCTACTGCAATAATAATAATTGAAAGAAAACAACATTGTAACGGATTAATTTTTAATAAAATAAAAAATAATTTAATTTTAATTAAAAAAAATAGTTAATAAATAAAACGACAATAAAAGAACTATAATAAAGAATAGTGAACATTTTTCAATAAAACAATAATTACTTTTTTTAAAATTTTTAATATTTATTTAATTTTTTTGTAGTACCTACCTAATATAAAAAAATGACAGTAACGGTATTGAAAATTTTAATATTTAATTGTGTAGAAAATTATCATAATATATAATGTAAATATTATCATAAATATATATATATATATATATATATATATTTATGTGTATACATAAATTATAATTGAAATTAAAAATCATAAAAAAAAAATATAAAAAGTGTTATAGAATTTATTAATTAAAATTTTTTCATTTTTTATCAATAAAAAATAGATTTATATTTTTTTGTGTGATAAAAAATAAGTGTTGGAAAGTGAAAAAAACATATTATTTAGCAAAAATGTTTTTGCTAACAACAATAAAACTACTTTTAATTCTTTTAAATATATTACCACATCGGTTTACAAACAGAAAAGTTTTATTTGTTATATATATGGCAACATTAGTTACACATGGTGAGTATTACAAATAATTTATACCTATATATAATTTTAGTCATATATATATAATTACTTTCTGTATCTAAAGGATTAGTTCACGGTTTTTCTTTTAATCGTTTTGTTTTTTTTTCAATAAATCATATTAATTTAACGATTTTAAATTTTTTCCCAATTCCTTTGTATGTATTTTATTAAGAAATTCTTCTTTACGAAATTGATGGAAAAATTAATCACAATTTTCACTAAAATATATATAAAAAAACTTCACTAGGGAGCCGTGTTGGCTTAGTGGGTAAGAGCGTATAAAATACATTTCAAAACACCGAGGGAGGAGAGTGTGGATTCGAATCCCACATGCACTCTAAGAATAATTCCTCTTTACGACATTTACAGCCACACCTGAAAAGGAAAGGCTATGTAATTTCCTTGTCACATTTATGTGGCAGGGAAATGAACTACAAGAAAAAAATAATTTCACTAACACTATAAATTTCTATAAAAATTTATTAAATATTTTCTGAATACTTCTACGATTTTTTTATTTGGTCGAATGCCTAAAACTCAGCTTGAACTCAAATCTCACTTTCCAAACAAAAACTACGCTTGAACTCGTAGATTTTGTTTGGAAAAGTTAGAAAAGTTAGTTCAGTTCTATGCATTCGACCATATCGACCATGCCGTCTTGTATTGTTTGAGGAGCAATTTATTTAAAATTAATAAAATAGAAGTAGAAATTAATAAAATTGAATCTATACTATTAATTAAAAGAAAAGTACCTAATATTGAGTTTCATTAAAGTTATCCATTATATAAAAATGTATAGACTCCAGTTTCAGTTAAACACAAGTGTATATGTTTAAAAAAATATATGTTTTCGAATGCTAACAAAAAATAATACAAGGTCTAAAAAGAAAAGTTTACATGAAATTTATAGTATGCCTCCTACAAATATTGGAATATAATGTAAGAACTACCAATTTGTTTTCAATTTTATCTAAAAGGGCTTTAAAATTCCTCCTTTTTAAATCATTTTAAAAGTGGGTTTGAATTTAATTTTTTTATTCATAAATATGTACTTCAAAAATAGTCTTTCAACTGCTTTTTTACTAAAAAAATGTTGGTTTTTGATGGTTCAACTACTTTTCCTTGTTATTGTTTTTTGATAGTGTTAAAATGGTTGAAAAAAAATTTAAAATATATTATTTAAAATTTTTAGTTCCTGGAAAAGCTAAGTAGAAAAATTCTCTCTGGTCTGTTATACAAAAATTGAAAAGTTTATTATAATGCAAAATTCGGCATATTCGGATGAATATTTCATAACGAAAACTTAAAATGTGACATTCGGTTAAATGGCGGCAGTTATTAATTATAATTGTTCGTTATGATTTTACAGCTCTCTTTTTTATGTACCCAATAATATTTTTGCCTTTCTGTTTTTAAGGCTATAGTTCTGCCAACGTTTCATATCATCCATTTTTATTTTAAGGCTGAAAAGTTCTTGGTTATCTTTTAGGTATGACTAAATACAAGATTAGAATTTATGCTCCATTATTCCTCAATGTATTAGAAGAATAACTCTAATAATGTGGTCAGATTAAAGATATGGTGTTGTGATTTTATACGTTATATATAATAAAAGCACCTTATTTTTATTTTACATGTACTATTAAAAAAAAATTCATTCATTTATTATTCCTTTTATCAATTAGTAACAAACAGAAAAAAAATACGTTGCTCTAACACCTTTATTATATAAGCTGGTACCAAAAGTGGTGCCGTACACAAAAGTCATCCTTATTTTTTTACAAATTAATTTTTGGGAAATTGTGGAAAAGTCGTCTAATGAAAGAAAAAAAGTCTAGTAAAAACGAGGAAGAGTGCAGTAGAGTAGACTGTGTCAACTCTGGGATACCCGTATGAACGTAATATATCCTGTTTCTATAAAACTTGATCATCTTTTAAAAACATTCAGATGTTTTAGTACCGAACTACAGAGATATATTTATGTAAATTGTGGAGTTGTATGACAGCTACCCGAATCTATTGCGCCTAGCTTCATTAAGTTCCAAGTGCTTTAGACCAATCAAATTTTACAAAAGTTTTTGGCATGCAACTCGACACTTTTTCACTAAATTTAAGATAGCTAGCTTCAATAGACACTGAGTTATTTTCATTTAAAAAGAGAAATTGTATGGCAACTTTCCGAACCTGCCATATCATAATAACGAAATTTTACAGAAGTTGTTGCCATAAAACTGGATCATCATTTGCAAAATTTCAGATACCTCGATTGAATAGACACTGGGTTGTTTCCATTTAAAGAAAGAAGTTGTATGGCAGCTACTCGAACCCGGCGTCCGAAAATGGTGAAGTTAAATAGCAAAACTAACAATTTTGTAAAAGTGACGTAAAAAAAATTTCAGCCTCCTAGCTCCTTTATTTTTTGAGTTATCGTGCGGACGGACACTGAGTTATTTTCATTTAAAAAGAGAAGTTGTATGGCAACTACCCGAACCTGTCGCACCACCACAACCAAATTTTGCATAAGTTGCTGCCATAAAACTTGATCATCATTCGCAAAATGTCAGATTCCTAGCTTCAATAAACACTGAGTTATTTTCATTTAAAAAGAAAAGTTGTATGGCAGCTACCCGAACCCGTCACACCACCACAACCAAATTTCGCAGAAATTGTTGCCATAAAACTTGATCATCATTCGCAAAATGTCAGGTTCCTAGCTTCAATAAACACTGAGTTATTCTCATTTAAACGGATAAGTTGTATGGTAGCTACTCGAACCCGTCACACCAGCACAACCAAATTTTGCAGAAGTTGTTGCCATAAAACTTGATCATCATTCGCAAAATGTCAGATTCCTAGCTTCAATAAACACTGAGTTATTTTCATTTAAAAAGAAAAGTTGTATGGCAGCTACCCGAACCCGTCGCACCACCACAACCAAATTTTGCAGAAATTGTTGCCATAAAACTTGATCATCATTCACAAAATTTCAGATTCTTAGCTTTAACAGACACTGAGTTATTCTCATTTAAACGGAGAAGTTATATGGCAGCTACCCGAATCCGTCGCACCACCACAACCAAATTTTTCAGAAGTTATTGCCATAAAATTTGATCATCATTTGCGAAATTTCAGAAACGTAGCTTGAATAGATACTGACTTATTTCTATATAAAGATAGAAGTTGTATGGCATCTACTCGATCCCGTCGACCGAAAATGTTGGATTTAAATAGCAAAACTAACAATTTTTCAAAAATGACGTAAAAAAAATTTCAGCCTCCTAGCTCCTTTATTTTTTGAGTTATCGTGCTGACGGACGGACGTACATGCCTTAATCGACTCAGAATTCGATTCTGAGCCGATCCATACTTTTGACGCTATATCTAGCTCGACTCCTTTAAGGTGTCACAAACGTAATGGCAAATTTATTATACCCTTGAACATAGTTCATACGGGTATAAAAATGTATATTTTACTTTCATTATTTATGACATGTTATGGGTTAAATTCCAAAATAATTATACCCGTACGATAGGATCGGGTATAATAAAATTACTCCTCCGTTTGTAACACCTCGAAATAAGCGAGCTAGATATACCTTCAAAGGTATGGATCGGATCAGAAAAAAATTCTAAGACTTTTGAGCCATGTCCGTCCGTCCGTCCGTCCGTCAGCACGCTAACTCAAAAACTAAGAAAGCTAGAATCTTGAAATTTACACAAAATATTATGGGAATAATTTGTAGGTTCTCTATTTTTTTTGGTTGAGTTTGGACCAAGCCTTAGGGTAGCTCTCTAACATCTAACTTTTAGATCCCCACATTTTTTTTGAAATAGAGCTATGAATTTTTAACTGCTGATAGACCTCACAAAAATATTAATTTTATTTTTAATAACTTTTTTTTGTAGCCCCACCCGTTACGGAGCTACAGCTCCCCAAAGGTTCAAAAAAGCTCTATATTTAAATTGTTATAGCACAAGTTGTATAAGGTATATCTTCATTTTGAAAACGCCATACGAATACTACTTTTATTAGCTTTAAAAGTATATATACAATAAATATATATTTGTGACATACGGGGTCTTAATTTACCGTTATGCGAAACTCAAATTTTGCAAAATTCTTTAACCCTTCTATCTTCTAAACGGTTTAAGTTGGAAACTTAAAATTTTTACAGAAGTTAGATCTTTGAAAATTAGTATGAGCCGTTTCAGAAATTTTTTTTGTATCACCCCCCGTTTAGGAGCTGTAAGGGGTCAAAAACTGAAAATTTCCTATTTTTAAATACCTGTAACTTGAACACCTGTTAAAATTTTTTTGAAATAATACACAAAAATTAAAGCTTCAACATTATACTCTTATTTCTGTTAATAACTTTTTTTAATAATATAGGGTTACTTTATAATTGACGAAAGTGTTACTGGATTTTTTCAGATTTTCTAACAAATTTCTTTAAAACGAATTTTTTGCATTTTGTTTTACTCGATAATTTGAAATTCTTGAGGATATAATGCGTAGTACATAAAAATGTAAATAAATAAACAACATAACGGTTGTTTGAAGAATTTTTATTTATATGATATTGATATATATACATACTTATATAATATCATGTTTATTTACATATCGTATATGTCACTAGTGAATGAATGATAAGAGTATATATGTATATTATATAGCACCGTATTAACATACATGTATGTATTTTATTGTACTTATAAGAAATTATTCTGTCAATGGAATATTTAAATATAATATAATATAATATTTAAAATTATATTTATTATTTTGTACTAAGTAAATTTAATATACATTTACCGCTTAGTATTAAATGGTACTATAGAATATTTGAAAAAGTTTTGGATTGATAATCGTTATGTGGAAGGTTAGAATCTGCTTTAGAAGAATGTATATATAAACATATAGTTTGAATATATGTGCAACCCATAAGTTCTAGAAATTATAAAATTCACCCAAATTATTTTAAAATACTAAAATATTAAAAAAATAATATTGTAGGCAGAGTGGCTGTGAACATACTAACGGTTCGTACGGGTATCTAAGAGTTGACAAAGGCAACTGTATTCTTCCTCGTTTTGTATATATAAAAAAAAGAAAATTCTCAAAAACCATAAGATTTACTTATTTTTAGTACATTTCTAAAAATATTTTGAAAAAATGTGCATATTAGTTTCACTCTGTCCGTCCGTCTGTTTACAAATTTTTTTTTAATTTAATATTTAATTTACCGTTACGTAAAAATCAAATTTTACATTATATATTTCTACCTTCATAACTCCGGCACGCTTTTAGATAGGCACTTAAAATTTTGAAGTAAGAAAAAACTTTTGGAATTAGTATAAATTTCCTAATAATATTTTTTTGGACCACCCCCTGTTTATGAGCTATTAGGACTCAAAAATTGAAAATTTGTTATTTTTAAACACCTGTAACCTAGGTACCTGTACAAATTTTTCTTCGGCAAGAAAAAATATTAAAGCTTCAGTAATATATTTTATAATTATTTTAAATTATCTGGACTTACAGTCCCTCAAAATTGCAAAAAAGTCCTATTTTCACATTTTTTTTCTTATTATATGAAATTCTAAGAAAATTTTCAAATTTGGGTGTTAGCCACAATTCTATACAGTTTGTATTTGCACATGTGCGCTTTTAAAAACTGTTGGTTTACATTCTGGTTATGCTATCTAGGAATTTGAACTACAATTTAGTTACATATAAATATTTATTTTTTACAGAAAAGTCACAAATACATACATATACATGTACATATACATACATATACCTATTATAGTTCATAAATCATAAACTTCAACTTTTCACTAAGCCCGCTCATCTCAGTGTCTTTACGCGCATCTAAGTGTCTTTACGCGCATCTAAATGTCTTGTCACACACATTCATCGCATATTTTATGTATAAATATCTACATACTTACTTACATATATTCAACAAACAAAAATTTAAAAATGATTGCCGTCGATACAAAAAAGGATATAAAATGGTTGTTGATACAAAAAGGGAAAATATATAAACTAGATGAATAATTATTATACATATACATTTAATTTTACACATAGCTAATTATTTTTAAAAAAAATAATATTTGAAGGCAACGACCATATATTTCATACATTTGTTTTATTCAGTAATAATTCTTTTAAAAATTCTGTTATATCTTTGTATGAAAATTTAATTTTGTTAATTTATTTAACTTTGCTGATGTTCTTGATATAATTATTTTATAACCATGTGTTAGTACCGGGATCTAAAATGTGTTTAAAGTTAAAAGTCCCTACCTCAACGCGAAGTGTGTCTAAAATAGCTTGAAGTATTTCACGACCCCTTTAACAACCAATAAGTTCAACAACATCTTTTAAAAAAAGATTATTGTTTCATATATTGTGTAAATAGCTTATAAGCTAAGTGTATGTTAAATTATATTTTTCAAGAATGTCTGACTAACAGAGAAGAATTATATTAAAATAAAATTATTATTTGTTGGAAAAGATTTAAAAGAAAAGGAAAGGAAAAAAGTGAACAGGATCAATATAAATAATATATATTAACTGGTTGTCAAAAAATATTTAAACTTTTTTCCAAGAGTTGTTCTCTTAAGTGTAAGAAACATGAATTTAGCAAAATATATGACATATTCATTCAAGTAATTTTCAAAATTCTAAAAAAATTCCAAATTTAAGCATTTTTTTTGCAATAATAATTTTAAAATTACAAAACAAAACGATTACAGAAAATCTAATTTTGTAAATGTTGATACAAACCTTTTAGTCTTTTGAGAATTTTCATTTTATTTTCTTAAATTCACCATAATATAATATTTTTCATATCATTTATTTTGATTTCACAATTTTTTATGAAAATTGTCGATATTTTCCTTAGATTTGATTAGAATGCGTAATCAAACAAAAAAAAAAAAAAAAATGGATATTTTTATTTTATTGATTACAATAAAAGGATATAACGAGATTTAAATCCATATAATTCGATGGTTTAGAACGCAAAAATGCTAAGTAACAAACTTAAAATTTTCCACAGGAGCGTTTTGAAAGTTTGAGAACTTGCAGAAAAAAATCCGTGCAAGTTAGAAAATTGCACCAAAGCTTTTTTGGTTTTTAGTTTTTTTCTTTAAAAACTACTTATATTAACTTTTAGCTTCAAAAAAAAATGTTTAATAAAACCTGAGATTTTGTACAGGAAGGTCTGTGTATTTTGTGCACTTAGCATAAAATGCCTACTACAATTCCGATTTTTGTAGTTGCATAATTTTAAGTGCCGTACTTAGCATTTTTGCATTTAATAAGTATACATTTATTTGTAGAACAAAAATTCTAAGTAAGCACTTAGTATTTTTGTATTTGATTAATTTATAAATTTTGTGGTGGTAAAGTTCTCAGTGCCGTACTTAGCACATTTGCGTCTAATCAGTATACATTTATTTGTAGTACAAACATTCTAAGAAAGTACTTAGCATTTTTGTGTTCTTCGTCCTTGTACTTAACCTTTTTGTAGCACAAGGATCTCGGAAACTAATTAACGCACACTTATGAGAAGTTTATACACTGAAAGAACATCTTCCAATATTAGTATTAGTGTAAAAAAATGTATTTTGAAAAAAATGTTACTTAGCACTTTTGCGTTCTAAACCATCGAATTATGGTGAAAAAAAATGTTTATTCAGTTTTTTATTTTTTTCGAAAAGTAATAAATTTCTAAATCCTAGCTTTCAGTTGCATACATTATAACTTATTTTATTTTACGGCTGATTCATTATTAAAACAAAAAATAAAATTTAACAAAAATTTAAATCTCTGCTGATCAATTTGTAAGAAAATATTAAATGAGAAAAATTCTTTGTACATTAGATGCATATATAACACCTTATTATATTATGCCGTATAGTTTAAAAAATTCTTGATGAAAACTGATCTGAAAAATACAAAAAAAAAAAAAAATAATAATTTGCATAATAAATTTCATTGCTTTTCCTTTTTAAGGAACGAAATATAGAAAAGGAATGTTGTTAGTTTTTAAAATCTTTTAAATATCTTTTCTCTCATTTGAAAATTATGCAATTCTAAATTCCTCCTTTTTTTATCGAACCTTATATTAATAGATATTTTTATAATATTTATAATGAATACTTGTTGTTTTTCTGATAATCTTGTAAAACATTTTAATGAATTGTGTTCCTTCTGAGTTTAGAAGTTTAGTTTTTATTCATTTGTGATAAAAATTTTAGGTTATAATGTGAAAACTTTTGTTGTATATGTCATATTTATGTATTAATTTTCTAGTCATTTGGGGGATATGTGGTTCCGTTTTTCACAATCATTTTTAATAGGTAATATTTTGTTTTAATTTTAACAACTTTAAAATTTCTAATCAATTATGAGATCCTTTTCGAGCACTGAACTATCAACTTAAAATTTTTTTATCGCAGCTATTTTCAATAGCAATTATTGTTGGAAAATTTAACAGCTCAATGATATAAAGAATTAATAAACATTATATTAAATACCGAGTAGAGTAAATTGGATTTCCATTTTATAGTATTAGATCCTTTTGTTTATAGCGACTGAAAAGTAGTTATTGAACTGATCAGCCATACAATAATAGCTTTTATATCTTAAAAACTTATTTAATTTTCGATATTATAACAATTTTTGAGATTAGAAATAGATATCTTGCTTAAAGATTAGTTTCGTAAGTTGTAATAAAAAAACAAAATTATTTTTTTAATGACGATGCCCGCAAATATTTAGTTATTCTTATAGTAGGAATATGCCTTAATTTCTTAAGTTATTCCTTAAAAATTAAACAACAAAAAATGCAAAATAAAAGCTTTGTCAAGGCGTCGTCCATTTTCCAAAATACAATAAAAACAGTTTAGAGTACTGCGTGATGAGTGTGTAAATTATTTTAAAAATTCAATAAATGAGAATAAATTGTGAAAAATCAAGGAACACATTCTTCCAATATAGAAACCCTATATAATTAACAAAGTTAGAAATATATTATGTAAAAATATTAAGTTGAAGCTATAATTATTCCATTCATTTTAAAAAATTTGAACAGATGCTTTAGTTACAGGTGTCTTAAAATAGTACATTTCCAATTTTTAGCGTCTAATGCCTCTTACACCCGAGGAGGTATAAAGAAAATTGTTAAGGTAACTTATGCTTCTCTATATTTCACTACTTCAAATTTAATTTTAAAAATCTTCTCAAAATTCTAAAAAATCCTTCCTCAAAATTTCAAAGTTATAACTAAAAGCGTGCCAGCGTTATGAAAGAAACAAATTTTACCAAAGTCGTCTTAAACTAAATTTATGTAATTTTAATATTAATTTCTAAAGCTAAAATATACTGTCCTGACGATCGGAGATTTTAGGATGAAAAAATGTTAGGCAGAACCTGCGATATGCACATTTAAAAATCGGGTTTTTCCCAATTTTAAACTGCTGTTGCTCAGTAATGGGGGCTGCTATTTGTTTTGTAAGATAATTGTTATGAGAACTATATCCATGAGAGCTATATCGATTTAAATTTAAATATTAAACGTTGTAGAAGTGTTTTAAGCAGATGAAAGAACGGAGTAACGAACGAACATAATGAAACTAATGAACGAAATTTTTTATTAAAAATGTGCTAAAAACAAGTGAAGATATAAGAAGGAATTTTTATTAATGTGATTTGATCCGTGTTTTTATATTTCGTTCATTTTTTTTTGAGAAAAAAGGTAAAATGAATCTCAAAATTGTTGTAACTATATGTTTTTTATACATATGCTATGAAAAAAATTGTTTATGTTTTAAAAAAGGATAATAATAAAAAAAAAACTAAGTAAATTTTAGAATTTGAGAAATATCAGTACTTTAAACATGTAACGTATAATAATGAAGTTAGCAAAAAAAATATTTTACATGTGAAATATGCGAAATCGTAACACTTTATAAACATTTTATATTATGAATTAAAATTCTTTACTTGTGACTCTAGTGAAAGGGATTTATTTCCCTTTCCAGTTTATCTAATGAAAGGGAGGAGATTTAAGCGTTCATTAAGTTCAGAAATCTTCAAATTTACTGCACAGAATTGTTAGTTTAGGGAATGCCGTTATGGTAAATTATGGAAATGGAATAATTTAAGTGAAAAAGTTTTTAATGATTAATGTGGCTTCCTATGCGTTACATTTGGAACTTTCCGTTACATAATGTTAAGTTGATTCAAAATAAAACGTTAAGGATGCCGTTTCCTCTTAATCGTCGGACAAAATTTCCTTTTTCCATAGGTATGTTATTTATGTGAAGAAATCGACAAATATGCAAAATAAACACAAACATTATAAGTCATATCCAATGTGCATGTATCCTTTATTTTCTCTCTTCTTCTATTTTTTTTTGTTATTCCTTTACTTAATTTTCCTAATTCAAATTCGAAACGTTTACATTTTAATTTTTTTTTTTTTCTTGCTTGAAATTTAACAATTTAATACTCCTTTCTGATTTTTTTTATATTATTTTGTTATATTAATAAAAAATTCTGCAATCCTTTTTTCATTCTCATGGGGTGGTACAAGTAAAGAATTTGAGTGGGTATTTTTCTTTTTAGAACATGTGTCTTTTTTGTTCAATATTAAATTTTCTTTTATTATTTTGTTCAAAAGTAGGCCAAATCCCGAACTTAAAATAATAGTGAATAGCCCCAATGGAAAAATCAAGATTTTCTAATATCAATAATCGGACCCTTTTAATCCGTTTTTAACTAAAAATAAAAAAAAATGTAAACACAAATTTTTCTTTTGCTTATGAATGGTTTGTATATATATATATATACACATATATATATAATATATATAATATATATATGTATATATATATATGGTATGATTACATTACCGAATTCAGAACTCAATAAGGATAACGCACAAAAATTGGAAATATAATCAAATAAGAGAAAAAAGGGGATGTAATAACGTATGTTAACAAAGTGGTTAGAAATACATCCTGTTAACGAATCGATTACGTGCCAGTGAGATTGTTGTTGTTGTGTTGAATGGATATTTTAATATTAAAAGAAGAAAAAAAAACCAGAAAAGGAAGTAGAAAAAAAAAAATTCTCTTTTGACAATAAATATATTTAAAAAAAATTAAATTTATATCTTAAGTACAAAGAAACAGAAAGAGAATGCAAAAAATATTTAAAAAGGATTTGTCTAAGTTTTTGTTTTTACATAGAGTATAATGATATTGGAATTTTACATTTATTCAAAAGGGTCTATTATCCATTTCTTATACAAATTATATAATATAAATTTTTTTTTTTGTAGTGTTAGAAAATAATTTTGAATCTTAAGTTTATTACTCTTGAATAAATTTTCTGAATATTTTTGTATTTTCGTACGTTTACATTTTTTTTGTGTTTGAAAAAGATATGTTATAAAATAAAAGTTGACAGATTAATTGAGTTATAGAATTAGGCCAGCCTTGCAGAAGTATTCTAGACTCCATATACAGAATAAAAAAATAAAGGAAAAAAATTAACTAAAAAATAAAAAAAAAAAAATTTTTTTAAATTAATTAAAAAATTAAATTTAATTAATTAAAAGTTAACTAACTTTGGAACCATAATTATGTGTTCTATTAGAAAATTTTGAATTCTGTCAACAAAAATCTTGCTTAAGTTTCTGAATTTGTTTTATATTTTGAAAAGACCTGAATGCTTTTCTTTCTATTACTTCATAAGAATAACTCAAAAATCTCTTTGGAATTTTTTTAATTTCCTGGTTGTTTTTATCTTCTTTTTCTCTTTTCGTATTATTCTAAGAAGTTTTTTTTTGCACTGATTTTATTTTTGTACACATTTTGTGGTTTTCGAGATATAATTGACTATTTATTACTATTTATTTTCTCAAGCCAGGTCCAAGCCATCAATCTAAAATAATATAATTACTTATGAAATTAAATACCATACAAAGAAGTATAGTGGATCAATTTGAGGAACAAGTAACAGTCTAATTAGAATATCTTTAGAAAATAGCATACTTTATTTTCATCATGCTAATGAAGCATGAAATACGCTTAAGAACTAAAGTTATAACTTTAATTCCACAAATAAAAAATGTTTGTATTTTTTATACTTTACAAAATATTTTCTTGTATATTCTTATACATATTCTACTTATCTGTTGCCGCTAGAATTTAATGTACTGTAAACCATTGTGATATTTTACTTGATAATTTATTGACAACAATTTATCGCTGATATATTGTTTTTTTATCGAACGAAACATAAGTAAGAAGGAAAAGACAATGGAGAGTTTCGCAACTCATGTAATTATTTTTATCTTTCGATTTTCCTATTTAAAGCATTTTTTCTGTTTCATTTATGGAAATTTAAAGTAAAAATTGTTCTGTTACTTTACAAAAATTAAAGTATTGTTTTTATTTTGAATCAACAGGACATGATAATATTTTGAAGACTTTTGTTTTTAAAACAACCCAACAAAGCATTCAAAAATAAATCAACTAAGAAAATGAGAAGGCGTAATGAAAACTTTTATACTGTTATATGTTATAGTTAAAAAATATTTGGCAAAATATCAGATTTGAAAGGAAAAATGCGAATAATTGTGAATTTCATTCCAAAAATATACAAAAGAATAAGTAAAAGCCAATGTTATGCGAAATAGGAGAAACAATCCAGTATTAGTGGATGTTAGTGGTTATATAGTAGGGTACATGTGCATATACATATGTTAATACGCATGGCGTATAACACATGGTTTTCGATTAAATATTTATAATTCAATCAAAATTTTATTTTTTGCCTCTTATCAACATTATGAAATATTTAAAATGAAACGATGATTGAAAGTGGATTATGAAAAATGAAGGAAGGAAGTAAAAAAAAAAAAAAAACAAAACGTATCCGGGGAAGAAAAGGCAATATATTGTAATGAATACAAGAATGTAATAAATAATTTTGTACTGATGTGTTTTTGTACATTTTGTTTATATTAAAAATTGTAACAATATTGTAACATGAATTCCATATGATATCCTGTGAGAATTTCCAAAAAAAAAATGCGAATAACAACACCAGCTAATAATAAGTCAATTCAAGCTACAACAAAAAAATATATACACATTACACACATTTTTTGTGGTTCTTGATGGGATAATTTAGAATTTTTGCTTTCAAGAGATTTTTGATGATAAAAAAAAATAAAATTTTTAATAATGATTCAGTTTTGTATGCATGTTAAAGTTTCCATTTCGAATAACTTCGTAAATATGAAAGAAAAATTAAAGCTAGGAGAGTATAGTGGAAGGAAGAAATAAATAATTTTTACGGATATAATTAAGTAAAACGGCTTAACGTGTTGATGATATCACGTTCAAGTTTTAATTTTTTTTTTTGAATTGAAATAATAAATAAGAAACTTTTACTTAAATAACTTTACTTAAATCATTTTTGTTTAAATTATAATATGGAGAGCGTAAAAAAGGATGTATATTGTTTTTAAAGAAGAACAAATGAAAATGATTAAAATAATTACTGAATAAAGAAAAAAAAAAATGAAATTTAGATAATTAAATTTGTTTTTAAATTAAATATTAATATGTAATTTAATGTTCGATAAGATTACTTATGGGTGATGATTCCGTATTGATGAATAAGTAAATAGTGACTATGATTTAATTCATATTTGTTTTGTGTTAAGTAAAATTTCTATAAAAAAAATTAGAGAGTTTTAGGAAAATATTGAAGTAATTTTTAGAAATTTTTAAAATGAAATTTTAAAGCACCGAAAACTTCAAGTGGTCCTAGTTGTTACTGAACCTGTACAAATCGTAATATAGTGTCACTTCGACATTTCTATTATTATAAGTAACATTAAAATGAAATCTAATACAAAAATACCATTAATAACTAAGAACAAATAAATATTCTAAAAAATCAATTTTTCTAATAATATGGGTACTAGTACTAAGGGCCTTTCCGAACCATCACACTAAACATCACACTTCGCACTAAATACTGTTTTATCGCACTATTTTTTTGTCCGAAAACTCCGAATAGTATCAAGTGTTGTTTGGAATTCATCGCACTTAACACTTGATTATCTGTCAAAGATTAGTGTTTTGAAAACCACACTAGATGATCGCACTTGCACTAAAAATATTCTTTTTTGTTTTCGTTAAAAGTGAATAAGTAAAAACTAATAATAAAAACCTTTTATTAGACACAATATTTTTAAAAATTATTAAATTAAATCATATTTCTCTTTTTCACAATTTTAAAATTTGAAAACTAAAATAAAAACTTACTTTTTTGACAATTAATGATATGTGCATTTAAAATTCACTCAATATTGCCATAGTGATCATAAATAATTCTAAATATAGTTAAATAATGCTAGAATAAAATGATTTTTAGCACTTATCAAAATAAATTTGACATAAAAATGCTATAAAAATATGCATTAAGCTAAGGCTGATTCTACTCCTAAAAATTTTTTAACTGTCATAAATTTGTAATCCGGACAGAAATTTAGTGCGATATTTAGTACGATAATCAAGTATTTTTGGAAAGTGCAAGTGCGAAGTGCTAGTGTCAAGGGCTAGTGCGATAGTTCGGAAAGGCCCTAAGTACCCTAAGGATCGAACATGTAAAAGGTAATAATAAGTATCTAAAAATTATAAATAATAAAAATTCATAAAAAAGATTGGTAGAATTAATATTTTTTACTTTATTAAATTTTTTACCTGATGTGATGAGCAGTATATTGGCTAGGGTATACTAGAGTACGGGTAGGAGATGATAGGACAAGCGTTAAAAATGTTTTAAAGTTAGTTTAAATTTATCATAAATTCTATATTTATTATTGTTATTTGTAAGATAAAAACTGGGTGTGGGTCGATTTGTTGAAAAACAAAATGTGGAATTAAAAATGTTGAAAAAAAAAACAATGTTAAAAAAAAAATGAAGAAATAAAAAATGTCAAATAGGGAAAAATGTTGAAATATAAAATATCGGAAAAAAAAAAATGTTGAAAAAACAATGCTGAAATAAGAATATACTCGTATATTTTATTTTTCTTTATCCCTCCTAATGCACATAATGTCATATATAAATATATATATAAATATTCTGGAAAAAGCGTATAACCCTGATTTTGAATCCAACTCTAAAATCCTTCCTAATTCAGAATCTCACATTTACATATTATATATAAATATTCAGGAAAAGGCGTATAACCTTGATTTTGAATCCAACTCTAAAATCCCTCCTAATTCAGAATCTCACATACACATATTATATATAAATATTCTGCGTATAATAAAAAACATATAACCCTGATTTTAAATCCAACTCTAAAATCCCTCCTAATTCAGAATATCACATACACATATTATATATAAATATTTTGGAAAAAGCGTATAACCCTGATTTTCAATCCAACTCTAAAGCCCCTTCTAATTCAGAAACTCACATTCACACATTATATATAAATATTCTGCGTATAATAAAAAACATATAACCCTGATTTTAAATCCAACTCTAAAATCTCTCCTAATGCAGAATCTCACATACACATATTATATATAGATATTCTGGAAAAAGCGTATAACCCTTATTTTGAATCCAACTCTAAAGTCTCTCCTAATGCAGAACCTCGTATATACACTTGTGTAAATATTTTAGAAAAAGGGAATACCCTTTGATTGGCTTATTTAGAATCCAACTCTTAAAGTTCTTCTAATTATTTTTATTACATATAAATTTCAACAATAAAGCACTTATAACAGTTGGGGTTGGCGCCCCACACTCAAGCTAAACATATTATTGAAACTTTTATATTTTTTAGGTACATATTTAATATTTTTTTTTCGATATTTTTTTTTTCGACATTTGTTTTTTAACATTTTTTTTTTCGACAAAATGACTGGCTCCCATAAAAACTTTTTTCTTTAATTTTCTTCTTTAAAGAATTTATGTTGTTTAAGAATTAAATCTCCAAAAAAAGTTTTATAAACCATTTTTAACTCTTTTTTTTTTATCAAGCTTCTTGCTGTAAATTGGATATTTATTTGAAAAAATACCAATCCTTTTTTTTTTTCAAATAATTTTTTAAATTTTAATTTTCTATATTCACACAATATAATATAAAAAGGTTTAGAATTAAAATTGAACCAAACATATTATAATATTTCTTTTTTTCAAAATTTCATTATTAAACTCCTTTATAAAACATCTAATAAACAAAAATTTGACAATTCAATAAGATATTTTTCACTGACTAAACAAATGTTTTCATTTCAATTTTAATAGTTGGGTCATACCTTTAAAATGGGTCTCATAAAAATAAACCCAAAAATAAAAAATATTATGTTGTTCTTTTCTTTAAATTAAGTCCAATATTTTTATTTATTCATTCAAATGTTTCCTTTAATGTATATTTTACTTATTTTACCTAGTGTTCGTTCTTTGGCCCACCCTTTAATAATACTTTTCTGGCTTTATACATACTCAGAATAAAATTAAAAATTCAATTTAGATTTTTCCTCTTTTATTTTTAAGCTGTTAGGAAGTAAAACTCTCTATTTTGATTTGAATGAAATTTTTAATCAGAAAAAAAAAACAGAGCAGAAAAAGGTGAGAGATGAAATGCTTGAAAAAATTCCACTGAATAACAAAAACAAAAAAAAAAATAAATGATAAAAACAATTCTAAAAAAAAATTAAGGTCGGTCTCGACACACAAAATATATACCGAAAACAAACAAAAAAAAAAATTATAAAAAAAATTGTATCTTTTTATTTCTTTTTTTTCTATTGTCTCTTGTTTTTGCTGTCCTTTTTTAATTTAATTCAAACTTCATCAAAAATTTAAAAATTAGAGTACTTGATTTCTTGGTTTAGTTCTGCCAGTTTAGATTTAAATAAATATATGTATAAGTTTTCCATCCCAGTTCATAACTCTTCTAAAAATACTTATTGTAATATTATAAAAAATTTCAAAATTTTAAAACATGCAGTTTCAAATTTATTCATTATTGGATTTTCGTCTCGAAATAGTACAGAAAACTTAACTCGAAACACTTATTCATTACCTCTCTGCAATAACAGTAACAAAAAAAATATACTATTTTAATAAGTATATGTATATAACAAACAAACATATAAATAAAGAATGAAGCTCCAAAAATACTAAGAAACAATAAACAATTTCTAAGATATTTTGGTAAAATGAAAAAAAAAAAAACAAGGGGTACAATCTTAAAATTCCTTGACATTTTAATAAACAATGAATGGGGCCAATAAAAATTAAGAGTCATACACAACCCACTTTTTTTAAAATGTACTTGAAAGATTCTTTTGTTATATGATTTTATTATGAAATAACAAACGACTCGCCAAAGGAAATAAACTTACAGTCTAACGGTAAATGTAACAAAAAACAAAATATTCATATAATAAAACGGAATTAAACCGTCAAAAAGTCAACCAAGTACAATCTAAGAGAAAAATAAAACAGAAAAACAAAAACAAAAAAAAAAAAAACGCAATGAAGAATGAAAAAATAAATTTTAAGGAATAAAAAAATTGTGAACCACCGGAAAACGTAAATAAAAAAAAGAAAAAACAGCGTAAAAAAAAACAAAGAAAAGCATTTATTTTTCATCCTTTAACACAACATTGCGTATATTATATTATATATTGTATTTTTTTTTAAATTTTTGATTACGCTATTTTTGTATTATATTATATTATTATTTTTTTACCGTTATTTTAGGCTGTCATCTATCCTGTGTCGCAAATATTTAAATAAAAACAAAATAAAAGCGAAATGAAAATTCAAAATAATGGTGAAAAAATACAGTGAGAGTGAAAGTAAAATTATGAAAGATTAGGAGGGGAGAAAGGTTCAGAGTGAACGGAAAAGTAAAAAAATTAAAATAAAAATAATATTTTATATGGCCTTCCGTTATTTTTTATTTATGATATTTTTTTGTTATTTTATTTTCATTTTTGAGGTCAGGGTTGGATTAAGAATTGAATATTATTTTTTTTTATTTTTTTATTATTGTTTTAAATTTTTTAAAGTTTGTTTTCTAACGACACTATTATTATTTATATTATTTTTGATTTTTGTTAAGAAAAACAAAAAGTGTTAATTTTTTAATTAATTTTTTCAATTTAATTCAACAATTTTGAGAATAAGTTGAACAAAATTAAAGATTAAACTTAATAAAAAAGATGGAACACCTTAGAAACTTTAATTAATTCCATATTAAAAGTCTACTGTAATCTAAAAACTATACTTTTCACACGAAAATATAGTTTTAAAAATCATAATATAGTTTTATTTATTTTTTTTTTATCATGTTAAAACTCTCCAAAAAAAAGTATTGATATTTTTCTCTCTCCGTTATCCTAAAAATATGCAAATAGATAAATAAAAAAAAATAGCAAGAAATAAAAAATTAAAAATGATTTTTTCTTTATTTCCTTTTTCTTTTTTATTTATTTCCTCATGAAACAATTTTATTCTCAGTCCCATACATTACGATTCAGTATTTTTGTTACATTTCATATGTGTAAACTGTAAGTATTTTATTTTATATTTCATATTTTTTTATTTTTATTATTATATGGGGTTATTTTTTTTTTTTTTTTTGGTTTTATGGATATGAATGTAATATGGATACAAGTGAATAACAGTTATCCAAATTATATCTGAAGACAGCATAAAAAAAAGAAAAATTAAATGAAAATAAAAAAAAAAACGAGAATTAATTTTTTCAAATATACTTCTAAAAGTATCTTAAGATGTTTTATTTAACTTTACTAAATGGATAAAATGGAAAGAGAAAAGAGGTATATAGATATATCATACGTCGGTTTATGTATTATTGTTTTTGTTTTTCTTCATAAATAATTTTCTTCATTAATTTTGTATTTTTAACAGTACTAGTTACATTATGTGTTCTTTTTAAAGGATGACTCTGATAATTCAGGAATTTAATATCTAATGAATTTAAAGTAATTTTTTTTTTAAATACCTTTAAAGAAATGAATTTAGATTATTAGAAGATTTTTGTTAAGTTAAATTTTTAAAAGCAAACATTATTTTAAAGAAGCACCATTTTAATAAATTTGAAAGTTAAAGTAAACATTTTTTTCTTGTTTGAACCAAAAAATAGATACATGTTGAATTTTTTTTCAGAAGTTGTTTGCCTATCAAGAGTTGGATTTCCTAAATATTTTTTCTTGAACTTTTCAGGCTTCATTACTTTTTTCATATTTAATTTAAAGTACTTTATTGAATATTGCCAGGTTGACAAAAAAAAAAAAAAAATTACAAGGCGAAAATGCAGTTAAATTCGAAGGTAAAGAAAATTTATTGACATTTTCTAAGCGGGATGTCAGTTGATTTTAAAATTTTCTTAAAATTTTTTTATTATTGAAAACCTAAGTTTACTATACATTTATAACATAACATAACTTTACATTTATGTTATTATTATTTTTTATTGGTAGATATATTTAAGAAAAAGATAAAAATAATATTTTATTTTTTTTTTTGTTTTTTAAATTGTCTAAATTAAACATTTTTTGTTCTTTAAGTCAAAAATAGTTTTACAGAGAAAAACAAATATTAACTATTTACAATTACCTGCTTCTACGAACTTATGTATGTATATGTATATTTTTATATATCTTACATATTATATATATATATATAACTTTCATAATGTACTATAAAATTTATGTTCATTTGATAGATATCCTTGTAAATATCTTCTTTTTATTTTTATTTATTTAGTCCTTAAATACTAATTTTCTTTTATTTTTTTGGGAAATGTATCCTATTTTTTAGAATTGAAATTGATATAATATATGTTTATATATATTTATATTTACATGAATATGAATATAAATATGAAGAATATTATGTATATATCTTTTAACTTTTGCTTGTAGCATATTAGGGACGACAATAAATGATTGAAATGAAAATTTCTCTTAAATTATTTTTTATGTAAAACTATTATTGTATTTATTAGTATATAATATATAACATATAGTTATGTATATGTATACAAAAGCATATTATACATTATGATATGTCTTGTACATTCTTATATAGGGTGTACAAAAAGTGTAAGGTATAGAAGAAATTAGATAGATGGGCTAAAATGAAATCAAAACAATAATATTTTTATATTTTAGATACATTTAAATCTATAGATTTTTAATATACCAGTATTTAATTTCATAAATAAACATGTTATGTCTATTTATTATCTCATTTTTTTTATAGTGAGAAGAGTAGTATTCCATTAATTTCAGATTTTATTTTGTTTTGTTGTAAGTTGAACTCATCTTGATTTATCATCACGGATTTAAGCTGAGCTTCAAACGTGTGCTTGTGTTTAATCTTAACTAATAAATTATTTAAAGTGCTTATTAACAATGGATGGCTTTAGAAGTTTAACTCTATACTTTAAATGTAAAAATTGAACAGTTGAAAATGTATAAAAATATTTCTAATTTGTTTGTTTAATCAGAGTTGTAATATATAGAATAGAAGCACTTTCCAAAAGAATTTTTACTTTAGAAAGGAGTTAAATAGTTTTTCTTTGAGAGTTAAATTTTTTTTAAAATATTTTCTAAATTGAAATATTTTCATTCTAATTTTGACTTTTAATTTAATTCCAAGTGGTTAAGTAATTTGTTTTAATATAAAGCAGTCATTTATTAAGTCATTTTGTTTAAAAGGCATACATTTTGAAGCGTTGTCTTTCCTAAGAATTTAGGTCTTGATGTAAATATTTGATTTTCAATAAGTAATATTTAGTTTACAATTTAAAAGCGTCATTACTTTTAGACGCTTAAAAAATTGTTGGTTGGTAATTAGTTAAATAATTCCCATGCCTTAAATAACATAATAATTATTTTGCGTTCTTTTATTATTAAAAAAATTGTGTCTAAAGTTTTGGTTGTTGCTTAAAAAATAACTATGCATTTTACCATGAAAAATTAAACGTTTCGTCAAATGCGTCCGCATTAGCTTATATGTTTTAGTTTAAAACCAGTTATAAAAGTATTCATATTTACTTCCGGCTAAACACTCAACCATTGTAAGGAATCCTATATCATTTTTACTGAAATGTATCTATTAAGTTTCAATGTGATGCTCATACCTCTGTTCTGTAATTTATGTTGTCTGAAAATATCCATTTAATTAAATATTCAAATAATTACTATATAAAATTACAAATAAATTAATTTAAGTCGTGGTTATCACTTTAGAATACTTTTGTTCTATTACCGTATATTTTAGTGTAGGAATTGAACAACAAACATTTTTGATCTGAAAAATGTTTTGAAACAATATTCTTTTTCAATCTTTATACACCTTCCACATATATATTTAAAGTAATATATTTATTTAATACGATAACTAAATGAAAATGAGAAACTTGTTACATTTAGTTTAAGTTGTTTTTGTTTTTATTATTGTTCCTGTTTTGTTCTGTAAGGATAATAAATTTTATAGTGTCATTTTGTCTGGAGGGTTATTCATGATATGAAGATTACTTTTAGTTCTAAATTTTATGTTATGTTTTCATTTCTATTTTTATATATACATACCTAACTATATATTTCTTTTTTTGTATTTATCTTTTTTTGGAAAATTTAATTTCCCAATAAAGTATATTTTGTCCAATTTGTTGAATTAAGCTTTAATGCTTAAACAAATTGTAATAGATCCAACATTTAAAGGCATATATATAAAAAATGTAGTTAATAAAAAAAGATTTTACAAAATTAAAGAAATAAAATAAAGAATTTTAATGAAAAATTAATAAAAATGAATATTTTAAAATTTCAAAAATTTCCAATGTCCATATTATTTTTGTTGGTTTTTTTCTAAGCGTGAACATAAAAAAGTAAAAAAAAAAAGGATATGTATATAGATTTTAAGAGCTAAATGGAAATTGAAATTTGTATAACACGGACTATTTTAAAACAGCACTAGTGCTCTGATTTCAAGGAAATTTGATTTTAAGTGTATGTATACTTAAATATGAACAATTTATCAGCTAATGATTCTGTGATAACTCATTGATGATTCTGTTAATTATCTTTAGTTCTTAATATTTTTTAATATTTAGTTGCTGCATATTATAATTGAGTTGGAGCACATCTACCTGTTCATCACTTATTACTTATTAAATTACTTTTATTATTATTGTCAAGAATTTATTTGTACTGAACAGCACGAAATGAAATTCATTTTCGAGGTACTATAAAAATTGGTTTTCAAGAAATTCACCATGTTTCAAGTTTAGTGATACAACTAAAGTTTTTGATAAAATTTCATAAATCATAGTATTTGCAAAACTAAAAACTATAGGATTTTTTTGTTATATATTGAATTGGATTGAATAATATTTGATATGTAGATATGCTTTATCCTTTCCTTCACATTTTTCTATAATTTTAAATGATATATCCGTTATACCTCAACTCAAAGTTGTAACATTTAGAGCCACTTTTCTTCAACATGTGTACAATGTGTACATGTGTACAGTCACCACTTAATAATTCGAAATGACTTATTAGTTATGTCAATGATCCTAAGGTTATTAAAATTATTTATAGCTGTGAGTTATGAATGGTGCTCCAATAATAATTTTATTTGAATACCTATTAATAAAACTGATGTTCTAAGTTTCTGTACAAAAAATTAAAATTTATTTTTAATTTTAAATATTGATTAAATAACTATCTTCAATCTCATATGTTCCCCAAATTTGGGGATAATTACATTTTCAATTTACAAATATTTATGGAGAATGCCATAGTCTTCGTCCACCATATTCCTATAAACTTTAACGTACTGTTTGGTCTAAAAGGAAAGTCGAGATGAATAGATTAAGGTCCCTCACATTGTTAGAAAAATCGTGTTGGTTCCGATCCTTTTACTCATAAAAAAAATTAATTTGGTTTGAAACGAGTCAATCCTACTTTTGATCTTGGGCTAACATGCGTGCTTCTTTAAATATCTCTAACTTAAGTATAGGTAATAGTATGGAAAATCATCTTTATGTATGGTTTATTTAAGATTAATTATAGAATATGCATGTCAGGTTTGGTCTCCTCATCCGGTAGTTGATATTTCGTGAATTAAATAACTTCAATAAAATTTGCGAATTTTCCTTAAAATTATTCATTGTTAGATACTTTGATACTTACCTTGGCTCTCTTTATAATGAGAACCGATTTATCTTCATTCTCATGCTACTTCTAGATTACTGGCTAATGTGTCTTTTATGCATCAAATAATTACTGAAATTATATCTAATTAACCTCTAACATATAAGCGGATATCGTATAGAGAATATTAAAATAACGTCAGATTTATTGAACTCTTAAATATCGACATTTACAGAATTTGAATGATTAAATTCTAAGTTATGTTCTGGTAAAAAAAAATTATAAGAAAGTGTTTTATTAAGGGAAGTTTTCTGAAAACTTAAGTTTCGCTAAATTACTTTATTTTTAATTTTAATTAATTTTTAAAGTACTACTAATAATACATATTTTATTTAATTTTAAAATATAATTTATAATAAATAAAATATCTTTTATATAAAAGCCGTAAACGTTTGCAATAATATTTTTCATAGCAAAAACTAATACACCACATAACAGAAAAAAAGAATAAAAAAAATTGAAAATTTGTAGCTTTGGGTACGTAATCCCAAATTCTAAATCCCGAAAACAAAATCGCGAAAATTGAAAATCAAAATTCCGAAAATCAAAATCCCGAAAATTAAAATCCCGAAATTACGAAATTCCGAAAATCAAAATATCGCATATTGAACATACATATGGTTATATATATTCCGGAAAAGGGGAATACTCTGATTTTGAATCCAACTATTAATACTTACAGTATGCCCACACATATATATATACCAATTTCATTTAAAAAACGAGGAAGAGTGCAGTAGAGTAGACTGTGTCAACTCTGGGATACCCGTATGAACGTAATATATCCTGTTTCTATAAAACTTGATCATCTTTTAAAAACATTCAGAGTTTTAGTACCGAACTACAGAGATATATTTATGTAAATTGTGGAGTTGTAAGATAGCTACCCGAATCTATTGCGCCTAGCTTCATTAAGTTCCAAGAAATGCAAAAAGCCTGAACCGGCTGCTTTAGACCATTCAAATTTTACAAAAGTTTTTGGCATGCAACTCGACACTTTTTCACTAAATTTCAGATAGCTAGCTTCAATAGACACTGAGTTATTTTCATTTAAAAAGAGAAGTTGTATGGCAACTATCCGAACCTGTCATATCATCACAACAAAATTTTACAGAAGTTGTTGCCATAAAACTCGATCATCATTTGCAAAATTTCAGATACCTAGATTGAATAGACACTGGGTTATTTCCATTTAAAAAAAGAAGTTGTATGGCAGCTACTCGAACCCGGCGGCCGAAAATGCTGGAGTTAAATAGCAAAACTAACAATTTTGTAAAAGTGACGTAAAAAAAATTTCAGCCTCCTAACTCCTTTATTTTTTGAGTTATCGTGCGGACGGACACTGAGTTATTTTCATTTAAAAAGAGAAGTTGTATGGCAGCTACCCGAACCCGTCGCACCACCACAACCAATTTTTGCATAAGTTGTTGCCATAAAACTTGATCATCATTCGCAAAATTGCAGATACCTAGATTGAACAGACACTGGGTTATTTCCATTTAAAGAAAGACGTTGTATGGCAGCTACTCGAACCCGGCGGCCAAAAATGCTGGAGTTAAATAGCAAAACTAACAATTTTACAAAAGTAACGTAAAAAAATGTTCAGCCTCCTAGCTCCTCTATTTTTTGAGTTATAGTGCGGACGGACACTGAGTTCTTTCATTTAAAAAGAGATTTTGTATGGCAGCTACCCGAACCCGTCACACCACCACAACCAAATTTTGCAGAAGTTGTTGCCATAAAACTTGATCATCATTCGCAAAATTTCAGATACCTAGATTGAACAGACACTGGGTTATTTCTATTTAAAGAAAGACGTTGTATGGCAGCTACCCGAACCCGGGGACAGAAAATGCTGGAGTTAAATAGCAAAACTAACAATTTTGTAAAAGTGACGTAAAAAAATTTTCAGCCTCCTAACTCCTTTATTTTTTGAGTTATCGTGCGGACGGACACTGAGTTATTTTCATTTAAAAAGAGAAGTTTTATGGCAGCTACCCGAACCCGTCGCATCACCACAACCAAATTTAGCAGAAGTTGTTGCCATAAAACTTGATCATCATTCGCAAAATTGCAGATACCTAGATTGAACAGACACTGGGTTATTTCCATTTAAAGAAAGACGTTGTATGGCAGCTACTCGAACCCGGCGGCCGAAAATGCTGGAGTTATATAGCAAAACTATCAATTTTACAAAAGTAACGTAAAAAAATTTTCAGCCTCCTAGCTCCTCTATTTTTTGAGTTATAGTGCGGACGGACACTGAGTTCTTTCATTTAAAAAGAGATTTTGTATGGCAGCTACCCGAACCCGTCACACCACCACAACCAAATTTTGCAGAAGTTGTTGCCATAAAACTTGATCATCATTCGCAAAATTTCAGATACCTAGATTGAACAGACACTGGGTTATTTCTATTTAAAGAAAGACGTTGTATGGCAGCTACCCGAACCCGGGGACAGAAAATGCTGGAGTTAAATAGCAAAACTAACAATTTTGTAAAAGTGACGTAAAAAAATTTTCAGCCTCCTAGCTCCTCTATTTTTTGAGTTATCGTGCGGACGGACACTGAGTTCTTTTCATTTAAAAAGAGATTTTGTATGGCAGCTACCCGAACCCGTCGCACCACCACAACCAAATTTTGTAGAAGTTGTTGCCATAAAACTTGATCATCATTTGCAAGATTTCAGACGCCTAGCTTTATTAACTTCCAAGAGGTGCAAGAAGCCTGAACCGGCTGTTGTAGGCCAAACAAATTTTACAAAAGTTGTTGGCATATAACTCGACACTTCTTTACTAAATTTCAGATTCCTAGCTTCAATAAACACTGAGTTATTCTCATTTAACCGGATAAGTTGTATGGCAGCTACCCGAACCCGCCGCACCACCACAACCAAATTTTACAATAGTTGTTGCCATAAAACTTGATCATCATTTGCAAAATTTCAGACGCCTAGCTTCATTAGGTTCCAAGAGGTGCAAGAAGTCTGAACCGGCTGCTCTAGACCAACCAAATTTTATAAAAGTTGTTGGCATGTAACTCGACACCTCTTTACTAAATTTCAGATTCCTAGCTTCAATAAACACTGAGTTATTCTCATTTAAACGGAGAAGTTGTATGGCAGCTACCCGAACCCGCTGCACCAGCACAACCAAATTTTACAGAAGTTGTTGCCATAAAACTTGATCATCATTTGCAAAATTTCAGAAATCTAGCTTGAATAGATACTGAGTTATTTCTATATAAAGATAGAAGTTGTATGGCAGCTACTCGAACCCGCCGACCGAAAATATTGGATTTAAATAGCAAAACTAACAATTTTGCAAAAGTGACGTAAAAAAAATTTCAGCCCCCTAGCTCCTTTATTTTTTGAGTTATCGTGCGGACGGACGGACGGACGGACGGACGGACGTACATGGCTTAATCGACTCAGAATTCGATTCTGAGCCGATCCATACCTTTGACACTATATCTAGCTCGACTCCTTTAAGGTGTCACAAACGTAATGGCAAATTTATTATACCCTTGAACATAGTTCATACGGGTATAACGAGGAAGAGTGCAGTAGAGTAGACTGTGTCAACTCTGTGATACCCGTATGAAAGTAATATATCCTGTTTCTATAAAACTTGATCATCTTTTAAAAACATTCAGATGTTTTAGTACCGACGTTAAAACTACAGAGATATATTTATAGAAATTGTGGAGTTGTATGACAACTACCCGAATTTATTGCACCTAGCTTCATTAAGTTCCAATAAATGCAAGAAGCCTGAACTGGCTGCTTTAGAGCAATCAAATTTTAGAAATTTTTGGCATGTAACTCGACACTTTTTCACTAAATTTTAGATAGACACTAAGACGCTTCAATAGACACTAAGTTATTTTCATTTAAAAAGAGAAGTTGTATGGCAGCTTCTTAATTCTACAGAAGTTGTTGCCATAAAACTGGATCATCATTTCTAAGATTTCAGACCCCTAGCTTCATAAATTCCAAGAGGTGCAAGAAGGCTGAACCGGCTGCTTTAAACGAACCAACTTTGCAACAGTTGTTGGCATGTAACTCGACACCTCTTTACTAAATTTCAGATTCCTAGCTTCAGTAGACACTGAGTAATTTTCATTTAAAAAGAGAAGTTGTATGGCAGCTACCCGAACCTATAAAACTTGATCATCATTTGCAAAATTTCAAATACATAGCTTGAATAGACACTGAGTTATTTCCATTTAAAGAAAGAAGTCGTATGGCAGCTACTCGAACCCGCCGACCGCAAATGTTGGATTTAAATAGCAAAACTAACAATTTTGCAACAGTGACGCAAAAAAATTTCAGCCTCCTAGCTCCTTTATTTTTTGAGTTATCGTGCGGACGGACAGACGTACATCGCTTAATCGACTTAGAATTCGATGCTGAGCCGATCCACACCTTTGACACTATATCTAGCTCGACTCCTTTAAGGTGTCACACACGTAACGGCAAATTGATTATACCCTTGAACATAGTTCATACGGGTATAAAAAGATAATTTTTGAAGGAATCCCGTTCTTTCTCCCCCAAACCACCACTAAAAAATTTTTCTTTAATTTTCTTAGTGTTTTATCTGCGTTTTTACGTTTATTTAAATTTATTCTTACTCTTATTGTAAAAAGTTGATTATTCTTACTGATAAATATAGCATAGTTCTCAAAATACGTTTTTAAGATAAATTAAAACTATATTAGAATAGAAAGATATTTCTTTTAATTTCATTAAAAAATTAAGTGACAAAAAACCAATATTATTTCTCGATAACAAGTCTGGCGTATGCTAAGTCGGGTTTATCTAGTTTAATATAATACGAAAAATAAAAATTGACTTAATTAAAAAAATTCTTTTAAAATTAATGTTACAATTCATTATTCATTTTATTCATCTTTATTTCCCCACTTAATATAATTTTTCTTTTCATTCTCTTTAAATAATTTACATTTTTTTTTTCTATAAGAAATTATTAATGCATTACAAAATGATATAAAGGATTCGTAGAACAATTTTACAAAAAAAAAATTCTCCCATCATTTATAATCATTTCCTTCATTCTTATATCTTCGATGTTTTTTTTTATTAAAAACAAAAAAAAAAATTAAAGTAAATTCAACATAAAAAGCATAAAAATCTAAGAATTTTAAAATTATTACATTATTATTCATACTTTCTTTATAGTAACCATATCTTACGTTAGCAAAAGAAAAACTGTTACAATCTTTTCTATTAATCTTCCATACGTAAATCTTTCTCATATATTTCTTAGTATGTGTAAAAGTACATTTAATTGAAGAAAAAAGAAAAAAAATATGGTAAAAAAAAAGGAAAAACTAAAAAGTTATTTTTGAAAATTCAGCGAAAACCAAAAATAAAAACCAACGAGTTAAAATAAAGAAAAACCGAACAAACAGAACAAGAAAGTATTCCAGTGAAGAAAGCATTTTTTTTTAAAATCTTATGAGTACCTATGTTGTTTATAAAATTCTTTAAAAACTTCACTTTTCTCGTGATTCCTTTGCTAAATACGTAAGTTGAGGAAAATTTAATGTTTTCAAAAATGAACGTTACTTTGAGATTTTAAAATTTGAAAGTCTACCGATAACTTTAAAGCCTGATACAGCCGGACTTAGTGAGCTATTGTTTATTAAAGGTGTATCACTCAGTTGCTTTTTGTAAATGATATCGTAAACGTTTAACTATTTGGATAGTGTTATATTTTGAAATTCTCACTAGCAAAATAATATAACACGCAAACTCCATCTTATCACTTATTTACCTTTCAATTTGTTGTGTTTTGAAATAGGCGGTTAAGTACTTGGTTTGTAGTAACAGTTTACGGATATTTAGAATTAATTTTATAGAAAAAGAAAATCATAATAAAGAACTCTTTGAAAAAAAAAAAAAAATAAACAGTAAATTAAACGTTTATATTATATATATAATTATAATTATATAACACCATTGTATATCACAGAAAGGAAAGTTTAATTTTTTTTTATTTCTTATGTTATGTATATTGCATTTATTATACACTTTTCATTCCATATTAAATCATTCATCAATGTCACTTTGCTTATATACACTTACACACGTACACATTTACATATTATATAAAATATATTATTTTGCTACTTCACTCGTAAATCCTGCCATATTATATCGCTTAATTGTCAAAAAAAAAAAACAAAAAAAAAAAAAAGAGCAAACTGAAAAGTTGTATGAAAAGTTAATGTATGTATAATATATATATACGTTATTATTATTGTATGATACACATAGTCATAGCTTTGAAAATAGTTTTAGAGCGAAACGTACGTTATAAAATTATTTGTAAAAAAAAAAGGAAATAAAAAAAAATAAGTTCTAACGTTATATTCGTTATACCCCATGAATTACTAGAGAAAAAAAAACTATATATAGTGTGTAGTACAGAGAAAAATTCCAGATTGTTTTAAGTAAGTTTGTACGTACTCGGAAGTAATTTTTTTTTTTTTTATCGTATTTATCGTATTATGCAGTAATATTTTTAATATTTTTGTTAAGATTTTCTTTTTTTCTAAGAAAAAATTGTAACAGTAACCGATATACATTAGTTGTAACTCAGTTAAATGTAGTAGAATCAATACAGTATTATAATTGTTAAAAATGGTAGTTATGAATGAATGGTAGTTTTTATTTTCTTTTAATCCTTAACTATAAATTGTAAGAAAAATATATTTAAGGGTTTAAATTAAAAGTTCTTTTAAACTTATATTTTGAATAATTGTAGTTGAGTTTTGTTTATGACCAGTATTACTAAATGTTGACCAGTATTACTAAATGAAATTTCCCCCTAAATATATGCAATTATTTTGAGTATTACGTATAGGTATAATTCTTTTAATTGAAAGCACATTGGGGCTTCGGTAGCCTAGTGGGTAGGCGTGTGGTGTATTAACCGAAGAAGTGTGGGTTCGATCCCTGCACAGGTCGTAAGTGTGTTTTTCTTTACTTTTACCCCCTTACGACCAAATATAATGTAAATATATAGTATATAATATAAACAAAATAAATAATATTAGTATATAATTTAATAATAGTATAAAAACCTATAATGGCCTTAGTAGCCGATGGTTCAATAATATTACATTACATTTATGTATGTAATATTAATATAAATAAATAAATAAATAAATAAATGAAAGCACATTCTCCTTTCTACCAAATATAATTTAAATATATAAATATATAGGTAATAAAAATTTTTATAAATATTCTTTATTTATTTAAATTCTAATTTTTTGTTTTAATGCATTTCTCTGCCACATACATGTGGACAGGAAATTACACAGCCTTTCCTGTTAAGGCGTGACTGTAAATATCGTAAGAGGGAATAACTTTTACGACGTGTGTGGGGTTCGAACCTACACCACCTCGGTGTTTACAGCATATTTTATACGCTCTTACCCACTAGGCCACCGAGACCTCAATTCTAATGTAAATTATTGTTTCAAATTCTTTAAAGCAACAGAAAATAAACTTATAAATTTACTGACTGACAGACTTATGAAACTAAAAATAAACCATTTTATTTTTAAATAATTTTGAATGAAACTGAGAAAATGAAAGAGATGAATGAAGAGGACTAAATTCAAGAAAAAGAACCAAAAATTCTATAAGAAAATGAAGTAGCTAATATTAGAAATAATTTTTTATGTTTTATTATGATACCTAAAAATGTTATAGAGATACAAAGTACATGTGTTCTAATATTTCTTTTTCCTCCCCTTTTTTTTTTTGTATTTTTGTTTCTGGCTGCTCGTTTTTGTATTTAGCTTGTGTTATTACTTATGTATAGTCAAGGTTAATAAAATTTTATTATTGCATATATTTATAGTCGTACGAACATAATTCTAATTGCATAATAATATTAGCATTAGATTTATAACACTGTAAAAGAGACTAGATAGATATGGAACAGTATATATTATATTTGTGTTTAGGATTGAATTCTGAATCGATTTATTTATCTATGTCGATCCGTCCGTAAAGCTATAATCGAACTAGTTCTCTAATATTTTTATATAAGTGCTAGTTTTGCTATTGAAATAGCTGGGGAAGTTGGACCGGCGGATATAATAAAACCCGAGTATAATAATCAATATTATTAACTCCCTTCTTTTTATGCAAATAACTCAGTTTATAAAAAGGTTAGTTATTTAAAATTTTGTCAAAAGAAGTTAAATTTTATGCCAACGACTTCTTCATAATTTAGTCTAATATAACGGACTTCAGTAGCTGCCAAATTTATATCCTCATATATTCGTACTTAATTAAGTTTAACCTTTGAAATTTCGCTGGAGCTCGTAAATTTTTATGGCAACAATTCTGTAAAATTTGGTTGATTTAGTGCCAAGGGGCCGATTAGCGATCATGTAATTTCGAAATTTATATAAATGTATCGCGGTTGTTAATTAGGTCAAAAAGTTTTTAAAACTTAAAACTAAACTTTATCCTAGAGTTGACATGCTCATTTCTGCACTCCTCTTTACCTATTGGAAAAAATCATAAATACAAACGAACATATATACAATCTCAATAAAAGGGTAACTGATAGCTCTGTTACTTCGGTATACATTTAAAAAATTCAAAATCATCCAAATTAACTGAAAAAAATTCTATATCTTAAGACATATTGACATACTTAACTCGTAAATTCTTCTAATTTTTTTATTCTGATATAATTTTTAAAAGTTATTTGGGTAGGTACTTCGGCAGAGTGGAAATGGAGAATATGTTTGTAGGAGCAAAAATTTAAGTTAAAGGATACTAAAAGGATAATAATAAATAAATGTTCTTATGAAAATGGAATAAACAGAGAGAAAAAACAACCAACTTTCATTTTTTATTCTAAAAGTTAATGTTATGGGGAAAAAATTAAGTTAGAAAGAGATAAAAAACTAAGAGAAATAAAGAAAATTCAAAATAAAAACTTATGAAATGCAATAAAGGTAAAAGGAATTTCCATTTTCGTTTTTTGTTAATCAGGAAAATTAGAAAATTATATTTATTACGGTAGCAAGGATAATAAAAAAGGATTAATATAATATTTAATATTTAGATTAGAAAAGATTATGTTGGGAATTGGATTTTAGATATATATATATATAGGGTTATGAAATAGATCAGTTTTTAATATAAGTTTTATTTGGCACGTACTAATCAAAACAAATATTTTTTTTTTCTTTCAGATCAATTTAATTAAAAATACATTCATTTTTTTTATCCTATTACATACCACCAAAATTTGTCATCCTTTTTAATACATAACTCATGCCAGCTGGATTATCTGCTGGTGCCATATGTCCAGCTCGATTTATCCAATGCATTGAAAATTTACCAGCTTCCTTAGCAAAACCCTCTACAATACCATTAACAGTGATTGCTTTACGTGATGCTTGATCATAATTAAAACGATCATTCCAACGCATTTTGTTTATCCAACTGATGGTACCGGAAGTAGCACATATTAAATCCAATTGTCCAGAGAACACACTCACATCAATATCAGTTGTATTTAAAAGTTTTTCAACTATTAAAACAGAATAATTTTTATTAAATGTTTGACAATAAAACAATATATTAAGTTTCAAACTTACCAATATGATAGGCTGGTTTCATAAAATCTTCAGATAATGTTGAGAATACAATATTACTTTGTTTTCCCCATTTAATATGATTTGGAATTCTTAATGCTTCAGTAACTGGACCATTCATTAAACTGTCTAAATTGTATGCACGTTTTCCAATTAAATCCATATCAATTAAGGTACGTTTCATAATTTCTGTTCAAATAATATTAAGAAATTAGTTAATTGAACATTATTATTCGAAGTTTTTAAATTGAAAATAGTTTACCGTTATTATTCATGGTCATTACTGTACTATAACCACCTTGAATTTTTTTTAAAATATTATAAAAATCAACATAATGAGATTCCCACATTACAACTCTTTGTGTTGCTCCCCATTTATTAGTTGATTCAACCCAATGACCTTTATTTATGGCATCTTGACATTCACCAGCAGCAGCTTGAATTTCTTCATAACCAGCTTGATCAACCATTGACTAAATTTTTAAAAAAATAAATAAACATCATATTCTAATACTAAATTGAGCAAAAATATTATTAGATATTACTGTTTGGAATAAAAATGGTCCCCATGACCATACTGAATCCATTGGTGATGTCCATGGATCACCCATTGATACTGATTTAAAATTTGAATCAATTTCACCACGTTGTATAGCTTCGTATAATTCTAAAGCAAATTCTGGTGCCATTTTTCCACCATAGCTTTCAGAAAATATATGTAATGGTACTTTTTTAAATTCTGGATGATTTTTATAAAAACCTTTCATCAATTCAACTAAATCTAATGCAATTTCTTTATTTGATTTTGTTAAATATTTATTATCTTCAACATAACTGAAACCAGTACCAACTGGATTATCAATAAACATAACATTCATATCTTTAACCCATGTATAATTACGATATTCTAAGTTTAAATCTAATGGTCCTAATTCTTCAAAATTACCATAACCGGTTGATGATGCACCTGGACCACCTTGTAACCATATTGCTAATGGACGTTCTGTATAATTTTTAACATTTGCTGTTGTATAATACAACCAATAGAACATATGAGCACCAGGTCTAACTGTTACATGTCCCCAATCTTGTTCACCTTGACCAAAACCTTCACGGGCACTGGCTAAAAATTACAAAAAGAATAAAAAAAAATTTAATGATTCATTATTTATTTTTGATGTGAAAATTGATGAACAGATTTATTCAACATTTTAGTAAGTGTTTAGACTGTTTTAATTCAGAATAGCTTTCCAAAAATATAAATTTCAAGTTAAACCTTTAAATCTCAACTTGTTATATCATAGATTAAGTAATATACGTGGATTTTAAAATTTTACTTCATTACTTTGAATATTAATCAAAATATATTACCATTCATATTTGAATATTAATCAAAATATATTATATTGGTTTTTTTTGCACAATCATTTAAAATAAATCAGCGTTAAATCATTAATTTTGATTTAAAAACTGTTTAATCAATCGGATTTACGAGTAGATAAAAAATAATTCATTGTGAAAATTAAACAATTTATTAGCTTTTGTCGGCTTCTAATCAATTAATGTATACCATTTTAGATAAGCTTAAAATACACTTAGGTTTTTTTTTTGTTTACCTGTTGAAGACAGTAATAGTGCAATCACACTAATAATTAAAACGTTTAACCGAATCATTGTAATTTTTTTTAACAAATGAAATCGTTACTAAAATGTATTTGGGTTTTATAGTAACAGTAGGAGACAAGACCTTTGTTTAAAACTTAGATAAGAGAAAATGCGACTGAAATTTTTTTTTTTCAATATTATGCTATGATTATAGTTAATCACAACAGGAATATTAAAACATATTTAATTGTTATCTTTTATTAGAATAAATAAGGCAGAATGTAAAACCGAGAAAGTTTTTAAAGTTGCACATTTTCCAAAAAACAATAAAAAGACTTTCGAATATTATGATTAGTTCCAAAATTGCTAAACTTTTATATGTAAGAAAATATTGTGAAAAATCAAGAGCCACTGTCTTCTATTTTGGTGATACGCTTTTCACCAAAGTAGAAGACAATGGTTTCAAATGGTAAAGTTTCAATTGTAATATTCAATAATTATTTCGGGGGGCAAAAATCGTTTTTCTAACGTAATTTATTCTAATTTTGAAAAAAATTTTCTTATTTCAAAATTTCAAGGTTTTATCTAGACGCATTGAAAAAATTTTGCTTTCACATAATGGAAAAATTAAATACTAAATTGCACAAAGCTGTATAATTTTGATACTATTATAAAGCTAAAAAAATGTTCTGTAGTTTGGAGTTTTTAGTTTGAAAAAATATTAAACAGAAATTAAAATATATAAATTTGACAAGAGGAATTTTCCATTCTTGAGCTTCTGTAGTTCTGTTAATTGATAAAAAAGTTGTTCTACAATATTAATTTTTTTAAGAGACTTATCTATGGTTTTCAAAAATTTTCAAATTCCTTTTTTTCATTTTAAATGGAGTAGAAATTTTGTGAACAGACACATGGGTAGACGAAGAAGGGGACCAGTAGAACATAAAACTAATAAGCACATTTTTAAAATTTTTTTTTTGATAAATGGCATGAAAAGTATGATAAGAAGGATTATGTTTTTGTTTTTTTTTTTAAATATCGACTTCAGTTATATAATATTATTATTGTAGTATTTACTGCCATGCAAGTTATATGACAATAAATTATAAAAGTAATTCTAATAAATTTTCAATGTGATAGTTTATAAGATATTACAAAATGTTGCGATTTTTAACAAATTTTTACAAACATTTAAAAAAATATTATTATAAGCTTGGTTGTCTCTGTTTTGCCGTCGTTCTGTTTAGAAAACTTAAATTACACTGTAGTTTTTAAAGAATGACTCAATATAAATTTTTATTATTAATTTATTTATTTATTTTTTTTTTTATTTATTTACAAGTACCAGTACCTGCGACATAGTTAATGTTTAAATTTTGAGATTTGTTGCCTTAACGTTTAAATTTTGAGATCTGTTCTCTTAGGATTACTAGTTTTATATAGTTGATTTACTTATTTGGATATGAACTGGCTAAGCTTTAAATCTGAAATTTTTTGACTAAAATATAGGCAACTTAACCACCGCAAAATGAGAATCTGTCATATATGCTTGCATTTTACTTGCGTGCAGTATCATTTAACTATATTTTGGCAAGATTTTGCAATATGTATTAATTATCATTTGACTGTATTTCAGTTGATTCATTAAGTTGGTTACGAAATAAAGGTTTACTCCTTTTTGTAGAAAAACTATAATCAAAAAGTTAATATACGAGAATAGATTTTAATAATTTGAAGATGTTGAATTGAGTTCTTTTTACATTTGTAAAGACCAAATTAGATGTTCTTTATTTTAAAGTTGCATTTATAAACATTGACCGCAAAATTATGAAAATGTTTATAGAGGCAAATCTTATCTAGTCAAATGAAATAGAAGCTTGTGATACTAACCCCTGCACCATTCTTCAATTGAAAACAAATTTTGGTTTCCATTTCCGTTCAATGGAAATATTAACTATAATTTATATTTTTATACCCGTACGATAAGTATTGGGTATAATAAAATTACTCCTCCGTTTGTAACACCTCGAAATAAGCGAGCTAGATATACCTTCAAAGGTATGGATCGGATCAGAAAAAAATTCTAAGTCGATTGAGCCATGTCCGTCCGTTCGTCCGTTCGTCAGCACTACTCAAAAACTAGGAAAGCTAGAATCTTGAAATTTACACAAAATATTCTGAGAGCAATTTGTAGGTTCCCTATTTTTTTTGGTTGGGTTCTGACCAAAACCCCGGGCAGCTCTCGAACACCAAACTTTTAGATCCCCACATTTTTTTGAAATAGAGCTATGAAATTTTAACTGCTGATAGATCTCATAAAAATATTAATTTTATTTTTAATAACTTTTTTTTGTAGCCCCACCCGTTACGGAGCTACAGCTCTCCAAAGGTTCAAAAAAGCTCTATATTTAAATTGTTATAGCACAAGTTGTGTAAAGTATATCTTCATTTTGAAAACGCCAAACGATTACTACTTTTATTAGCTTTAAAAGTATATATACCATAAATAATACTTGTCGCATACGGTGTCTTAATTTACCGTTATGCGAAACTGAAATTTTGCAAAATCCTTTTACCCTTCTATCTTCTAAACGGTTTAAGTTGGAAACTAGAAATTTTGACAGAAGTTAGATCTTTGAAAATAAGTATGAGTCATTTCAGAAATTTTTTTTTTCACCCCCCGTTTAGAAGCTGTAAGGGGTCAAAAACTGAAAATTTCCTATTTTTAAACACCTGTAACTTGAACACCTGTTAACATTTTTTTTGAAATAATACATAAAAATTAAAGCTTCAACATTATACTATTATTTCTGTTAACGACTTTTTTTAATAATGTAGGGTTACTTTATAATAGACGAAAGTGTTACTTGATTTTTTCAAATTTTCTAACAAATTTCTTTAACGAATTTTTTCCATTTTGTTTTACTCGATAATTTGAAATTGTTGAGGATACAATACGTAGTACAAAAAAATGTAAATAAATAAACAACATAACGGTTGCTTGAAGAATTTTTATTTATATGATATTGATATACATACATACTTATATAATATCATGTTTATTTACATATCGTACATGCCACTGATGAATCAATGATAAGAGTATAGATGTTTATTATATAGCGCCGTATTTACATACATATACATATGTATGTATTTTATTGTACTTATAAGAAATTATTCTATGAATGGAAATATTTTTAAAGAAATATTGCAATGTATGGCGATATACTTATAACAATATAGATATACTATGTGCGTATTAATATTTAAAATTATATTTACTATTTTGTAATTTAATATACATTTACCGTTTAGTATTAAATGGTACTATAGAATATTTGAAAAAGTTTTGGATTGATAATCGTTATGTGGAAGGTTAGAATCTGCTTTTGAAGAATGTATAAACATATAGTTTGAATATACATATGTACAACCCATAGTTCTAGAAATTATAAAATTCACCCAAGTTATTTTAAAATATTAAAAAATAAAAAAATAAATATTATAAGCAGAGTGACAGGCTATGAAGATACTAACGGGTCGTACGGGTATCTTAGAGTTGACAAAGGCAACTGCATTCTTCCTCGTTTCAAATACATTTAAAGTTTATCACAAGTTCTGTTTAATATTTTTTCAATCTAAAAACGCTGTACAATTGGACATTTTTTTACCTTTATAAATCAATATCAAATTTATACAGTTTTTCTTATTTTAGTATTTAAATTTACAGTGAAACCAAAATTTTGGAAGATTTTGCTTCCTTCAAGTTGCTTTAGAAAATTTTTTGTACCATCCTCTGTTAAAGATCTACTCGGGGTAAAACTTTAAAATTTGATATTTTTAGCCACCTGTAACTTAGGCAGCTGTGTCAGTTTTTTCAAAGTAAAACATGAATAATAACACTCCAACATTATGGTTTTACATGTGATGACAGCTTTCATTCATTATAAATGATTTCCTTAAAACTGAAGAAACACTCACTTGATTTTTGACAATAATTTTTCATATGTATAAAATTCGAAGAAAACTTAGAAACTTTGGTGTGTGGTGAAAATCATAATTCTAAACTGTTTTTATTATCTCTTAAAAAATGTGTACGTTTAAAAACCATTCGTTTACATTCTGCCTTGTGTATTCTCTGTGTAAACAATATAAAAAGCTCTTCGACTAAATACGTGTACGTAATCAATATTTCAATATTAAATTAATAATATAATTATCAAAGCCTAAAATAAATAATGTCGAAAATATTGAATATATATTACAGATTTAGATAAAGCTTAAGAATTTCCATTTTTTAAAAATAGAATTTCCTTTCAAATTAAATTTCCAATAATACACTTGAAAACTCAAATCCATATACTTAAAATGATAAGATCTAAATTTGAAAACTTACACAAACAAAATAATCCGATAGAAAATTTTAACGTAATTGTAATTTAAGTATATCAGACATTGTTGAGTAATCAACAACACTTAGTGAAACTAATAATTTCAGAAACTGAAATTTAGTCAATCCGGTGGATTCCTTATACTCTTATAGGAGTATAAGAGCGTGAAGGAAAAAAAAAACAACAGACATTGTTGAAAAATGAACATTACGGCCGTCGAAGAACGATTTAATTACAGGCTAGCCGAAAGACAGATAATCGGATAGGGCCTTCTCTTCCTATTCTATTTTTATGGTTTTTAGCACATTTCCAAAAAATTTTTGAAAAAATGTGCTTATTAGTTTCACTCTGTCCGTGCGTCCGTCCGTTCGTCTGTTTACAAAACTTCTACACCGTATAGAGAATAAATATTCTTCTTATTTATAAATATAAATAAACTTCTACACCGTATAGAGAAAAAAAGGTTTAACCATGGGTAGGTCTCATAAAAAAATTAATTTTGTGCAACAACTTTTTCATGTAGCCCCATCCATTACGGCCTCAAACTTTGTAAAAGCCCTTTAAATGCATATATCTCATGTTCTGCTTAAGATTTTTTCAATCTAAAAACGCCATTTGACAAGTATTTTTTATAAATTAGTATCAAAATTTTACCTTTGTAAATTAGTATCAAAATTATACAATGTTTTTAAATTTAAGGACAGAAAGAACTTTTAGAATTAGTTTAAGTTTGCTCAGAAAATTTTTTTGGACTACCTCCTGTTTATAAGCTATTAGGGCTCAAAAATTTAAAATTTCCTATATTTAAACACCTGTAACTTAGGAATCTGTACACATTTTACTTCGGCAACACATACAAAATTAAAGCTCCAGCAATATATTTTTACATGTGTTAATAGTTTTTCTTAGTTGCATAGGGTTCCAGAGTTACAGCCCCTCAAAATCGCAAAAACATCTTATATTCAGATGTATATATCTCAGGCTCTGCGTAGTAATTTTATAATCTAAAACCTTTAGAAGACCGCACAATTTTTTATCTCTATAAAACAATATCAAAATTATGCAATGTTTTGTAATTTACTATTTAAATTTATCGATATGTGAAAACTACATTTTTCATGAAAATTCTTTTTTCATAACTCCGGCACGCCTTTATATAGGAACCTGCAATTTTGAGACAAGAAAGACCTTTTAGAATTATTATAAGTTTTTTTAGAAAATTGTTTTGTACCACCCCCTGTTTAAAACCTATTAGGGCTCAAAAATTGAAAATTTGTTCTTTTTAGGAACCTGTAACTTAAGAACCTGTACAAATTTTTCTTCAGCAAGGCAGAAATAAAGCTCCAATAATATATTTTTACGTGTGTTCACCGTGTGAGTTATGCAAGGTTCCGAGGTTTCAGCCCCTCAAAATTTTAAAAAAGTCCTATTTTCACGTTTTTTCTTATATGAAATTTTCAAATTTTGGTGTAGAGTCACAATTCTAAACAGTTTGTATTGTCTTTTGGAAATGTGCGCTTTTAAAAACTGTTGGTTTACATTCTGCCTTGCCTTTGTTTTTTCGTTCGGAATAACCAAAGATAATAATTTGATTTGTTTTTTGTATTATAATTATGAAAGTCGATATGTTGATTTAGAATAAAATTGTGTTTGATATATTTATTTATTATTTTGAAAGCTAATATATATGATTCTCTATTGCATATAAAATATAGGCTTGGAAATTGAGTAGAATACAGTAAGCTTTTTGGATGAAATACTCGGTAATTATGGATAATTTTAAGAGCTTTCTTATGAAAAATATTTAATTTATTTATGTGAATCTTGGATGCTCCACTCCAGATTGAGTTTAAGTAAGTAAAGTCCTAGTATCGAGCCTTGGGGTACGCGCTTTTTGTTCTATTTACAGCTGCTGTAGATATTACCTATTTTTGAAAAAAGATATTTGCTAAAAAGCAAGCGGCAGTTGTGTTTGAATTTCGCTCAAAGCCGATCCGATAAAATTATACCACTGGTCCAATAGTGGCATAATTTTATCGGTAAATCTTTTAACAAATTTAGTTGAGGCATTGTCATATACGACAATGATTTTAGACACTTAATTAATGTTGCTACTTCTTCAATTATGGTTGTAGTCAAATCAAATTAGTTGTATATATTTCGCTTGAAATTCTCAAAATAGATCAGATTAATAGGGTCTGCTAAAATATTAAGGTCATTTGTTACATTTGTGACGAAATCGTTTATACACTCAGATATTTGTTCTCCTTCTGTGACTACTCGGCTTTTGTATTTAATCGCCTTAATTGGGCTTTTTGGTTATATATATGGTTTGGTTATATAAACATTATATTTTTGTATAATTTCCATAATTTCTTCCCATCATTTTGATATTTATCTATTTCCGCGGAGCAAAATATCAACGAATCACGGATTTTGATAGTTTCAAGTATTTCGTTAGTCATCCAGATATGTTTTTTTTTATTCTTCAACGAAACTACGGTGGTATATTTATTAATTAAAATTGTTAGACTTTGAAAAAGGAGATCTTCATTGCTAGTGGAATTAATATTATACCAGAATGGACCATTGCAAAGCACGTCATAGTTAAGAACGGTTTTTGTATCATTCATGTTTTCTATTATTGGCTGCACGCACGCGCTGATAACTAACATCCGATGATCTGACAAAAATGTATCAGTTACTGAAATGTCATATTCGTAATGCAATATATCAGTAATAAAATGGTCTATTACCGTTTTTGATATTTTACCTATTCTTGTTGTGAACTCTTCGTTTATTTTTTTCTCTATTACAAACCCTTAAATTTTCTTCCCTATAACAAATATAATAAGCCAACTATAAACCATATTCTTCAAAGTAGTTCTTAGACAAAACCACAAAATATATTATTTTATATGATTTTAGTATAGTCCAGTTTAGTATCCGGCCAAGGTGTAATGGTTAAGATACCGACGTTTCATATGAAAGGTTTCAGATTCAATCCAAACTGGGTCATATAGATTTTTCTTATAATATAAAATTAATAGAATATAATTAAATTAAAAATAATTTATATGTTTTATTAATTATAATTAATATCATATTGTAATGTATAAAATAATAATAAAACATAATGTTTGTATAGTATAGATGGTGTAGAAATAAAAGTAACATCTCATATAGCTTGTACAATTGCTACATCCGAGTAATCAACGGCTTAATTAAATTAATGATTTTAGAAACTGAAGCTATAAATATTAAATGACTTAGTCGATGCTCTATGCTCCTTATATTAGTGGCAAAGAAAAATAAATATGATTTTAGTAGTCTAATTTCAAAAGTGTACCATTACTTTTATGGGTATATTCTAATGAAGGACTTCATATGAAGAACAATAATATTATTATTATCTATATTATATATTAACTTTGGTATGGTGTTTGTATATTAACTTTGGTATGGTGTTTGTAATCACCAAAAGGAAGCGAGTTAGATATGGACATGTATATATATTCTGAATCAGGATCACATCCGGAGTCGATTTAACGATGTCCGTCCTTCCGTCTATCCGTTCGCACGATAACTCAAAAACTAATAAAGCTATCTTGATGAAATTTATATAGTAGGTTACTAATTACGAAAGGAAAGCTAAGTTTGAATCTGAACAAAATCGGTCCATGGGTTCGGATTCTGGAAGCTTCCGAATGATTCCGGAGCAAACAAGATTATCTCCAAAACCAACAAAGATAGAACCTTTAAATTTTGCACAATGATGTTCCTTCCCGTTCGATTTATGTCTCTGAAATTTAAGAGGATTTGGTCAATGGGTTTGGATTTTGGAAGCTTCCGAACGAGCACCAGAGCAAATGAGATTATCTACAAAACCAACTAAGATATAACCTTTAAATTTGTCAGAGTGGTTTTCCTTCATGTTTTATTTAAGTCTTTGAAATTTGAGAGGATTTGGTTCATAGGTTCGGATTTTGGAAGCTTCCGAACGAGCCCCAGAGCAAACGAGATTATCTCCAAAATCAACAAAGATAGAACCTTTAAATTTTTTACAATGATGTTACTTCCTGTTCGATTTATGTCTCTGAAATTTAAGAGGATTTGGTCCATGGGTTTGGATTTTGGAAGCTTCCGAACGAGCACCAAAGCAAATGAGATTATCTCCAAAATCAACAAAGATATAACCTTTAAATTTGGCAGAGTGGTGTTCTTTCATGTTTTATTTAAGTCTCTGAAATTTGATAGGATTTGGTTCATGGGTTCTTATCTTGGAAACTTCCGAACGAGCCCAAGAGCAAATGAGTATATCTCCACAACCAACAAAGATAGAACCTTTATTTTTAGTACAAGATTGTGCTGTTATGTTTCCTTTTCTATAAAATTGGAAACTGAAACTGACATTTGAAAGAATTTGAACCATGGGTTCGTATTTTGGAAACTTCCGGACGAGCACAAGAGCAACGAGCATATCTCCAAAACCAACAAAAGTAGAACCTTTAAATTTGTGTTCACAATGGTGTTCTGGCATGTTTTCTTTATGTTCCTGAGATGGATTCGATGAATTGGAGTGGCAATTCGGGTACCTGACACACACCTCCCAAGGACTAACAATCTTCGAAATTAATAAAGATAGAAACTTAAAATTTTTTACAAAGGTGTCAAGCATATCCCAAGAGGATGCCTCTTTTACGTTCCTGAAATTCGAGTTGAATAAGACAGAAAAGAGAAGAAGTTCAAGCAGCTGCCAAAAAAACTTATGGATTTTTAATTTAATTCGAATTATTCAGGTGTAGGGTATTAATAAGTCGGTTGCATCGACTTACTGTTACATTTACTTGTTTTTTTAATGCATTTCTCTGCCACAAAAATGTGGACAAGAAATTGCACAGCCTGTCCTGTTCAGGCGTGGCTGTAAATGTCGTAAGGTGGAATAACTTTTACGAAGTGTGTTACGACGTGTGTGTAATTTTATATTTTTTTATAATTACTGATCTAATAGAAATAATTAAAAGTGATATTCTGTGTTAATGTTGATAATTTGTTAATTTATTTGCTATCTATAGTATAGATATTATTTTTCATTGTCATAATATTTTATTTTCTAATCATTTCGATTTAATTTAAGATAAGACATTACTTTGCGTTGGATTATAAACATAATATTATCTATCTATAGATAGCAAGAAATTAATTTAAATTCTATTCAAGTTATTTTTCCCTTTGAAAATTCATTTTAAAAGGTACACTCGTATAGTTTTTATCTATTTTTATTTATCTGATTATTATGTTATTAAATTAGGGCACCGTATATTATTAACGCTCAGGTTTTATTTTTTTTTTTTAAATTTAAGTCTTACGTTATTATATATATATTTTTTTAAAATTACTATTAGTGTTGTTTCTAGCTAAATTACATTACATCTAAAAATTGTAAATTCAATTTAGAAAAAGTTCTTCCTACCTTACGAAATGAAATAATAGAATACGAAATAAAAGCAAAAAAAAAAAAAGCAAAGAAAATCTTAAGTATTTCATGATTTTTATTAAATTTTTTATTTTTTATTTTCTAATTTTAAAAATTGAAACAAAATTCTTTTAATTTAATTTTACACTTCCATGAATTGAAAATAATATTTTGTATAAAAATTTCCTTCATTAAAAAATTTTTGAAATCTCTGTATTTTAGAAAGAAAATTTAGAAAAGGGGTTCCAAGAAACACTTTTCTGTTTAAGATTTAAGAGAATGCTAAGTTTTTTCTTAAAAAAAAAAAAAAGAAAACTTTTTTCAATTTTTTGTAGTGCTATCAAATCAAATTATGTGTGAATTTAACGTAAGTAACTAGGACTGTATAGCATTTTATTAGAAGCTGCTCCATTACCACTTTTTAAGGACTACTATTATGTTGATTGAAGCAATAACCGCAAATAGAAAAAACATAAATATTGGAAAACATATAAAAAAATTGTCAGGAGCAAAAACAAAAAAAAAGATAACAAAGAAATTTTCTTTAAACGTGACGACTTCTTTTTCCCTTTTAAGGTGTTCCATTTAGAATGTGGTTCATTTATATTCATTTGGAAATTAAAGTCATGTACTTTTAGTTGACATGGTACCTAGTTAATTATTTATTTTACGCTTGTTACGGTTTATACCTATATGATTTGATTTTTTTGATGATCGAACTAATAAAGATCGAGAATATAGCAGTATCTAGTTTTAAGATATTAAAATACGTATATGTAATGCAGCCCTACGTTTTTACAAAACGATGAAAATAATTTGAACATATTTGTTCTTGTGTTTTTTTTTTTTAAATTAGAATCTTAAGGTTTCTTTATATAAATTATTATTGTATTGTATAAATCATTAAAAAAAATTAAATTTTACATTAAGTACCGAATTTCATAGAAAAAAAATTTCTTTTTAATTTCAATCCTACTCATTTCTTATTTGCTCTTCATTTAACTTTTTTTCTCTACGTTTCCATGTAAGTACTTATTCGTATTTTGTTATATAATATATTATACATTTTTGTTCCATTCAATTAAATTATATCAGCTTTCCCCAAGGATTATCTATTTCCTATAAGACTCATATAATTTTAGCTTTAAACATTTACTCGAAATTGAAATATGTTTTTATATTCTTAAAGAGAGATTCGAAAAAAAAAACAAGAAAAAATAAGGAAGAAAAAAAAATGGTTTCTAAGTGCATAGAACCTTACAATGATACGTGACTTACAGTTCAACAGAACATTGACTTAACAAGAAATGTCTTGTATTAATTTTTTCAAATATCTTACTTTTATTTAAGGTTATATTGACTGATTTTGTCCTTTTTACTTGCTATCTTAATGTTTTTTTCCTGTTCTGTCTGATAGTTATCTTTGTATTTACAAATCTAGAATTTATTTATGCCCTATGATAAAGGTTGGCTTCTTCAAAATATCTGTTATCAAACATAGTTTTTTTTTTTTTTGTTCTTCCTTTCGCTTTATTGATTAGAAAAATACGTGAAAGTTTAGACTAGCTATGAAAGAATAGATTTGTAACTCGTCTTGGGGCAAATATTGATCTCTACATTCTTAGAAATAATAAAAATTATAGTGGTTCTAATCGGGATGATGATAATAATGATTTCCCACCCAACCAAAATTTAATTTAATAAAATGTTGCAAATAGACAAGATATTTTTGATAGGTAGTTATTATTATTATATAGGTAGTATTATTATTATTTTTTATTCTTTCTATTCTGCGTTAATAAATTGGTGTCCCCAATGGGGCAATAAATCCGAAATGGAAAAACAAAATTGAAAAGAAGAACCGGAAAGAAGAGGTTTCTTAGTTATCAGCTTAGAAAAAAAAAATATTAGAAACGTAAAAAATTGTAAGATAAAAATTCAGTAGAGGGAGAAAAAGAAAAACTAATTTATTTATTTTTTCCCATAATAACCATTCAGAGAGCAAATAAAGTTAAAAGAATTGAAATTGTATAAGGGAAGTATGAGAGAAAATAAATAATTTTGTTAAACAATAAATAAAAATAGGAGTAACAAAACAAAAAACCATAATTTGTGTTGTCAAAAGTATTTAGCGAATTTAATTGAATCGAACGCTTTTGTTTTTGCGTTGAAAATTTATTAATCCAGTTAAATGGTTATTCATTATGTATTCTAGTCATAAAAATTCTTAAAATTATATTTTGTTTTTAATTTTATTTTTGCCCAGAAATTTAATTTCTGTAAAAAAATATTCCCTTAAACGCATACTGTAGCAGATCTGCATCGTGTACGTTTTTTATTTCTAATTTTTTGCTAAAACTTCCAAAATTTATTCTGAAAATTTGTTTTAATTTTTTGGGACATTCCTAACCGAATGTGATTTTAAAAATTTTGCTTATTATAATATGGTGGGTACAATTGATTGATTTGTGGTGAAGGATATAGAATCTGCGCAATAAGAAAAAAGTTGTTTGTAATTCTAATAAATTAAGAACTAAAATATAAAAAATAACTAAAAAAAAATGTTTTTCTAATTTTCTTATCTTTCCTTTATGTAATACTTTTTATCGACTGCATACATTAATGTATAAGGTAGGTATTATTTTCATACTAAAAATTTGTACCCGAAATTTTGGCAAATATGCACTACTCCGCTGTGGAGAAGGCTGTAAAGTTTTTTTTAGCATGATGTCTGTCTATGTGTGTGTGTGTGTGTGTGTGTGTGTGTGTGTGTGTGTTGGTGGGGGTATGTCTGTGGCACTTGTACAGCTTAAACGACTAAGCCGAATATTTTGCAATTTCATATTTATGGATTTGACGTAAATATCTCGGATTGATAAGCTTTTGGAGCAAATCGGACAACAGCAAGTGGTAGTTTACTAGTGTACTTTGTAAGTTTTTTACGAATATTTCGTAACAGAAAAATTTTATGAGAAATTTTATTAAGAAAAAGTTTTTACACAAGTAAAGAGCAACAGCTTTGCCAAAGAACATTTTTTGATCCGACTAACTTTAACTCTTATTTAATTTTTTTTTTAAGTCCAAATATCATACATACACTCCATATGAACACTCCATATGAATTTATATGAACAATTTTTATACCCGTACGATAGGATCGGGTATAATAAAATTACTCCTCCGTTTGTAACATCTCGAAATAAGCGAGCTAGATATACCTTCAAAGGTATGGATCGGATCAGAAAAAAATTCTAAGTCGATTGAGCCATGTCCGTCCGTCCGTCCGTCTGTCAGCACGCTAACTAAAAACTGAGAAAGCTAGAATCTTGAAATTTACACAAAATATTCTGCGAGCAATTTGTAGGCTCCCTATTTTTGGTTGAGTTCCAACCAAAACTTCGGGTAGCTCTCAAACACCTAACTTCTAGATCTTCATATTTTTTTTGAAATAGAGCTATGAAATTTTAACTGCTGATAGAAGTCATAAAAATATTAATTTTATTTTTAATAAATTTTTTTTGTATCCCTATTCGTTACGGAGCAACAGCTCCCCAAAGGTTCAAAAAAGCTCTATATTTAAATTGTTATAGAACAAGTTGTATAAAGTATATCTTCATTTTGAAACCGCCAAACGATTACTGCTTTTATTAACTTTAAAAGTATATATACAATAAATATGTAGTTGTGGCATACGGTGTCTTAATTTACCGTTATGCGAAACTCAAATTTTGCAAAATTCTTTAACCCTTCTATCTTCTAAACGGTTCAGGTTGGGAAATTGAAATTTTGTTAGATCTTTGAAAATAAATATGAGTTATTTCAGAAATTTTTTTTGTATCACCTTTCGTTTAGGAGCTGTAAGGGGTCAAAAACTGAAAATTTCCTATCTTTAAACACCTGTAACTTCAACACCTGTTAAACTTTTTTTTGAAGTAATACACAAAAATTAAAGCTTCAACATTATACTCTTATTTCTGTTAACAACTTTTTTTAATAATATAGGGTTACTTTATAATTGACGAAAGTGTTACTTGATTTTTTCAAATTTTCTAACAAATTTCTTTAACGAATTTTTTGCATTTTGTTTTACTCGATAATTTGAAATTGTTGAGGATACAATGCGTAGTACAAAAAAATGTAAATAAATAAACAACATAACGGTTGCTTGAAGAATTTTTGTTTATATGATATTGATATACTTACATACTTATATATTATCATGTTTATTTACATATCGTATATGTCACTGATAAATGAATGATAAGAGTATAGATGTATATTATATAGCACCGTATTTACATACATACGAGTATATGTATTTTATTGTACTTATAAGAAATTATTCTATGAATGGAAATATTTTTAAAGTAATATTGCAATGTATGGCAATATACTTATATAATACTCACATAATATAATACTCACATAATATTTAAAATTATATTTACTATTTTGTACTAAGTAAATTTAATATACATTTACCGCTTAGTATTAAATGGTACTATAGAATATTTGAAAAAGTTTTGGATTGATAATCGTTATGTGGAAGGTTAGAATCTGCTTTTGAAGAATGTATAAACATATAGTTTGAATATATGTACAACCCATAGTTCTAGAAATTATAAAATTCACCCAAATTATTTAAAAATACTAAAATATTAAAAAAATAATATTGTAAGCAAAGTGACAGGCTATGAACATACTAACGGTTCGTACGGGTATCTAAGAGTTAACAAAGGCAACTGTATTCTTTCTCGTTTATTTGTACTTCTAATATTTTTGAATGAAAAAAAAAATCATGTACTTACATTACATTAAAGGAAATTGATGTATGAATGAATGCACATATGTATGTATATTTTTACGATTTCATTGCTTTATTGAATAAAACAAAATGTTGTTAAATTATTAGAAGTTATTTTGCTTTGATATAAATTATATAAAAAATCTATAAATTTTGGCATTGTATTTTTCGTGTAGTGACGGTCGGTCCTGTGGTGGAGATAGCTGATTTTTTTTTAAATCGGAATGTAAACACAGCTGTTAGATCTATTTCTATGTATGATTCATATATGCTACAATATTAATTAAGAGGTATTAAAAAATCAAAAAATTAGACAGAAATTTGTTTATCTTTTATATTTATTCTATGATTGTTTTAAATTGAAATACAAATAATAACAAGCTGAAGATCGGGTTTTCGTTTTTATATTTTAATGCGTAATATAGTTTTTTTTTTAATTTTAAGAAAACAAAGTAAATACCTATGTTATTATTACTATACGTATTAGTACTACAGTAGTATTAGTATTGCAAACAATGTTTGCACAAATTATAACTTTTTGCTAAATAATCATTCGTGCCCAAGTGTTCAAAAGAGCAATAAGTTCATTGTAGTATAACATTTTAAATGCATACGTACTACAGCAAATTGTTTTATTAAACTCATACTGTTTCAGAAAAATTTGTAAATTAGAAAATATACAAATACAAGAAATGCTAGATGATTGGCTTAGTGAAGATGAATTCAGCGAAGATGAAAATGATTTGCAAAAACATCTAGAGCAAGAGATGTAAAATTCGAACTGAATATTCTAAAAAAAAATATGAAAGAACCACATGGAAAACTAAAAATAATTTCCAGTTCGAAGAGAAGAAGTTTTTGGGAACAACGAAGCCTGATAATATAATGAATCTTTCAACACCTTTGGGATTTTTTGAATATTTTTTCACGGAAGATATATTTCAATCAATAAAAGAACACTCTTGCATATATTCTACTGAAAATAATATAACAAACCCGTTCGTTATAACACGAGGCTTTATTGAAAAATTTTTTAGGAATATGTATTATGACATCGGTACTATACGTACCAGATATAAGACGATACTGGAATTCAGTGGTTGGAAATAGTACTATTAGTAATACGATGAGTTTAGGTGAATTTGAAAAAATTCGCCGTGTAATACATTTTAATTCAAATCAAACTTGTCTCCTAGAGACGATATAAACCATGACAGGCTACATAAAATAAGACCACTATTAAGTCAACTCACAAGCAGATTTTCCAGTGTTCCGTTTGAAGAATGCCTTTCGTTAGATGAGCAAATATATCCTAAAATTCGAAGCTAAGCAATACCTACCTGCAAAACCAAATAAATGGGGATACAAGCTCTTCGTTTTGAGTGGAGTAAGCGGGTTTGCTTACAACTTTGAAATTTACACTGGAAAGGCAGATATATATCGATGACCTGCTTGAAAATGAAAGTCATTTGGGAACTTGCAGTAATTAGGCTTATGGGAATAGTACCGAAACAACTGGCACACAAAACATATTTTGACAGACATTATACTACAGTTCCTCTGATGGTAGAATTGGCTAAAATGGAAATCTTTTCTTTAGACACCATACAGAGGAACGGGTTACCTTGTAAATTGTAAATTGCCAAATGATTGTGAACTTAAAAATAAACAAAAGAGGTGACAGCGTTGAAGTTTTTGCAAATGGTGATAACGTAGATATTTGTGCGTTAATATGGAAAGATAATAAAGCTGTAAATTTGTTACCGACATTTGCAAGCTGTAATCCAATGAGTTCCATAAAACGCTATGACAGAAATAAAAATAAAAATATTGAAATAAAATGTCCATATGGTATAAAGCAATATAATAAGCATATGGGTGGAGTCTATTTAGCAGATAGATTAATCGGACGATACAGAATTAGAATGAAATCAAGAAAATGGTACATTAGAATTTTCTACCATTTGATAGACGTAACGGTAGTAAATTTCTGGATTTTATTTAAAAGAGTTAATGAAAAACGCAATGTAAACAGTATGAGCCTATGTGATTTTAGAATAGAGCTTGCTGAAGCTCTCTGCAAGAAAGAAACAGCAATATATAAATTAAGGGGAAGACCATCATCAGGAATTAATTCACCAAACGTAATCCCGGAAAAAAGAAAGCGAAAATATCCTACTTCGCATGTTCCACCAAAGGAGATTCGTTTAGATGAAACATCTCACTGGCCACTTTACATGGAAAAAAGACTAAGAAGTAAATTTTCTGAATGCAAGAGATTTACATACATTAAATATGAAAAATGCAATATGTCACTGGGTTTTAATAAAAACTATAATTGTTTCAAACAATTTCATACACAAAGGCTGTACATATAAGACTTATTAATTTTTAATAAATACTTATTATTAGTAAATATCTAACTGAAATAATTTCGTTATTTTTTTTTTTTTTAAATGTTGTTATAAAGAATATATATTTTATTATACTCGTACGATAGGATCGGGTATAATAAAATTACTCCTCCATTTGTAACACCTTAAAATAAGCGAGCTAGATATACCTTCAAAGGTATGGATCGGATCAGAAAAAAATTCTAAGACGTTTGAGCCATGTCCGTCCGTCCGTCAGCATGCTAACTCAAAAAAACTAAGAAAGCCAAAATCTTGAAATTTACACAAAATATTCTGGAAGTAATTTGTAGGTTCTCTATTTTTTTTGGTTGAGTTTGGACCAAAACTTAGGGTAGCTCTCGAACATCTAACTTTTAGATTCCCACATTTTTTTTAAAATAGAATTATGAAATTTTAACTGCTGATAGATCTCACAAAAATATTAATTTTATTTTTAATAACTTTTTTTTGCTAAACGATTACTACTTTTATTAGCTTTAAAAGTATATATACAATAAATATATATTTGTGGCATACGGTGTCTTAATTTACCTTTATGCGAAACTCAAATTTTGTAAAATCCTTTAACCCTTCTATCTTCTAAACGGTTTAAGTTGGAAACTTGAAATTTTGAGAGAAGTTAGATCTTTGAAAATAAGTATGAGTCACTTCAGAAATTTTTTTTGTGTCACCCCCGTTTAGGAGCGTAAGGGGTTAAAAACTGAAAATTTCCTATTTTTAAACACCTGTAACTTGAACACCTGTTAAAATTTTTTTGAAGTAATACACAAAAATTAAAGCTTTAACATTATACTCTTATTTCTGTTAACAACTTTTTTTAATAATGTAGGGTTACTTTATAATTGACGAAAGTGTTACTTGATTTTATAAAATTTCAAAAAACAAATTTCTTTAACGAATTTTTTGCATTTGTTTTACTCGATAATTTGAAATTGTTGAGGATATAATGCGTAGTACAAAAAAATGTAAATAAATAAACAACATAACGGTTGCTTGAAGAATTTTTATTTATATGATATTGATATACATACATACTTATATAATATCATGTTCATTTACATATCGTGTATGTCACTAGCGAATGAATGATAAAAGTATATATGTATATTATATAGCGCCGTCTTTACATACATATATGATTGTATTTGATTGTACTTATAAGAAATTATTCTGTCAATGGAATATGTAATTATAATATAATATAATATTTAAAATTATATTTATTATTTTGTACTAAGTAAATTTAATATACAATTACCGCTTAGTATTAAATGGTACTATAGAATATTTGAAAAAGTTTTGGATTGATAATCGTTATGTGAAAGGTTAGAATCTACTTTTGAAGAATGTACATATAAATATATAGTTTGAATATATGTACAACCCATAGTTCTGGAAATTATAAAATTCACCCAAATTATTTTAAAATACTAAAATATTAAAAAAATAATATTGTAAGCAGAGTGACAGGCTGTGTACATACTAACGGTTCGTACGGGTATCTAAGAGTTGACAAAGGCAACTGTATTCTTCCTCGTTTTAAATTAAATTTGGCTAAGTTTTTTTTAATGAATGGAACAAATAATTTTAATGTTTGAATTTGGTAGATTGTTTTTGTTGAATAATTTTATTGTTTTTGTTGAAATCAATTATTTTTTATTTTCTGTTTTTTTTTTTTTAATTGAATTAATTTTATATAGGTTATTTAACTTTAATATAATTAATAAATTTTTTTTTTTTTTGTTTTTATTGAATTTTAATTAATTTCGTTTTATTACTTTGTTTTTTAGTGAAACGATTTTCGTTTAAATAACTTATTACGCTAAAACAGATATTTCAACATTTATTACTCCTTAATGCATGTTGTAGCAGATCTGCATTATATCCCTTTTTTCCCTTCAGGAATTTTCCAAAGATCCAAATTTAATTTTTAAGTGCGTTTTGGTTTCCAAGGAGTCGAAACCTACTCAAGAATATTTTTTTGGATGAAAAAGGAAAAATCATGCATTAAAGGGTATGTGTCAAAACGTATATTACATAAACAAAACAAAACATACCAAAATAACATAAGAGTGATATGTCACAATTGTGAAAAAAATTTTTTTGGGAGAAGAAAATTTAATTTATATTGAAAACAGTTGCCTTTGCCAACTCTTAGATACCTGTTCGAACCTGTTAGTATGTTCATAGTCTGTCACTATGCCTATATAATTATTTTTTTAATTTTTCAGTAAATTTAAAATAATATTCAAAATATATGTTTACATATTCTTCAAAAGCAGATTATAACCTTCCACCTAACGATTATCAATCCAAAACTTTTCCAAATATGATATAACTAGTACTATTTAATACTTAGCGGCAAATGTATATTAATTTATACTAAACTTACTACAAAACACCAAATATATATTAATATATGTATTATATATTATGTATGGTATTATATATGGTATATACATATTATATTTGGTAAATGGCGATATATAATATGCATATTATTTCTTTAAAAATATTTCATTCATAGAATAATTTCTTATAAATACAACAAAATTCTAATCTTTATCTAATTTTTAAACACCTGTAACTTGAACATCTGATGAAAAAATATTTTTTAAATTTAATGTAAACTTAATCAATTAAAATTAAAATAAATTAAATAATATAAAAAAAAAAAAATAATATTTTTCTATTAGAATTAGTTTTGGTTAAAACGAGAAAGAATACAGTTGCCTTTGTCAACTCTTAGATACCGTACGAACCGTTAGTATGTTCACAGCCTGTCACTCTGCTTACAATATTATTTTTTTAATATTTTAGTATTTTAAAATAATTTGGGTGAATTTTATAATTTCTAGAATTATGGGTTGTACATATATTCAAACTATATGTTTACACATTCTTCAAAAGCAGATTTTTACCTTCCACATAACGATTATCAATCCAAAACTTTTTCAAATATTCTATAGTACCATTTAATACTAAGCGGTAAATGTATATTAAATTACAAAATAGTAAATATAATTTTAAATATTAATACGCACATAGTATATTTATATTGTTATAAGTATATTGCCATAATTGCAATATTTCTTTAAAAATATTTCAATTCATAGAATAATTTCTTATAAGTACAATAAAATACAATCATATATGTATGTAAAGACGGCGTTATATAATATACATCTATACTCTTATCATTCATTCACTAGTGACATATACGATATGTAAATAAACATGATATTATATAAGTATGTATATATATCAATATCATATAAATAAAAATTCTTCAAGCAACCGTTATGCTGTATATTTATTTACATTTTTATGTACTACGCATTGTATCCTCAACAATTTCAAATTATCGAGTAAAACAAAATGGAAAAAAATCGTTAAAGAAATTTGTTAGAAAATTTGAAAAAATCAAGTAACACTTTCGCAAATTATAAAGTAACCCTATATTATTAAAAAAAGTTGTTAACAGAAATAAGAGTATAATGTTGAAGCTTTAATTCATGTATTACTTCAAAAAAAATGTTAACAGGTGTTCAAGTTACAGGTGTTTAAAAAGAGGAAATTTTCAGTTTTTGACCCCTTACAGCTCCTAAACGGGGGGTGATACAAAAAACATTCCAACGAAATTCTGAAACGACTCATACTTATTTTTAAAGATCTAACTTCTATCAAAATTTCAAGTTTCCAACTTAAACCGTTTAAAAGATAGAAGGGTTAAAGGATTTTGCAAAATTTGAGTTTCGCATAACGGTAAATTAAGACACCGTATGCGACAAGTATATTTTTATGGTATATATATTTTTAAAGCTAATAAAAGCAGTAATCGTTTAGCGTTTTCAAAATGAAGATATACCTTATACAACTTGTTCTATAACAATTTAAATATATAGCTTTTTTGAACCTTTGGGAAGCTGTAGCTCCATAACGGGTGCGGCTACAAAAACAAGTTATTCAAAATAAAATTATTATTTTTATAAGATCTATCAGTAGTTCAAATTTTATAGCTCTATTTCAAAAAAAATATTGGGATCTAAAAGTTTGGTGTTCGAGAGCTACCCGAAGTTTTGGTCCAAACTCAAGCAAAAAAAATAGGGAACCTACAAATTGCTCCCAGAATATTTTTTGTAAATTTTCAGGGAGCAATTTGCAATAAAGATTCTAGCTTTTTAGTTTTTGAGTTAGCATGCTGACGGACGGACGGACGGACGAACATGGCTCAATCGACTTAGAATTTTCTTCTGATCCAATCCATACCTTTGAAGGTATATCTAGCTCGCTTATTTTGAGGTGTTACAAACGGAGGACTAATTTTATTATACCCGATACTTATCGTACGGGTATAAATATACCAACTTAATAAAACTTTTAAATATTATTAATGTCAAATTAGTAATATTTGTGAGGTTGATTTCCATGCTATTTCCGCAAACTATTGTTATTGACTTATTTCAATCAACAACGCTGCATTTTTTTATTTCTCCAAAAAAATTTTAAATTTCACCATTTCTTATTATGATTTTATTATTTAAATTCCTTATTTATTAATTATTTTTCCTTAAATAAAAACTTTACTTTTTTTCATTTCAAATTGAAAACTTCTCATAACTTTTAAGTGTTTTCTCATAACTTTTAACGATAGTCACAAATATAATTGTTCTTCCGTTTGTAACATATGATACAAATAAGTTTAAGTGTGTGGATCAGAATAGAATCGAAAAATTTGTCAATTAGGTTCTATTTCAGTCAATTCGGCCACACGATCACTATAACAAAAAAAATAATTCTATGTCATGAAATTAACTCAAAATTATTAAAAAAAATAATATCTATTATCAGTAGATTGATAGTTTAATATGCGGGTATTTTATAGTTGACAAGGACAACTTTATTCTTTCTCCTTTTTCTTAATTTAAAGTTTTAAATAATTACAATCAAAATTCTCATCCATCATCGAAATTGAAATCCATTTAAAAGCACTTAAATTATAAAACGAAGGCCTAAACAAGTTTTTTTTTATAATTTTCACTAATATGTAAAGATTTTTTTTCCACATCCTACAATTAAAATTCAATTACTCTATAAAATTATTATACCTATTGCTTATTGTTTAGATATTATAATATATAAGTCTACGTACAGTGAAGTTTCGTAAGTAAATAAATAAATAAATATTTACTTATTTTGGTTGAACTAAGTTCATATCCGTTTTTTAAGGGCACTGAGAAATAGTGTCTAATCAAATAGCGTCTAAAAATAAAAAATTAATTTGAAATAACATCTAAAATTTTACGATTTTTTTAAGTCATATTTCGCAATGAAAAGTCATCTACAAATTTTGGTGAAATAAGATGCAATTATGAATGGAATAACATATAATATTGGAGTGCAATTAAATCTAATAATTAAAAAATCTAAATGAAAAAATAATATAAAATTAATTAAGATTAAAAAAACTATTATTTTTCTAAAATCAAATCAAAGCCAAAGTTTTATATTATAATTTTATATGAAAACTGCCAAATAATCTTTCACAGTGGCACGAGTTCTGTGAGCTAAGTTGTTTGCCTGAATTTTTTTTTCTCAAAATCCCAATCACAAAAAGCCAAATTACAAAATCTTACAGATTATAATATATTATAAAATAAAATAAAATAAATGAATTCTGGAAAAGCGTATAACAATGCAACCTTTTTTGCAACCTTTAAAATCCTTCCTAATATTTTTTTTCATACATATTTTAACATCAAAGAATTTAACATTTGACAGTTTTTTTTCAAAATATTTTTTTTGACTCAAAGACTGGCAATAAATTATATTAAATTCTTAATCAACCGTTATAAGAAATGATTCTTTTCTTATTATTTAAATTTTTAGAGATGAAAAAAGATATAAAATTTACTTTTATATTTTATTTAATTTTTTACTTTAGACGGTATTTTGCAGTGTCTTTTTTTAAAAAAGCGTTTTGTGTAAAAAATGGTTGTGCGAATAAATATATTTGAATTTTTGATTAAGTATAATAATTATTACTGTGTATTAAGGGTGACGGACCTCGGTAACCTAGTATACTAGAATGAGTATAAAAAACGCTGTGAACACCAGGGTAATGTGGGTTCAAATCCCAATGCATTAAAATAATTCCTCTTACGACTTTTACTGCCACAGCTGGAAAGAAAATGCATACTGTGTAATTTCCTTGGCTCCTTTATGTGGCATGGGAGTAAATTAAAAATACGAAAAAAAAATATATATAACATATTATACATGTGTATTTAGAAATTTAACGGAAGGTTTGAGCACAAATGGTTTGATTTAATTTTAAAATCAAAATTTTTTAACCCTTTTAAATCTGATGAACTTTAAAAATTTATTTAAAAGTTACATCTTTTTTTTCCGCTCCTGAGTCACTGAGTCATTAATTATTCATAGCTACAGCCGTCGATTACTCGGCTGTAGTCATTTTACAAAACTAAGACGTTTTTAGCACATTTCCAAAAAATTTTGAAAAAATGTGCTTATTAGTTTCACTCTGTCCGTCCGTCCGTCCGTCTGTTTACAAAACTTTTACACCGTTATAGATAGAGAAAAAAAATTGTAACCATTGGTAGATCTCATAAAAAAAATAAATTTGTGGAACAACTTTTCCATGTAGCCCCATCCATTACTTAGCTACAGCACCTCAAACTTCAAGAGGAAGCCCTATTTTGAAATGCATATATCTTATGTTATGCTTAAGATTTTTTCAATTTGAAAACGTCATGCGACAGGTATTTTTTTTAACTTTGTAAATTAATATCAAAATTATACAATTTTTTAAACTTAGTATTTAAATTTACCGTTATGTGGAAACCAAATTTTGCATGATTTTTCTACTCGCATAACTCCGGCACGCTTTTAGATAGAGGCTTGAAATTGAAATTGAAATTGAAAAGTGCCGTATCATTAAAAAGCTATTGGCGAAATTAACAACTTTTGTTTCGGGACTTTGATTTTAGGATACCCTGCTTGGATCCAGAAAGCTTTTATAAGCCCTTGATATAAAATCAGCTGTATATGATCTGTGTATATGGTCTTTGCGAGCTTAACAACTTTTGTTTGCGGACTCTGGTTTCGGAAGGCCGCGGTTGGGTTCAGAAAGCTTTTATAAGTCCTTTATATAAAATCAGCTGTATATGATTATGTGGAGTATCATTGAAAAAATTTGGCGAGCTATTCAACTTCAGTTTGGGGACCATGGTTCATAACCGTCCTGTTGGAGGATGAGAGCATTTATGATCCCTTACTATAAAATTCAATGATACAATGCTTTTTCAACATGCTTTTTCATCATGCGATTTAATCATCTGTTTGACGCTTGCAATGCAAGCACACATTACTAGTTTTATTATATAGCTATTACAATATAGGAGCCTCGGTTTTGGGTAACAGCGTATAAAATACGCTTTAAACACCGAGGTAGTGTGGGGTCGAATCCCACACACGTCGTAAGAGTTATTCTCCCTTACGACACTTGCAGCCCCATTTGACCAGGAAAGACTGTATAATTTCCTGTCCACATTTATACATAATTTCCTGTCCCCAATATATCATATTTAATTATAATTTATAGGACATATATAGGTACTTATTTTTAATTTAATTATAATCTACAAATTATATATTATAAGAAAAATTATATTATTTTTTATTAATCTATATATGACCCAGCCGGGGTTTGAACCCGAGACCTTTCGTATGAAAGATCGGTGTTTTAATTTCTACACCATTGGCTGGATAAAAAGTTACATTTAATGGTATTCAACTGTATTTTTTTTATTAAATTTGAACAAATAAATATTTAACTATTCAACAGATTGCATGATTTGGAAAAGTTTAACAGAAAAGTTTTCTTTAAAATAGAAAGAAAAACTATAAATTTTTTTTTTCTTTTCCTTGAATGCCAACCTTTTCATGTACTTTTATTCTGTCTGTTTTCTACTATATTTTATTAAGAATACAATAGCAAAACGATTAATACGATTAAATTATTGATTATTGCCAATGATTCAACAATAAAAATAAAAATAATTTTTTTTATGCAATTCAATAAATTTAAAAATATTTTTTTTTTTAACTTGAATTTTTTATAAGGAAATTAACACCCAAAAATGCTTGCAAAATTTACACTATTTAAATGTAAACAGTGATGGTACTTTAAATTTGATCTGCGTAATATATATTTTACTTTAAAAAAATTTATTGTTAATTTGAATAATCGACAAGATCTAGTTGTTGCAGAAAATTCTAATATAAATTACACATGTATTTCAAATTCAACTTATCTTATATTAAATCTTCCTATATGGAGAATTTTAACAATATTGTGGAAAAGCTGCACCTGAAACTTATATTTTCATTTTTGGCACATTTCCAAAAAAAATTTGAGAAAATGTGCTTATTAGTTTCACTCCGTCCGTCCGTCCATCCGTCCGTCCTTCTGTTCGTCTGTTTATAAAACTTCTACACCATTAAAGAAAACAAATTTTAACCATGGGTAGGTCTCATAAAAAAATTAATTTTGTGGAAAAACTTTTTCATGTAGCCCCATCCATCAGGAAACTACAGCCCCTAAAATTTACTATTTAAATTGACCGTTATGTTAAAACCAAATTTTGAATGATTTTTTCTTCATAACTCCGGCACGCTTTGAGAATTAGTATAAGTTTCCTCAGAAAATTTTTTAGTACAACCCCCTGTTTAAGAGTTATTACGTCTCAAAAAATTAAAATTTGCTATTTTTAAGCACCTGTAACTTAGGCATCTCTAAACATTTTTACGTTGGTTTACATTCTACCTTGTTCAAGACATTAAAATTAAAGGTTCAGTAATATACTTTTATGTGTGTTCAGTAATATACTTTAATGGTTTTTCTTAGTTATATAGGGCTCCGGACTTACAGCCCCTCAAAATTCCAGAAATGTCCTATTTTCACGTTTTTTCTTATATGAAATTTTCAAATTTTTGTGTAAGTCACAATTCTAAACGTTTGTATAGTCTTTTGGAAATGTGCGCTTTTAAAAACCGTTAGTTTACATTCTACCTTGTTCGATTTAAAGACAATTTTTCGATTTTTTAAGTATGTAATTTTGAAGTGAGTTTTAGAGTTACTTTCAAGTTTTAACTGTTTTTAAAGTACATATTACTTCTTGTCTGTCTAAAAGTTAAATGTAATTCAATCATAAAAAATGTGAGCTTACAATTAATTGATGAAGTGAAATTACGTAAGGAATAGATGTGTTTTTTCTATTATGCAAAAAGCTGGGTTTTTATGATGCCTTTTTGATGTCTTTATGATGATAAAAGGAATTCTGTATTTGATGAATTTGAAAAAATAGATCAGAACAATAATAAAATATTATTTCTGTTACTTATTTGCAACATTTAAATTTCGCAAATTCAAACTTCTTATTACATCAATCTTTTTGTACCAACATTTTTGTTCATTATTGTATATTTTTATAAAAATATCAATAATTTATTTATTTTTACTCCATATATAACCAATGAATAAATTTTGTTTTTTTCCATATTTATATTTTTTCTTTTTTCATTTTCACATAATAAAAATAACAGTAAATATTTATAATAATACTAATAATAATAACCGTTATGTTATGATTAAAAGAAAAGCAAAAACAACATAACAAAAACCAAAAAATAAAAAATAAAAACAAAATGGTGATAAAAGTTTATATACTTATATATTAACTAATGGTTGACAATTGTTATTGATGATGATAACGGTAGTGGTGGTAATGGAAAGTGAGGAGTTATGATCATTTTATATAAACATAATACATATATATATATATATATTCACCAATAATGATAATTTTTAACGGAAAATGTCGCGTCAGTTAACATAAAAATAAAACTAAAAATAAATAAGAAAAACAAAAAGAAAATACAATCAAAAGTAATAAAAATAATATAAAAACAACAAAAATAAAAATAAAACAGTTAAACACGATATAAAAAGTGATAGAAAATATTCTAGAAAGAGAAACAATTGTGAAATAAAAGATATTTATAGGTAATATTAGGTAGGTTTTAAAAAAAGAAAATTTATGAGAGAAGTAGAAAGAGTAAATGAAGTTTTGGTAGAATATGGAAGTATGTTAAAAAAAAAAATGTAAGTTCAGCAACAAAAGAGAAAGAGATATGTGAATAACATATGTATGCGATATAACCTACTAAATTCATTTCTCCTAATTTTATTTTCTGTTTTAAAGTAATTAATGTTCGTTTTTCCAAATTGAAACCAAAACAAACAAAAAAATAGAAAGAGAAAAAAAATGATAATAATTTTAACGATCGTTTGACATGCAAAAGAAATTTTTAATTTTTTTTCCTTACAATTAAAATTAGTTATTAGAATATAATACATATATTATTTGCTTTAAAAAATTAGAAAAAGCTGGAAACTGGCAATAATTAACTGACATTTTTGGTATAAATAACCGTTTTTTATTTTTGTGTATTTTTCTTAACAACTTTTAATTTAAATGTTCGTTTTTTGTGCCTTGTGTGCGATTTTTTTGTTTTGAAAAATTAATACAAAATATTCTTATTTTCTAATTATAATTATTTTTTTATTTTTGATTTGATTTATGGTTTGAAATGTTAAACTTAAATTGCACACACAATCAACTAATTTTTATATAAATACATATATACTTTTATTTATAATTTACCGTTATTGAATGATGCAATTAGACACATGACATTGATATAAATTTTGAATTTTTTTTTTTAATTAATAATTTTATTTCTTAAAATAATTTTTTTTAAAAATATGTTCGGAGTGGAATATGTTTAATAGTGTAATAAATAAGACATTTTTAAGGTTTTTAAACTTTAGCACAAAAACTTTTATATTGAATAATTTTTGATATTTTGGGAAATAAAAAATGTTGGATGCTACTTTTATAATATCATATAATGTCCTTTATATTAAAAAACTATTTAAATTTTGAAAAGTTCACGTTATTGTTGGTACATCATAAGTATATTTTAAACATGTTAGGTACATAAGTGCATAATTTTATAAGTAATTATAAATAAATAAATTTTGAAGCAGTGTAGTTGCCATTTCATTTTCATAAAAGAGATAGAGGTAAATCTGCAATTTCAGGGACATAAAAGAAATTTTACAGAACACCCTTGTACCAAATTTAAAAGTTCCATCTTTATTTGTTTTATGAGATAATACTGTTTGCTCTTGACTTCGTTCGGAAACTTCTAAAATTCGCACTCATGGATCGATTTTTTCCGAAGTGAGTTTTCACAATATAAATATTCGTTAATACATAAAATCGCATTTCAATTATAAAAGACCATAATGTAAGACATTTTTTTTCGTAAGTAATGTCACTTTATGTTTTTATGGATTATCTTTCAAGTACATTTTGAAAAATTTGCTATTAATTTCACTCTGTCCGTCCGTCTGTTTAGAAAACTTATACTCTGTTTAATAAAGAGCAATGAAATATTAACCATGCCACATTTTTATGTACCCTCACTGTTGGAGATCCTACAGCACCTACAGCTCAAATTTGAAAAAGCTTCTTTTTAAATGCATACATTTCAGGTTCTGTTTAACATATTTTTAATATAAAAAAGACAGGATTTTTTTTTGCCTTTAAAATCAACCAGAATTTTTTTATGTTAACTTTTTTTAATACATAATTATGTTTTGAAATTGATATTGAATAAGGCTAAAAATATGTAAAAGAACTGTATATGGATAACAATGTTCTTTAACTATGTATATACTAATTTTTGATTAAATACTGTACAGAAATGTGAATATGTTTTCTAATTTAATTGATTGAGTTTATAGATTTTTTAAACATACGTACATTATACATTGGTATGTATGTACATTATTTTAATGATATTTTTTAAGAAATATATTATACACATCATCTTATGTAGGTAGACCACATGTTAGTAATGCATTCCTGAAAGATGACATAATGATTGTCTGGAGAAGATTATTGACATGACACGTATGGAGAAGATTATTTCTGTTATATTGTTAAAACTTAAACACAGTATCTAAAGATACTTAAGTAGGTTATTTTCATTTCTTTTATTTAAATAAAAAGTAATTTGCATTGAAAGCTTTTTATAGAATATCAGAAACAATTTAGGCAAAAGTAAAGAGTGTTGGAAATATCTTTTTAATAACAATACAAAAAATTGGGCAGAATATTTTTAATAGCTACTCGTGCGAAAATGGGTTAACGAACGTTAACAAAAATTTTGTCACAGGCTTTATTTAGAACCATAAATTCATCCTGCCAAATTAGACACAAATTAGAAACAAAAAATTTTTTTGATAATCTATCGTGCCGGAATGGCTTAATGTATCACGACAAAATTAATTGAATGAGCTTCTGTGCTAAAGTGCAATACTTGAGCAACTTTTCAGTTGGTCAAACCGTTTAAAAGCGACAACAAAGAAATTAAAACAAGGTAGAATGTAAACCAACGGTTTTTAAAAGCGCACATTTCCAAAAGACAATACAAACTGTTTAGGATTGTGACTTGCACAAAAATTTGAAAATTTCATGTAATAAGAAAAAATGTGAAAATAGGACATTTTTGAAATTTTGAGGGGCCGTAAGTTCGGAATCCTATATAACTAAGAAAATCCGTTAACACACGTAAAAACATATTATTAAACCTTTAATTTTCATGTCTTGCCGAAGAAAAATTTGTACAGGTGCCTAAGTTACAGGTGTCTAAAAATAGCAAATTTTCAATTTTTGAGGCGTAATAACTCTTAAAGAGGGGGTGTTACCAAAAAATTTTCTGAGGAAACTTATACTAATTCTAAAAGTTCTTTCTTGTCTCAAAATTTCAGGTTCCTATCTAAAGGGGTGCCGGAGTTATGAAAAAAGAAATTTCATGCAAAATGTGGTTTTCACATAACGGTAAATTTAAATAGTAAATTACAAAATATTACATAACTTTGATATTTTTTTATATAGATAATAAAATTTTCGACCTTCTGGCGGTTTTAGATTGCAAAATTATTACGCAGAGCCCGAGATATATACATTTGAAAATGGGGCTTTTTCGCAATTTTGAAGAGCTGCAACTTTGGAACCCTTTACAATTAAAATAAACCTTTAACACACGTAAAAATATATTATTGTAGCTTTAATTTTTATATCTTGCAGAAGTAAAATATGTACAGGTTCCTAAGTTACAGGTGTTTAAAAATAGCAAATTTTCAATTTTTAAGCCCTAATAGCTCATAAATAGGGGGTGGTCCGAAAAAATTTTCTGAGCAAACTTATACTAATTCTAAAAGTTCTATCTTGCCTAAAAATTTCAAGCTTCTATCTAGAAGCGTGCCGGAGTTATGAAAGTAGAAAAATCATGCAAAATTTGGTTTTCACATAACGGTAAATTTAAATACTAAATTTAAAAAAATTGTATAATTTTGATATTAATTTACAAAGATAAAAGAAATACCTGTCGAATGACGTTTTCAGATTGAAAAAATCTTAAGCAGCACATAAGATATATGTATTTAAAAATAGGGCTTTTTCAAAGTTTGAGGGGCTGTAGCTCCGTAATGGGGGCGGCTACATGAAAAAGTTGTTCCACAAAATTATTTTTTTTATGAGACCTACCTATGGTTAAAATTTTTTTTCTCTATCTTTAACGGTGTAGAAGTTTTGTAAACAGACGGACGGACGTACGGACGGACGGACGGACGGACAGAGTGAAACTAATAAGCACATTTTTTCAAATTTTTTTTGAAAATGTGCTAAAAACTGCATTGAGCTGTGCTGCCGGAACGTGTTAATGATCGTAACCAAATCAACTTAGTGAGCTTCTGTGGTAAAGGATTACACTTTCATAAATATTCAACTCAACTGGTTAAACCGTTTAAGCACGACAACAAAGAAATTTAATGAACTTCGTTCGGCTCTCGTGCCCGAACGGGTTACCGGAACTTTATTAAAATTTGCCTTAGGCCTTTTTTCAGATTATGAAACCACCATACAAAATTGGATCGGTTAATGTATTGCAACCAAATTTCTTTGGTACGCGCCTAAAGCTAAGAAGGACATTTGTACAAATTTTCAACTCAATCGGTCAAACCGTTTAGGCAGGACAACGAAAAAATCAAAAAGCTTTAAAAGGCTCTGGGGCCGCAAAGGATTAATGAACCGAAACGCGATATAGCCTATAACTCCTAACTAGCCTATAGCCTATAAAATTAGGTTGCAATCGGACTGGTGGTTTTTACGTGAATCCGACACAAACAAACAAACAAACAGAATTTCTTCCTTATATATTAAATATCCATAACATCCAACATCCTTGCTTCATTTTATTGGTGACAAACACCATATCAAAGTTAATATACCCTATACTTTAGATGTATGGTATAATAAATAATAATATTTGTGTATCATAATCTTGTATTGTACAACATTTATAACAGTTGAATAATTAGCTGGTTAACAATAATTATATTTTTTTAACAAAAGAAGCATCTTAAAAACTGTTTTATTATATTAATATCCAATTCATATAATTCAAATAAATTTTTCACTAACATTTCAATTCAAATTTTATTTCTAACTGAAATTTTTTCAAATCAAAAATAGATTTAAAATATTATAATCAATTTACCTTAGTGTACTTTTATATAATTTTTACATTCTACATTTATCTTTACTTATTTTCCAACCATCAATCAAAAAATCCAGAAGAAAAAAAAAACATTTCCGTCAATTTAATCCCGAAAATAACAAAAAAACAAAAACAAAAAAAACCATCTAGGAAACATTCATTAGAAAAACAAAAAAAAACAAATTAACTTAATTTGGTTAACATTTCTATTATTATTATTGGTACTAAAAGTAGAAAGATTGAAATAAATTCACCATAATTTTTCCATTTTTATAGTGTTTTTTCTTTTTTAATTCTACCCACCACTAGTATTACCCACCACTAATATAAATTACATATTTTATTTTCAAATATAAAATAAAAGAAAAACAATCTCCGTATGTCGAAAATGACGTTTTATATTTTATTTGTATTACATTTACCTGTATAGAACCAGAATCATGTTACGGTATATTTTATCGATTAATAAAGCAAGTTAGATAAAAAGACGAAGAAGAGGAACAAGAGAAGCTAAAAAAAACATTATCCTTTAAATATGAAAAAGATAAATTTATCTATTATTTATCTGTGGCTTTTTAGAATTTTATTTTTGTTTTATTTTATTTTTGTTTTTTTTTTGTATGTAACTCAAACCCACTACCAGAATTAAAACCACATACACATACCGTAACCACCACCATATCTACCATATAATAATATATTAGTATGTTTTGTAGAAACATATGAGACCTCGACATTTCATAAATATTCTATTTAACAAATAAACAACTTATACAGTGTTGAATAAAATTGGATTGCCTTTAAAATAATTTTTTTTTTTGTTTTATAGTTTTAGTATTTAAAATGGTCACCAATAATATTTTATTGTTTGTTATTTTAAAATATTTAAAATACTTCACTTGTTACATTTTATCAAAAAGTTTCTTTCACTTTCTTTCGGTTCAAAAATAAAATTAGTTCTTTAATCTCTAGTATATTTCATATTTTCTTCCTTTGGTCTGAATGTTGTCGGAATATCCAATGTGATTGTATAGATACTTACCACTCACTGATACATCATTGCTGTTAGAAATATTCTTTTATTGATGTATGAATAAATGATTTGATTCTAATTGATACATTGATGATTCGCGTACAGGTTAGAAGTTTTCAACGGTAGGCCATATTTTTCTTGAAATTTTGTTCTTGCTTAGGCTACCCCTAACGACGTAGATGTCGACGTTAAAAATAAGTGTAGAATATCAAGTTTTTCTCAGCATTCAATATATACTGTTTTTGTTTCGAGTCTTTCTTGACCTATTCTTTTAATAAATCGCTTGCTTGTTCATTACTTTCAATTTCTCTATATCCTGGTACTCATAGTACATTAACTTCTTATCAACGGTTAGAAAAACTGTGTTCTTCACGACATTCTTTAACTATTTTTGTGTTTGGGGCAGATCAAAATATATTTAAATGGCTGCTCAATTATCAATACAGACGGTAATCTTACTTGACAGTATTGCAGTTGGGATACGCTTTTGTATGCTAGCTAAAACTTTTGTTATCTGGGAACTTAAAAATTCCCGATTATATTATCAACAATGTTAACCACTAACTTTTTTGACTTTTCAACAATAATAATATAGTTATTATAATAATAAATAAATTATTTGTATTTTTAAATTGTACACATTTTATTTTGTTCAATACTATATTTGCATGTAGATTTAGAAAAATATATTATAAAAAAAAAAAAAAAAAATCATATGAGAACACATAAGTTATATTTTGTTGTTAAATAGAAATTGCGTGACTTTTTACCATTTTTCCTGTTATTTTTAATTTATTTTAAGATTCTTGTTTTTTCGTTAATCCCACCATTCCCCAACTATCTTTACATTCTTTTTTTTTTTATTTTCTTATAGTTATTCTGGTTCATGGTTTGTACTTTTTCCATGTATTGTTATTTTTATATTTTTTGCGTTCATGTGCCGACAAGTCAAAAGAATTTTCATAAAAAATCTTTTCTTTTCCTTTTGTTCTTTTTATTTTGTTGTTGTGTTAACTTTAAGTTATTTTTATTGTGATTTAAGTTTCAATTTTTCTTTTTTTTTCGGATTTAACTTTTAACTGGAAAGTATAGTTCAAATTTAATATAGTATGGTATGCTTTTATATTTTTCATCCCATTTTCATTGTTATAATTTAGTAAACACTAGGTTTTGTTTTTATTTTCCTGTAAATTAGTTGTATTTATAAAGGATCAAAAGGACAAAAACAAAACAATAAAAAATCATAAAATAATATTAGTTAACTTTTAGGTATATACTTACAATGTACTCAACACATTGTTTCTTTTTTTATTTTTTCAAAAAACTTTAGAAGCCCCTTTCTCCTAATTTTAACCACTTGTAAATTTAATTCCATTAACATTGAGGAAGGTTCTTGTTATAAAACTAACGACGATTAAGAATCAACTATCAAATTTTATATTGTGTCTAAATTGGGAATGGTGTAAAAGTTTATTTTATTTTTCATTCGGCTGATTTCCTACTTTTGACATTTTTTTTTTTGTTGTCTTCAACAAATTTATTGTTGTTTTGATTTGTTGTATAGTAGGAAAGGTTCATTTCAAGGATTTTGAATTATTGAATTGAAGGATAAAACAATAATAATTATATATAATTAACTGGGGTTAAAAGAAATTTTGAATGTTTAATAAAATAAATTGTTAAGTACTAATAAATTAATTATTAGTTTTAGAAAAAAATAAAAAAATAAAAATATCAAGCATTTTGTATTTTTATACCCGTACGATAGGATCGGGTATAATAAAATTACTCCTCCGTTTGTAACACCTCGAAATAAGCGAGCTAGATATACCTTCAAAGGTATGGATCGGATCAGAAAAAAATTCTAAGACTTTTGAGCCATGTCCGTCCGTCCGTCCGTCCGTCCGTCCGTCAGCACGCTAACTCAAAAACTAAGAAAGCTAGAATCTTGAAATTTACACAAAATATTCTTGGAGTAATTTGTAGGTTCCCTATTTTTTTTGGTTGAGTTTGGACCCAACCTTAAGGTAGCTCTCGAACACCTAACTTTTAGATCCCCACATTTTTTTGAAATAGAGCTATGAAATTTTAACTGCTGATAGATCTCACAAAAATATTAATTTTATTTTTAATACCTTTTTTTGGTAGCCCTACCCGTTACGGAGCTACAGCTCCCCAAAGGTTCAAAAAAGCTCTATATTTAAATTGTTATAGCACAAGTTGTATAAGGTACATCTTCATTTTGAAAACGCCAAACGATTACTACTTTCATTAGCTTTGAAAGTATATATACAATAAATATATATTTGTGGCATACGATGTCTTAATTTACCGTTATGCGAAACTCAAATTTTGTGAAACTCAAACTCAAAATCCTTTAACCCTTCTATCTTCTAAACGGTTAAAGTTGGAAACTTGACAGAAGTTAGATCTTTGAAAATAAGTATGAGTCATTTCAGAAATTTTTTTTGTATCACCCCCCGTTTAGGAGCTGTAAGGGGTTAAAAACTGAAAATTTTCAATATTTAAACACCCGTAACTTGAACACCTGTTAAAATTTTTTTGAAGTAATACACAAAAATTAAAGCTTCAATATTATACTCTTATTTCTGTTAACAACTTTATTTAATAATATATGGTTACTTTATAATTGACGAAAGAGTTACTTGATTTTTTCAAATTTTCTAACAAATTTCTTTAACGAATTTTTTCCATTTTGTTTTACTCGATAATTTGAAATTGTTGAGGATATAATGCGTAGTACATAAAAATGTAATTAAATAAACAACATAACGGTTGCTTGAAGAATTTTTATTTATATGATATTGATATATATACATACTTATATAATATTATGTTTATTTACATATCGTATATGTCACTAGTGAATGAATGATAAGAGTATATATGTATATTATATAGCGCCGTATTTACATACATATATGTATTTTATTGTACTTATAAGAAATTATTCTGTCAATGGAATATTTAAATATAATATAATATAATATAATAATATAATTCGCACAAAATTATATTTACTATTTTGTACTAAGTAAATTTAATATACATTTACCGCTTAGTATTAAATGGTACTATAGAATATTTGAAAAAGTTTTGGATTGATAATCGTTATGTTAAAATCTGATTTTGAAGAATGTATAAACATATAGTTTTAATATATGTACAACCTATAATTCTAGAAATTATAAAATTCACCCAAATTATTTTAAAATACTAAAATATTTAAAAAATAATATTGTAAACAAAGTGACAGGCTGTGAACATACTAACGGTTCGTACGGGTATCTAAGAGTTGACAAAGTCAACTGTATTCTTCCTCGTTTATGAAAGTAGTTAATTTTTAACGATTAATTTTTTCGAATTGTCGCTAAAAATTAAAGGAGTTTTAATTTTGAAGGAGTGTTGAGAGGCAGTGATTTAGGTATGTTGGTTTTTTGTATAAGGTTATTGAAAGTTAATTTTCATGTAACCGTGTTATTATGGGTGTGTAAAAATATAATTATTTTGGAAGAAAACGAAATCAATAATAAAAATGATTCAATGACATGTTAAAATTTTTGCAATTACTTTAAGATGTACTTAAATTAATTAATATATTATTCAAAAGATTACTATTTGTATCTACTGTATAAAAAGTAGATATTCATTGAAAGTTGAAAAAAAACGAGGAAGAGTGCAGTAGAGTAGACTGTGTCAACTCTGGGATACCCGTATGAACGTAATATATCCTGTTTCTATAAAACTTGATCATCTTTTAAAAACATTCAGAGTTTTAGTACCGAACTACAGAGATATATTTATGTAAATTGTGGAGTTGTATGATAGCTACCCGAATCTATTGCGCCTAGCTTCATTAAGTTCCAAGAAATGCAAAAAGCCTGAACCGGCTGCTTTAGACCATTCAAATTTTACAAAAGTTTTTGGCATGCAACTCGACACTTTTTCACTAAATTTCAGATAGCTAGCTTCAATAGACACTGAGTTATTTTCATTTAAAAAGAGAAGTTGTATGGCAACTATCCGAACCTGTCATATCATCACAACAAAATTTTACAGAAGTTGTTGCCATAAAACTCGATCATCATTTACAAAATTTCAGATACCTAGATTGAATAGACACTGGGTTATTTCCATTTAAAGAAAGAAGTTGTATGGCAGCCACTCGAACCCGGCGGCCGAAAATGCTGGAGTTAAATAGCAAAACTAACAATTTTGTAAAAGTGACGTAAAAAAAATTTCAGCCTCCTAATTCCTTTATTTTTTGAGTTATCGTGCGGACGGACATTGAGTTATTTTCATTTAAAAAGAAAAGTTGTATGGCAGCTACCCGAACCCGTCGCACCACCACAACCAAATTTTGCAGAAGTTGTTGCCATAAAACTTGATCATCATTCGCAAAATTGCAGATACCTAGATTGAACAGACACTGGGTTATTTCCATTTAAAGAAAGACGTTGTATGGCAGCTACTCGAACCCGGCGGCCGAAAATGCTGGAGCTAAATAGCAAAACTAACAATTTTACAAAAGTAACGTAAAAAAATTTTCAGCCTCCTAGCTCCTCAATTTTTTGAGTTATAGTGCGGACGGACACTGAGTTCTTTCATTTAAAAAGAGATTTTGTATGGCAGCTACCCGAACCCGTCACACCACCACAACCAAATTTTGCAGAAGTTGTTGCCATAAAACTTGATCATCATTCGCAAAATTTCAGATACCTAGATGGAACAGACACTGGGTTATTTCTATTTAAAGAAAGACGTGGTATGGCAGCTACCCGAACCCGGGGACAGAAAATGCTGGAGTTAAATAGCAAAACTAACAATTTTACAAAAGTGACGTAAAAAAATTTTCAGCCTCCTAGCTCCTCTATTTTTTGAGTTATCGTGCGGACGGACACTGAGTTCTTTTCATTTAAAAGGAGATTTTGTATGGCAGCTACCCGAACCCGTCGCACCAGCACAACCAAATTTTGTAGAAGTTGTTGCCATAAAACTTGATCATCATTTGCAAGATTTCAGACGCCTAGCTTTATTAACTTCCAAGAGGTGCAAGAAGCCTGAACCGGCTGTTCTAGGCCAAACAAATTTTACAAAAGTTGTTGGCATATAACTCGACACTTCTTTACTAAATTGCAGATTCCTAGCTTCAATAAACACTGAGTTATTCTCATTTAACCGGATAAGTTGTATGGCAGCTACCCGAACCCGCCGCACCACCACAACCAAATTTTACAAAAGTTGTTGCCATAAAACTTGATCATCATTTGCAAAATTTCAGACGCCTAGCTTCATTAGGTTCCAAGATGTGCAAGAAGTCTGAACCGGCTGCTCTAGACCAACCAAATTTTACAAATGTTGTTGGCATGTAACTCGACACCTCTTTACTAAATTTCAGATTCCTAGCTTCAATAAACACTGAGTTATTCTCATTTAAACGGAGAAGTTGTATGGCAGCTACCCGAACCCGCTGCACCAGCACAACCAAATTTTACAGAAGTTGTTGCTATAAAACTTGATCATCATTTGCAAAATTTCAGAAACCTATCTTGAATAGATACTGAGTTATTTCTATATAAAGGTAGAAGTTGTATGGCAGCTACTCGAACCCGCCGACCGAAAATGTTGGATTTAAATAGCAAAACTAACAATTTTGCAAAAGTGACGCAAAAAAAATTTCAGCCCCCTAGCTTCTTTATTTTTTGAGTTATCGTGCGGACGGACACTGAGTTCTTTTCATTTAAAAGGAGATTTTGTATGGCAGCTACCCGAACCCGTCGCACCAGCACAACCAAATTTTGTAGAAGTTGTTGCCATAAAACTTGATCATCATTTGCAAGATTTCAGACGCCTAGCTTTATTAACTTCCAAGAGGTGCAAGAAGCCTGAACCGGCTGTTCTAGGCCAAACAAATTTTACAAAAGTTGTTGGCATATAACTCGACACTTCTTTACTAAATTTCAGATTCCTAGCTTCAATAAACACTGAGTTATTCTCATTTAACCGGATAAGTTGTATGGCAGCTACCCGAACCCGCCGCACCACCACAACCAAATTTTACAAAAGTTGTTGCCATAAAACTTGATCATCATTTGCAAAATTTCAGACGCCTAGCTTCATTAGGTTCCAAGATGTGCAAGAAGTCTGAACCGGCTGCTCTAGACCAACCAAATTTTACAAAAGTTGTTGGCATGTAACTCGACACCTCTTTACTAAATTTCAGATTCCTAGCTTCAATAAACACTGAGTTATTCTCATTTAAACGGAGAAGTTGTATGGCAGCTACCCGAACCCGCTGCACCAGCACAACCAAATTTTACAGAAGTTGTTGCCATAAAACTTGATCATCATTTGCAAAATTTCAGAAACCTAGCTTGAATAGATACTGAGTTATTTCTATATAAAGGTAGAAGTTGTATGGCAGCTACTCGAACCCGCCGACCGAAAATGTTGGATTTAAATAGCAAAACTAACAATTTTGCAAAAGTGACGTAAAAAATTTCAGCCTCCTTTATTTTTTGAGTTATCATGCGGACGGACGGGCGTACTTGGCTTAATCGACTCAGAATTCGATTCTGAGCCGATCCATACCTTTGACACTATATCTAGCTCGACTCCTTTAAGGTGTCACAAACGTAATGGCAAATTTATTATACCCTTGAACATAGTTCATACGGGTATAAAAAATAGCTTTCTGAACTCTTCTATTAAGTCGAATGCCTTATAGTGAATATGTTTTCCGAAAATATAATTATCTAGAAATCTATTATTAGAATCTATATATCTATCCAAAATTTGATTATTTTGATAAAAGTTGGGAAAAGCTCATTAAATATTTTCTTTGGGGTTGGCTATTATTTCGTAAAAACTGGATTTGGCAGAAGGGTTAAACAAATTCGAGGACCTATCGTTAATAAATCAAGTGACCATTCAGTTATCGACAGATTTTAAAATTATTAAAAAATGCAACGATCAGAGTTCCATTTAAGTATAATATTTTCTTAAATTAAGCTACAAAATCTACCCGGATCTCCATTTGGTTTTTTGAATTTTCGAATTTAAATAATCGAAAACATAAAAATCGTTTTTTTTTTATACGAGTATTTTCATCATAAAAAAAAAAAATATATTGTATTAAGTTAAGTATAATTTTTGGATTAAAATATTTCTATTTTGTATTTTATATTGAAATAAACAAGGGATATTTTTTTCATTCATACAACTTAATGCATAAAAATTTAAAAAGAAATGGAAAAAACACAAAACAGATTCTTTTTTTTTATAAAAGTATATATGAATTTACTTTTTTTCCCAAAGTGTTTCATTTTATTCTATCCTTAATAGGCTTATTTCCTGGTTAACAGGCTATTGAAATTCCATTTGTGTAATATACTTGTTTTTTTTTTTGGATTATTTTACATTATAATAAATGTATAATGTATGCTATACTCAACAAAAAAAAAAAAAGAACCGAATAAAATAAAATACTTAAACCTATTCGTATCCTGTTCTATTAACACATTAAATCTACCAGTAGACACACGCCATTACACATACAAACATTTCTTAAAGAAAGGGATGGATAAAAAAATATATTTTGTATACATTTGAATATAAAATAAGAAACAAGAACCCATAATTTTGATGTGTTTATAAAGAAACGATTCTACATATCTAGTAACCTGTATACCACCACACCAACATATGTTATTTTAAGAAACCAACAAACAATTGTAAACATTTTTTGTGGTCTTGCACTTATATTCTTTAATTCATCCTGTCCTACCACTTTATATTCTTAAAAAGAGGCGAGAGAAATAAGAATGATATAATAACAATAATGTACATAATTTATGTACTTAATATGAAGTTGTATGATGTTATGTTAAAAAACATTTTGTTAAAAGAGAAAGACCTTGAATCTTAAAATGAGTTTTGGATTCATTCTTCAGTTTTTCTTTTTTATTTGAAATTTTCATTAGAATTTTCCGCACAATTTTCCTATTATATATTTTTTTTTGTTTTGTTCTCTTAATAATTTTTCATTTTATTGATGATGCCTTAAATATTATATTATTAAGAAAAAGTTTGGAATGGAATATTAAAAATAATGTTAAGGTTCTAAGAAATAAGTTTTCCATTTTTATTGAATTTTTTTTGTGAAAATTGACTTAATTTTGAATTTAGTATCAAATTCACTGCCTCCGATATAATATATTATTAAGAGGCATCAAAGTATCAAAATTAAAAAATTTTCATTAAAGAATCCATCTAATAGAAACAAAATCTGAAATAAAAGCTATGATAATTAAATGTTGTTCTGATTGCTGGAAATTTGGAATTGGTGGAAAAATTATTTTAAAATGTTTAGAAATTTTTGTGAAAAATATTACTCTCACTCCCATTCACGAAATTTTTTGAAAATTTTATTATTAACTTCATTCTAATCGTCCACCTCAACTGTCTGTTTGTAAAGATTCCTTACGGTTTGAGATGCAATTAGGGACTTTAAACCTTGGATAGGTCTCGCATTAATAAATAAATTTTGTAGAACAAGTTTTTTATGCAGGCATAATCATTACTGACCTGGTGGAGAAAGCGCTACTTTCAAATCGTTATACACAATATATCAAGTACTACTGACCTTGGACACCTTTGAAAAATTGTTTGAAGTAAAAGACAAAAATTAAAGCTCCAACATTATATTCTAACATGTCTTAATGGATTTTTTTAGTTATATAGGTTTTCCATAAAATTGAAGAAAGTATCACTTTATTTTGCAGAATTTTCTTTTATCTATACACAAAATTCTAAAAATCGCATATTTTTTAGAATCACAATACTAAACTCTAAACTCTTACTTACATTTGTAATTTACTTTACCATCTTTAAAATCCTTATCTTGATTCAATCAAAATTCATTATAATTGATGGAATATTTTAGTTTTTCATTGAACCTTCTTCACTTGTGGTAAAAAATTTTAAGAGTGAAACTCAAATATTTTAAAGAATCCGATTAGTATATGTTGAGTAAATTGCGGAAAACTTTGTTGAAACAAATTTATATACTACCATATTATGGTTCCGATTATCAATATAATATGGTAAATATTATAAATGATTATTAGTTTAATTCCATTTTGTAAGTCCTTTTGCCAATCTGACTGTTCATTCGTCGATAATATGTTTTACAAAACTTTTACACAGTTTAAAATAAAATGAGGAATAGTGTATTAGAGTAGACTGCGTCATATCTGGGATACCCGTATGAGTATAATATACACTGTGTCCATAAAACTTGATCACCTTTTACAAAATTCCGGATGTTCTACTTAGTAAAGTTTTTTTTTTTGCTGTTACTCTAGTACAACCAAATTTTACAGTTATTGCAGGCATGCAACTTAACATATTTTCACAAAATTTCAGATATCTAATTTTTTTTTATTTATTTAAAAAGGAAAATTGTATGACAGATCCTTGAATCTGCTGCTTTGGACCAATCAAATTTTATAAACTTTTCAGATCATTTATTTTTTGAGTAGAACAGCTCATTTATTGTTTTGAGTTATCGTGCGAATGGGCAGACCTGGCTTAATCGACTCGAAATACGATTTTGATCCGGGATCTATACTCGAGTTTGTATCTTGCTCGGCTCTTTAAAGGTGTCGCAAACGGAATGGAAATTTTATTACATACCCTTGAACATATGTTCATACGTTTCAAAAAAATGAAATTTTAGACGTAGATCTTATAAGACAAAAAAACAGTCAAATTTTTTAAACAACTTTTTTATGTAGTCCCATCCGTGATGGTAGAAACAACTGTCAATATTTCTAGAAAATCTTATATTCAATTTGTTATAATTCTAGTTTATCTTGGATATTTCCAAACAATCCCAAAAACTTCTTAAGCTTTATAAATTAATATAAAAGTAACATTACTTTGTTGCAATTCAATACATAAAATTACTGTCATATGAAATCAATATTTTGCAAAATGTTTGATCCGCCGTGTTTCTTAATTCTTAAAATCTTGAGAGCGATAAGAAATTATTTTTTGTTAAATTTACAGCCACTAAAATTCGAATAGCAACTGAAATTTACCAAAGTTGAAGCCCGAAAACCAAAAATTCTATTTAGTATATTTTATGATATCTAATAATATGTTAATATCTTTTTAACATTAGTTTATAATAATAACCTATCACTTAAATTTGAAAAAAAAAGTGTCTTCTAATAGTTACATATTTTAGAATGATTTTTATTGTTTTATGGTAATGTGCACCTTTTATCTTACATATACTGCCTTGTTTATTTTTGTATTATCATTTTGAAATTTAGTATCCCTTTAGGAAATATATAAAACTTATGTACACTTTCTTTCATTCTAAAGCTTAAAACCATTTATTTTACGATAAATCTTGAAACAAACCTAAGGCATTAGCAGAAAATACTATTAAAAAATTTTTGGAAATTTTTAAATATGAAAAAAACATGGGTGTTTTCTTTTTTATGAATGGAATGCAAAATCAGGAAATCAAAATTTGATAGATTATTTTTATATTGCAACAGATGTTCTGGTAATATAACTGTAATAAAGCTTTCATGTTCGGGAACGATTTTTATTTTTTTCTAATATCATTTTATTATGTGTGCATACAGTATTGAACAAAATATGTTGAGTATTTTTTGTCCTCCTTCATTTAACTGTATGTTCGACTTTAAGAATGCAACATTAATTTTAAAGGACATAAAAAGTTACTATTATAATATAAAACAAGTAAATGTAACAGTAAGTCGATGCAACCGACTTATTAATACCCTACACCTGAATAATTCGAATTAAATTAACAATCCATAAGTGTTTTTGGCAGCTGCTTGAACTTCTTCCCTTTTCTGTCTTATTCAACTCGAATTTCAAGAACGTAAAAGAGACATCCGCTTGGGATATGCTTGACACCCTTGTATAAAATTTTAAGTTTCTATCTTAATTATTTTCGAAGATTGGTAGTCCTTGGGATGTTTGTGTCAGCTACCCGAATTGCCACTCCAATTCATCGAATCCATCTCAGGAACATAAAGAAAACTTGCCAGAACACCATTCTATTAAATTTAAAGGTTCTACTTTTGTTGGTTTTGGAGATATGCTCGTTGCTCTTATGCTCGTCCGGAAGTTTCCAAAATACGAACCTATGGTTCAAATTCTTTCAAATGTCAGTTTCCAATTTTACAGAAAAGGAAACATAACAGAACACCTTTGTACTAAAAATAAAAGTTCTATCTTTGTTGGTTGTGGAGATATACTCGTTTGCTCTGGGGCTCGTCCGGAAGCTTCCAAGATTTGAACCCATGGACCAAATCCTCACAAATTTCAGAAACATAAATCAAACATGAAGGAACACCATTCTGCCTAATTTAAAGGTTATATCTTTGTTGCATTTGGAGATAATATCATTTGCTCTGAGGCTCGTTCGGAAGCTTTCAAAATCCGAACCCAAGGACCAAATCCTCTCAAATTTCAGAGGCCTAAATCATACATGAAAGAACACCATTATGCCAAAAGTAAAGGTTATATATTTGTTGTTTTTGGAGATAATCTCATTTTCTCTGGGGCTCGTTCAGAAGCTTCCAAAATCCAAACCCATGGACCACATCCTCTTAACTTTTAGAGACATAAATCAAACTGGAAGAAACATCATTATAAAAAATTTAAAAGTTCTATCTTTATTGGTTTTGGAGATAATCTCGTTTGCTCTGGGGCTCGTTCGGAAGTTTCCAAAACCCGAACCCATGGACCAGATCTTCTCACATTTCAGAGACTTAAATAAAACATGAAAGAACACCACCCTGCCCAATTTAAAGGTTATATCTTTGTTGGTTTTGGAGATAATCTCATTTGCTCTGGTGCTCGTTCGGAAGCTTCCAAAACCAAACCCATGGACCAAATCCTCTTAAATTTCAGAGACATAAATCAAACACGAAAGAACACCATTGTACCAAATTCAAAGGTTCTACCTTTGTTCGTATTGGATATAATCTCATTTGCTCTGCGGCTCGTTCGGAAGCTTCCAAAATTCGAATCCACGGTTCAAATTCTTTCAAATTTAAACCCATGGCCAAATCCTCTCAAATTTCAGAGACTTAAATCAAACATGAAAAAACACCATTCGGCCAAATTTAAAGGTTATATATATTTGTTGTTTTTGGAGATAATCTCATTTGCTCTGGGGCTCGTTCGGAAGCTTCCAAAATCCAAACCCATGGACCACATCCTCTTAAATTTTAGAGACATAAATCAAACTGGAAGAAACATCATTATAAAAAATTTAAAGGTTCTATCTTTGTTGGTTTTGGAGATAATCTCATTTGCTCTGGTGCTCGTTCGGAAGCTTCCAAATCCAAACAAATGGACCAAATCCTCTTAAATTTCAGAGGCCTAAATCATACATGAAAGAACACCATTCTGCCAAAAGTAAAGGTTATATCTTTATTGGTTTTGGAGATAATCTCATTTGCTCTGGGGCTCGTTCGGAAGCTTCCAAATCCAAACCCATGGACCAAATCCTCTTAAATTTCAGAGACATAAATCGAACGGGAAGGAACATTATTGTACAAAATTTAAAGGTTCTATCTTTGTTGGTTTTGGAAATAATCTCATTTGCTCTGGTGCTCGTTCGGAAGCTTCCAAAACCCAAACCCATGGACCAAATCCTCTTAAATTTCAGAGACATAAATCGAACGGGAAGAAACATCATTGTACAAAATTTGAAGGTTCTATCTTTGTTGCTTTTGGAGATAATCTCGTTTGCGGAGATTATCTCCAAAAGCCCGGAATCATTCGGAAGCTTCCAGAATCCGAACCCATGGACGGATTTTGTCCAGATTCGAACTTAGCCTTTCTTTCATAATTAGTAACCTACTATATAAATTTCATCAAGATAGCATCATTATTTTTTGAGTTATCGTGCGTACGGACGGACGGACGGACGGACGGACGGACGGACATCGCTAAATCGACTCCGGCGGTGATCCTGATTCAGAATATATATACATGTCTATACCTAACTCGCTTCCTTTTGGTGGTTACAAACACCATACCAAAGTTAATATACCCTATACTTTAGGTGTAGGGTATAATAAGTCCAGATTATTGAATAAAGTAACTATTTATTAAAGTAAAATTATAAGGCAAACATAATGAAATAAAATTGAAGGGTACCTTAATGCTCAAACTCCATAATTAAAAGTTTCTAAATAAATTTAATCATTGACATTTTTCTATGCAAAAAAATTTTCATTGATAATCCAATATATATTATGTATGTATATGTATTTTGGTGGAGAATGTAAGCATAAATTTAATTTATATGTTTTGTTCTGTATCTCTAGATATGTACATTGAATTATTGTTGCAACAATTTTTCTTTTTATTTATTTTTTTTTTGTTGATGTTTTTGTTATGCTGTTAATAATATCTACAATAATTTAAATTGGTACCTAAGGTTATTTCTTTTTTTTTTTTCGTGTTCTTGTTAATGTCTTTATTCTTATAGCTATTATTATTTTTCTTATTATGTTGTTAATAATGTTAAGGCACATGAGAACACATGTTTTTGGTATGTTATAGGTTTTCATAATACATAAGATCAAAAGTATCTGTATGTATTTTTTTTTTTTTTTTATTATGTATATCGTTGTATAGATACAAATATACAGTACAATATTTTAAAATTCACATCTATTATATTTTTCATTTTCTCAAGAAATGGTGTTGTCAGGTGACATATTGTTATTTTAAATTGAAAGTATAGTGAAAATATAAAGAAAGGATGATGTTGAACAGCAACTTTTATATCTATAATTTATATGTATGTGATATTTTCTATTTTTTTTTTTTTTTTTGCACATTATCTCATATTTGCTTAAAGTGAATGAACGTGTTTTTTACTATTTATTGATAATATATATGTGTAGTTTGAGATATGCATGTATTTGAAGTTATATGTTGTATACTTGTATTCCTATATAAATTATCCTGATTATCTAGGATTTTAAACTGTTAATATACTCTTGAGAATTTATAACATACAATTAATAATGTTGAATAAAGAATATATATATATTTTTTTTAATTAAAAAGATCTTAGAATTTAATTGGAAAGATTAAAATAAATGGAACTTAGAGAGAAAGCATATAAATTTTATTAATAAAAAATTTATATTTAACTGAAAAAATTAAAGGTAAGTATTATAATTTAAAAAAAAAAAAAATGTTTATGCATATAAAGTTTGAAAATAAAATCGTTATTTCATTTTTTTTTGTTTTAATATTGAAAAGAATTTTATTTTTCTCCTAGAATTATGCAATTTTTCAACTATTGTTAAGTTTTAATAAATTATTGAAATAAAATGTTTTTCATAAATTTATTATATTGTAGCAATATTTAACATAACCCGAAACTTTTAAATTATTAAATAATTTTGAAATATTGAGGTATCTTTTTGGTCCCAAAAAAAATATTTTGTTTTTATGACTAGTATGATATCCTACTTAAAAAAGTACCAAATTTGTTTTCCAGAAGTTGGCTGCTCCTTTGGTAAAATTTACTTTCGGACGCGGGCGGTGACGAAAATTTTTAAAAATCGTGATACAAATAAGTCAGTCGGTCCAAATCGTATAACTACCATGGTGCTCAAAAATACCTACTCCAGTATTGCAAAACCTCTACGCGACCTATTGCGCCCTATTGCTATAAGTTTGGTACTTTTCAAAGTAATGGAAAACATTGTGAATCAAATGCTTCTAAAATACCTAAATCACAAAGGTTTGCTTCATGACAGACAATAGGGGTTCAGAGCCCATTGATCAACCGGTGATTTCATGACTTATCTTTGAGAGAAGCTAAACATTAGTCTCCATCCCTCTGATGTTGTCGCCGTTGATATTTATAAGGCTTTCGACGAGTTTGGCACGATGCTCTATTGGCAAAATACAAAGTATTAGGTCTAGGTAGGATCTTTTTAAAATGTATTGGAGATTTTCTTTCGAATCGTACGATTCGTGTACTGGTCGATGGATATTCATCTGACAAATTCAAAATAAATGCTGGTGGCCCTCAAGGATCAGTTTTATCACCCACTCTCTTCTTAATATTTATCAATGACTTATTTTCATTAACCTCCAATCCGATCAATAGCTTCGCAGACGACAGCACCCTTGTGGCTTTCTATGTGTTTCATAGCCGCTGTAACATTAATCACAAAATAAATACAACAGCAAACACTTTCACTATTAGTGAGCTAAATAATGATTTAGCAAAAATTCAAAAATGGGGTGAAGTCAACATTTACTTAAGCTTAAGAAGAACATTAACATCTTTCTTAAAAATATCAATTTAAATTTTTCTACCTATCCCCCATAATATCAAATTTCCCAATTCCAATTTCCCCAGTCATCCTTCCCACATTCCTATCCCAAAACTAAGCTGTACATTTGTATTAAAGGTTACATTATAAAGTTTGGTTTTAAAAGAGGGTGGGTTTTGTTGGTTAAAGACCAACACTACTCTGAGGAAGCTTGGTGATTTTCGAGTTTTCCACCAGCCCTTGTAAAAAAAAAAGAAACAAAAATACCAGTTTAAGAAAATACTAATAAGAAAAGAAAGAAAATAATGAAAAATAAAGTACCAAACTGCATAATTCTAAAATGTTTTAAAATACATTTAAGAACGATGAGACAAACAAGGTAGTAGATAAAACCAAAATTTTTAAAAGATGCACATTTCCAAAAAGAGAGTAAAAAGCCTTATCATAATTTTTTATAGAATTTTTTATGTACCTAAGAAAAAATTGTAAAAATGAAAGGACACTTTCTTCCATTTTTTAACAACGCGATGTTTAAGAAAGGTGGTTCACATACAAAAAAATAAAACATTGGAGATTTATTTTTTATGTTTTACGTACGACAAGTTTCCACAGACGTTAACTTTGGACAGATGTCCAAAATTTAGCAAAATTTCCTATTTTGAACCATAATATCTCTTAAAGGGAAGTATAATTCTCAAAGATCTTCCTCCTCCTTTTAAAATTTGAAAATTTTTTACTGGTTCCGGGTATATAGAAGAGTCAAGCTTTTTAAAATCAAGCACTTATATAGTGCTTAACCGTAAATTTAAATAACAAAATAAGAAAATATTATAAAATTTTTATATTGATTTATAAAGCTAAAAATCTCCTGTTATGTTTGACGTTTGTATATTGAAAAACCTTTAAGCAGAACTACAGATATTAACTTTTGAAAATAGTCCTTATTTGAACTTTCAGGAACTTTAACTTTAAAATAAGTAGTTATTTTTTTATGAGATCTATCAATGTACAGTTTTTTAAAAAAACAGTCAAGCGGGGAGGGCGAGCGGAGCGGAGCTGTACGTGAACATTTTTTGCAAAATATGCTAAAAGTGAATAACAGAAACAAGGTACAAGGGAGAATTAATAAACATTTGCTGAACAATATTCCATAAAAATTGATTTAAATTTTAAACTTTTCTTTTACCACAAAAAATTTTATTCAATTTTTTTTCCTGTTTCTTGATTTTCTTAAATGTTTTCATTTTAAGGGACTTTTGGTTGTCTATAAAAAGTAACTTATGTACAATTTAATAACATTTCTACTAATAATTTTCCAACAATTTTTTGGTCTAGTTTTACGTTAAGTATGCCTTTTCATTATTGAATCTGTTTGGGCATGACATAAGATGTGAACATTTTTGATTTTTGGTTCGTTGATTTCAGTTTTTTTATTTTTAGTAGTTTAGTTTTAGTTAGGCACAGTAATTTTAAATAAATTTTTAAATATAAAGAAAGAAAGAGACAAAATATCAGAAAAAAAAGAAATAAACTTTTACTAACTTGAACCATAAGGATTTAAAAACGAAAGGAACCTAAAAACGAAAAGTAAAAACAAAAATCAGATTTTTCCTTCTGAAAAGCAAGAAAAAAAACAAAGGGAAGGGAAAAAAAATAAAATTCATGTTTTGGAATCTTTGGGATTGCGATTGTCGAATAAATTTGAATTGGATAAATAATTTATAAAGTTTTCCTTTTTTGTTTTTTTATTGTATTGTGAGTATAAAAAAGATATGGTGAAAAGGACTTTTATATTCATATTACACGGTACTTTACAGAGTGTTTTTTTTTCTTTTATTGCTTTATTTTTTTTTTTGTATTTCTGATCTTTTTTTGCTCATTTCTTTTTTGGTGTATTTGATTTTAATGCTAGTTTAACTGTCCTTTCATTTACTGTTTGTTTTTTAAAGAAAAACTTAAAATAAGAGACTATTTTTTTCTACAAAGTTTAACGTTTGATTCAACAATTAGATATAATAATATGTAATTTTAAAATCCGGAACAATTACCGAAAGAGCAGTTTGGGGAGGATAGGAATTAAGTAAATTAAGTAACAGAATCTATAAATTCTTAAATATAATTTTTTACTTCTAAAGTTCAAACAGTATGGTCTGTGATGATATATGTAATGTATAATACACATGAGGCAATATGAAATTAAATCTTTCAGTATTTAGAAAAGATTAAGATTTGATCGAAAGTAGTTTTTAAATTTTTGTGGAATGAGTGCAGCTGGAAATGATTGTACAACTAAACTGGCAGTTTAAAATTAGCATAGAATTTCGTTTATATAGTAAAATACTTTCACCAAATTGTTAAGATGTTGCATTTTTTCTTTTTTTTAAGTTTATTCTCTTACCACATAAAATGTGAAAAAGACAAATGTGTTAAATAGACTTTCCTTTTCAGACGTGGCTGCAAATGTCGTAAGGGGAAATTATTTTTACGACGTGTGTGGGATTCGAACTCACACTCTCTCGATGTTTAAATCGTATGTTATACACTTTTAAGCACTAGGTCACCAACGCCCCTGTTGCATTTTATTCTTCTTTAAACATTTTTGTTCTAGCTTATAAAAAGAATTATCAACTCTTTTGCATTTGAACTTCAAAATAAAGGTTTTGACTTTGATATGTTCTCTTTTCAATTACATATTCATAGTTAAAACAAAACATAAATGATCCAATGATAAGTAATAAATACATATTTTATATTAGATACCAAATTCAAAACAAAAATTTAAAATCAATTGAAATTCAAAAACAAATTATGATTTAAAAATCACTGGAAATTTCATACCTATAGAATCGAAATTTCGAAATTTAATATTTTATTATTATTCTTCATAACGGTAAAAATTTTATTTTTTCTAAAATTTATTATAAAATTTTAAACCATAAATGATCTGATCTAATATTTTGTATATTAACTTCAAAAAATACATAAGAACAACAATCAAAAAAAAAAAAATTCAAAGGCAATATTGTTATCCAACAAACACATATACATAGGCATATATTGAAAAATTCTTTAAATACGGATAAAATAAAAATTTAAAGATTGTGTGGCCAATATGCTAAAAGGGATATTATCTGATTGGGTGGAATATAACATTTTTGAAATTCAATATAAAAAAAATAAATAAAATAAAATCTATACTCATTCTTCTTTCGAGGACAAATAAACAAACCCAAAAGCAGATATACAAACAACAAAATAAAAAAAAACAAAGGAAGGTAAGAATAAATGAAAGATATGAGGTATGAAACTCTTTTCATATTATATATTTTATATGGATAAAAAAAGTTTTAGGTCTATAAAAATTATAATAAATGAATGAATAAATGCTGGAATGAATATGAAAAAAAAAAAAATATGAAAGAATTAAAAGAGGAGAAGAAGTTTAGAAAAAAAAAAAATGGACTTTTAAACAGTTTTTCTTTTTTATTTTTGTGGTTTTTTGTGTTAAATGTGTAAAATTTTATGTAATCTTTATGTATACATTATAATATTGTATATATATGTTTTTATAAGGAGTATATATATTTTTTTTTGAATAAGAAGATTTAAATTTTATTTACTCATTTGAAAAAAAAAAAAAAAAAAAGAAACATTGATTTGAAAGAATTTTGTGGATAACATTATGAGAATTTTATAATCATTTCTATGGGAATTTTTGTTTTGAATCGGTTCGGAAAATTGAATATGACCTTGTCATACATACTTTGTATATAATATATATGTATATCTATCCAAAAATTTTCTTTATTAAAGTACCATTTTTTTTTTTTTAAATAAGTATAATATTTTTCGAAAGAATTATTATTATAAATTTTTTAAATATAGAAATCTTATTACAATAAGATAAAGTTAAATTTATTTCAAAAGTTTCTATAGATTTACAGAATAAGGAATTGACTTGAATGGTTGTTAATAGATACTTTGGTTTTATTGAATTTTTAAAAATTTTAATATCAAAAAAAAAAAAAAGTCTTTTGGTTTTGTTTTGCTAAAATATTTGTATTTTGAGTTACATTTTGAAATAATTAAATAATATTTAAAGATATTTAATTTTTATTAATACTTTATAAAAGTTTAAAGTACTATCGCAATTAATTTTTGTGACCAAAGTCTAAGAATTTTATTAATTTAATAATATTTTTAGTAAATTTAATTTAATAATAATTTATTTTTAAAATTTTCACTTAGTGTGATGGTTTATATAAAGTAAATTTAAAAATATGTCCATATTTATGTTGCAATGACCAAATTGATCAACTAATTAAGTAACTTCTTAACTTCATTTCAATACTACAAAATAATATTTTAATATTCAAAAGAAAATGTATAGAACATTTTCCAAATTTATTATATTTAAACGTCATTAATGAATTTTGTTTCATTTGACCGAATTACAGTACATTTTAGATTTTATCGTAAATGTGAAAGTATCCTTTGTACAACGAAGACCATTTGAGAAAAATTCCTTGAACAATGCTGAAGAACCTACGGTTTTGGAAATTGTAGTCCAACATTGCAAATTACTTTTGAAAATTATTTTTGTTTTCTTATGCCCATCATTTCTTTGCACCATCATTTGATGACGTATTGTATGAAATTGATATAATATAATGCCAGCAATGACTTGAATAGCTCAAGTGATTTATATTGATGTATTTTTGGGATCAGGAAGTACGCCACGTACTGTATCATAAAAAACAGAAATAACTAGTATGGTAAATAATAATACGTTGAACGGAAACACTAAATTCACAGTATAAACTAACAATAACGTCTGTTTTGAAAATTTTGCGAAGCTACCTATTTAATGGACTTAAATTCATTGAGCTCCACTTCCATCAATCAGCTAGCCAATCGTGTACTTGGAAAATCTAAGAGATAAACAATGCAAAAATGAAAATGAAATGAAATAGATACCAGCAGCCCTACTAGATACTAAATTACCAACAAAGTAGGGAACAAATTGTGTTTTTTGTCTACTCCTCCTATAAGAAACTTATTTGCGTTCATTTTGCCCGAAAAGTGTAGTTAAGAATAGAGAATAGTTCGTAAATTGAAGGCTATCATCTACCCTTGAGAATATTTGGTAAAATAGAGGCCTATCATCCATTTTTTTGCAAAGGGTGCCGTGTAGTTCGGAATAAAAAAAGAGTAGTTTAATAAATACAATAGTAGTTTAGTAAATATGTAATAAAGTTCTTAACATAATAAGACAACATAAACATAAAATTCTTTGAGCAATTTTAGAAAATTTTAAACTTTTATTAATGTAAACCATGGATTTGAAGATTTAATGAAGAAAATGATCACTATTCATATTTTAAGATAATCAATCTTAAGAAAATTTAACTCTTATTCGACAGATTCAAAAAAAAAAAATTTAAATTCAAAATAGAAATTTTAGTGTTCAACAAAACTGAAGAAAAACGACAAAAAAAAAAACAAATAAGTTTTTTACCTATAATAAGCCACTTACAAAAGTTTCGCTACATTTAGTTTTTAAAACTATTTTCTTAAATTTATTTAAATTTTCATTATGTGTATAAAAATTTAAAAATAATGACCTCTGAATTATTATAAATTTGAATGTAACCCAATTACATCAATTCAAATTTTGTAAATTGAAATTTTTTAATTAATTTTTGAAGTTTTTTTTATTCAAAATATTTCATTTTAATTTTATTTTCCATTATTTTGAACAGGTACTCAAATTGTAAAATTTATAACAAATTTTCCGGTCCAAATATTTCTTCAAATTAAAGAAACAAAATTATATTTTTTTTTTTTTAATTAATTTGAACAAATTTTTTAATAATTCATTTTCTTTTGCGTTTTCATTCCTAATATGAACACCTTAATTTAATTAAGAAATAAAATACTGAACACCAAGTAATACAAAATTTTTTTTTATTATTCAATTATATGTCAAAGTATTAAAAAAAAAAAAAAAGAAAAAATAAACATAATCAACAAGTTGCTTAAAATACTTTTCATAAAATATAAATGTTGCACAACCGATTTGACGTAAGAAAAAATCAAAAAAACTCAATGAACAAATTTTTCTCGTAGTGATGATAGGCGATTCCTGGTTTTAATTATTAAGGATTTGTTTTTGGTATTTTTAAATAAAATAAAAATACCTACACTCTATGCTCATGCTTAGGTGGTTATTTTTAGTCCTTGAACTTTTAAAGTCTAAAAATTAATCAAAATTCTAAAGAAACTTACTATAATGATGTCAATGAACAAATAAAATATTCGATTCTCATAACTTAATTCGATCTTGGTGAAACATGTAAAAAAGTATCGTTTTCATGGAGTACATGGAATGAGCTTCATTACCCAAATAACGACAAATGTTGTTAAATATTTAAAGTCAGAAAAAATGAAATATATATATAACTTTTAAGAAGGAAAATCAAAAGGAATATACACATACATAATTCACTCTTTTCCGGAATGATTTTTAAAATTTGGTTGAGATTTGAATTATTACCATTAACCATTAATTTTACTATAATATTAAGTTGATCTTTCGAAACCTATATTCTGTTCGTATTCCATGACAGATGTCCTGCATTTGAGTGGAATGCAAGAATTTTTTCTGAACCCATATGAATTCCTCACATTATAGAATTGTGTAGGTTTATATAAAAAACCCGTATCTGAACCCACATCAAAAAATGTTATAATTCTAAAACTGTAATTAATTTACTTGTATCATAATTTTCTTTTCTCGACTCTGATATACCCCATATTCAAATAGACTAGAAATCATTAGAAGAACTAATAGTTTAAAATATTATTCCTTTCAATGTACCATAGTTTATATTAATTGACAAATAATTAAATAAACGGCCTAAATACAAAAAGAATACATTATAATTCTTTATTTTTCATTTTATGTCATAGTAGAGGTAACTAAATTAAAAATTTTTGTAAACTTTTTTTATTCACTTCAATCTGAAAATATTAAATTTGTGTACATTACTTGCTGGCTGTTAAATGCCATACCATACCATTTTAAGTATCCAACAGTATTGCCATATATTTTCCATTAACACTTCAGTTAATTTTTAATTTTTATATTTTTCTTGTTTTGGTTGTTTCTTTTTATAATTTTTTTGTTAATTTGTTAAACATTTATGGTGTTTTTTAACTTAACCCTTTTTGATTGTAATAATAACGATATACACACTTACATGTCGCTAACATGTAAAAATCCTTATTATATAAAATCATAATACATTATATACACATATGTTTAAAAAGAAATTTAAAAGTACGATATCGGGTTTATGAAATTCACCAAGTCTAAACAGTAATTAAACTTTTAATAACCTTTGAGGATTTTTTTCTTTTTCTTTTTTCTTTCTGTTACGCCTTTGGAGTAAAAACTCTATGTATGTTTGTTCATGTTATGTCGAGTAGTTCATATTATGTACATTCATCTAAAATTTCCATGAAAGTTACACTTATGTACAAAAATAATGATAACAAATTCACTTTTTTAAAGAAAACAGTTTTTAAAAACAGTTCAGATCATTTGTTTGAGACGGATTAAAATGTCTATTATAGTATCAAATTCGAAACCGAAAATGTGATTAAACAGCAAATAATTGTTTTAGAAACTTTAAGCATGTAATTAATTAACTGTAAAATTTTGGGTTAATATTCTAATGCCCATTTTTAACTAAATTTTATATTTCAGTATCATTAAAATTTTATTTAATTTTTGAGTGCCTCTCATTTTAAAATACAATATTGTCTAACTTTTTGAAGAAAACAAAATCATTCGTTAAACCGTTTATTCTTTTTTACAACATACTGTATTGATATGCGAGATACAGTATTATACATGTATTGTATTATTACTTATTATTTTCAATTTGGATTAATAAAAAGTGACTTTATTGTAATGAAAATTACTAACAATATTTCCTTAAATGAAAAGGTAAGTTGTTAAAAATTTCATTATAACAAAGTTGTTCCCATAATAAAAATTGTAAGGGTATAAATAGAAGGGTAGGATATAAAACAAAGAAATGAAGAGGATATTATAAATTAACACTTTTGTATATAATTTATAAGTTCGACAACCGGTGAACATAAAAATGATCCTTTTTTTATATATATACATAGTAATGAATTTTCTGAATTAGTTCCATTCTCTTGTTCTGAGAAGAAAAAGAGGATGAATTATAACTATTTGTATAACTACTGTTTGTAAAAGTTTCTTGTTGGAAGAAATTAAAATTAATTTTTAAATTGGGAATTACTTTTTGGCCTCGTAAAAACCACAAATTTTTTAATATTTTATATTTTATTTTTAAAATGTTTGCATATTTTTCAAATGTGTGGTACAAAATGATGATGATGATGGTGAAATTGGTGATAATACCATTCAATTTTAATGGAATTTTCTTGATTTTAATTTATATTAGAATCTTTTTGAAATAATTTTCTTATGTGTGTTCTGAAAGTTTAAGCGGCACAAAAATGATTGTAAATTATTTCTTTTATTACTTTTTATTCGGTACAAAAGCATTTTTTGAAATGGTTGATATGGTTATGATGTTGGCAATTATGTTTTAGTTTTGATTGTTTATTTATTTCTTGAAATTTTTGAAAAATTTAGAATAAAAAATTGAAAAATATTTTGAAAATCCAAAAATTTTATTTGTCCTCAGATGAGAATTCAATCTCAAATTAAATTGAATTATTGAACAGAATAAAAAATTAAAAATATTAGATACATTTTAAAGTTATATGATGTAACATATGGATGGGAATTATAATAATTATTTGTTTTGGATAAAATCTATATTAAAAAATGTTGAGTAAGTGGTTTTAAATTATTGGATGTTATTGATTGGGATATTGAGATTGAGATATTTGATTGAGATATTTAAGTTGATTGAATGTTTAGTCAAAAATTTAACAACAATTTAAAAATATTCAAAAAAAAAAAATTTATAAATAAAATTGAGATGTCTCTGAAAAATTATCCTTTGCCCAGGAATACCAATTATAATTCAAAATAATCTTTGTAGCAAAATTCGCTTTCATGAGGTCTTTAAACAGCCAACAATTAATAGCCAATTAACAAACAATTCTGTTTTTAAACTAAACATTCAGCATTTCACTAAATTTATAGAAACTGCGTATTTATAAGAATTTTTTATAAATCCTAAATCGTTCTATTATTCGAAACTTTCTTAAAAACAGATTTTTTCAATTTAAAATAAGTTCAGCAATGTCAACTACTAAGAGCATCACATTCGACGTCCCTCAAGGTTCATTGCACTCGCCTATTCGCTATAATATTTTAATAATGATTTACCAAAGCCTACTCATTGCGTGCTACTATACGTAGATGATAGGGTCTGCTCAGTAAATCTAAATGACAAAATGAAATTATACAAAATCTTGAAAATAACTTTATGCTTATAAAAAATTATTTTGTTTAAATGAAAATTTAAATTAAAAGGTGAAGAAATAAAAGTGATATCCTTCATAAAAAAGAGAAAATCCTACTTTTTGCCAAAGAGAAATATTGTTATCAAAAACAACGAAATAACTTATGGAACTTGAAACAATTAAGTATCTTGAAATACACTTCAATAAAAAATTTACTCTTAAACTTTATCTTCTCAAAACATTAGAAAAAAACTAACTTCATCATCCGCATGATACATCAATTAATTAATCGAAAGCACAGATAACAAAATGGTAATTTTTTAAACAATATTTCCTAGTATACTATACGGGTATTCTGTACGAAAAAGCATTGCAACAATTAATGTAGAGATTCTGCTAAAATAAACAGAATCTCAGAAACTTTTTTTTAGAGAAAGCAGTTTGCTTTTCCACTAAGTACCGAATATAAATTTGATTTCTGAACAGATCAAAAGATCAGATCTTCTTATTTTTTAAACTCTTGTTACTACTCAAATAATGCGCTCCCAAAAACGTTATCAAAACATCAAACGTCCTATCCTAAAATGAACTATATATTTATATTTAGCACTCATTTTTAGTATTTAGGTTAGGTTTAAATATTTTAGTTAAGTTTTAAGTCAAAAAACTTTTAAAAATAAAATAGTAGCTAATAATAATAAAATAAAAAAAATTTGAATAAAAAACTAACATTTAAAGTGTAACTATATACAAAATAGTATCTAAGCAATAGTATGTAATAGTATATAATTAATTCTATATATATATGTAACTAGTCATACAAATTTGTTAATAAAATGAACGTGTATAGTAATTAAATAAATAAATAAAGAAAAATAAATTTTATTATGATTTAGTTCAATGATCCATTTAAATTTTTTAAAAACCCATTGGGAACTTGAAAAATTATTTTTAAGACCAAAAATGGTTTTTCATGCTATTATTTTGGTGTTCTCTATTTGTCCATATATAAAATTTCTTCAAAACAAAAAAAAATCTCTGTTTTTCTTTTTTTTTTTTCTTTTGATTAAATAAAAATATCATTTAATAACTATCATCTATCATTTACTTTACACATATATTTTAAGTATTCTTCTTTACAACTTGCATAATTTATCTTTAGAATTAAATTTTAAAACAATTTTTAAATAAAATTATACATTTTTTTATTTAAATTTGTTTTTGAAGGTTTCAATTTTAATTACTTTAAGCCCCATCACGTCTTATTTAAAACAAAAAAAAAAAAAACAAAAAATTTTTAAATGCAATTAATTCTATTATTTAAGGCATAATAAGTTCATTTTTCTTTTCATTTAAAAAAAAATTTAATTAGCATAAAAATTAAAAAAACAAAAAAAAAAAAAAGAAGAGGAGTATTTTTTTTTCTATTTTGTATGACGTAAATCCCCTAACTATACAATTTTCATTTACTAAATTTGGTCCAAAAACTTTTTTCTTTCGTTTTTAAAATTTTTTTTTTTATTATTTTTTTTTTTTTTGTACTTTTCAAAAAACTCATTAATATGCAAGAAACAAAAAATTTTCAAAAAAAAATAAAAGAAAATTCATCATTATTTCCTTAACTTCATTAGTAATTCATTAAGTTGATGACATACAATACAATAACACCAACCAAAGAAACTTACAAAGAAAAAATATTCAAATAATTTTCAAAAAAAAAAAGAAAAGATTTTTGCATACCACAAAATGTTGATGGTGGCTTCTTTTAAATGTATATGCCACGCAATTATAATTTTGTTTTAAAGATTTTTATTTATTTATGGTTTTTTTTTTTTTTGAAGACTAAAAAGTGAAATTAGTCCTTAATAAAAAGAAAATAAATTAAACTTTTCTTTATTTTAAAATTCAAATTCAAATTTTTCTTTTTTTTTTTTGAAGATAAAAACAAGAAAAACCAATAAATAAGAAAAAAAAGCCGAAAACATTAAACAAATAAGTAAAGAAAAATGTACGGAAAATTTTTTGAATTTTCCATAATTTAAAATGCGGAAAATTAACTTTTTTTTCATGAAAGACTAACCATATATTATAATATCAGGACTTAATAACTTTTAGGCCATAGCAAATAATATTTTGTGAATCATGAAATTTTATTTAGCATTTAAGTTAGGTTTCGGGGGGTGCACAATGTCCACGCGCATAAAGCCAATTGACATACACCGTACGTTGACATTATGCTTTGATGAATTCAAGTTCCTTCCGGCATTTTTGCAAGAAATACTGTTTAATTTTTTTTTTCTGTATACTGTTTAATATGTTGGCTGGAAATCGCATAATTAGCATCGTAAAAGTAAATTTTCATTTAAATCATCAATAATTAATGCTCAAATTTTAATAAAAGTAAAATAAGAAACACTTCAGTAAATAAAAGATTTTCTGTAAAATATATTGGTTGTATAGACCTAAAAGGTTGTATACCCCTTCTCCATATTTTGTTCAAAAATGAAGTGGAGAGATGTCCTGAGAGGTCTGATCTGTTTTTTAGCACATTTCCAAAAAAAAAATGTTTAAAAAAAGTGCTTATTGGTTTGTCTGTCTCTGTCTGTCTGTCCGTCCGTCTGTTTATACAATTTTTACACTGTTAAAGATAGAGAGAACAGCTGTTTCATATAGCCCCATCCACTACGGAGCTACATCCCCTCAAACTTTGAAAAACTTTTATTTCTAAATGTGTATGTCTCAGGTTCTGCATAACGTTTCTCCAATTTAAAAACGGCATTCGACAGAACTTTTTTTTACCTTTATAAATCAATATCAAAATTACACAATTTTTTAAATTTAGTATTTAAATGTACCGTTATGTGAAAACCAAATTTTGCATAATTGTTCTACCTTCATAACTGCGGCACGCTTTTAGATAGGGACTTGAAATTTTGATGTGAGAAAGAATTAGAATTAGTATAAGTTTGCTAAGTTTCCTAGCTCTTAAACAGAGAGTATTTTTTTGTACCACCCTATGTTTAAGAGCTACAACACCTACCTGTAACTTAGGCACCTGCACAAAAGTTTTTTATTAGTTATATAGCGTTCCGGAGTTACAGCCCCTTAAAATTGTAGAAAAGTCCTATTTTCCTTTTTTTTTTTTTTATTATAAGAAATTTTCAAATTTTGGTGCAAGTCACAATTCTAAACAGTTTGTATTGTCTTTTCGAAATGTGCGATTTTAAAAACCGCTGGTTTACATTTTACTATGTTTTTTTTCTTTCTATCAAAAAAATAACACAAAATCTAAGATTTGAAGTTTTAGAGGATGTTTAAGTTTATCTTTTAAAATTAATGAAAATATTGAAAGCTTGTAACAAAAATAAAAATTTCAATAAAAAATTTTGTGGAATATTCAATTATCTTGAAATTAAGAAAAACGATAAAAACGAAAATAAAAATACATGATTCTATTAAAAGGAACGGAAAAAAGTTAAAATTTTTTCTCTGTCTACTTCATTCATTTTCTTTTTAATTTTCTTTAACTAATAAAAAATTTTGTTCACGTTTCAGTAATGATGGACGAACCAAGATTTGCACAACCAATACCAAATGTAACAGTTGCTGTTGGACGAGATGCCAATTTGCCTTGTGTTGTTGAACATCTAGGAACATATAAGGTAAGTTTATATTGTAAGTCATTCTTATTTAATAATCCTTGTAATTTTTGAAAAAAGTTAAAAAGATTCGATTTCGGTTCTATTGCATATAATAACGTATGATGTGTTCGAAGGAAATTATTTGATAATAAAATGCAAAACTGTAACATCAGCCTTTCATTAAAATATAAAAAAGTTCTTATTTAAAAATCATGGATTTGTGAAAAAAAATCATAATAATCATCATTCATTCTTTCTTTAGTCCGTCACAGGATAAGACGTGTTAATAAATAATTAGTTAATATTCGGTTTTAATATATTAATTTGCGGATTTTAATCACGGGATCTCAGTTGCCACAACTGTCATAATACAATTCTTTCTACTACTACAATCATTTACAATTATTTTCGAATACGGGTTAAATACAGTGCACTACGAGTGTTGCGTAGCGAAAGTAAAACAGAATTGTGTTATAATTTACACATCAAACCACCTGCCGGTTTTGTAAGTTAAAGATATAAGCAGGCAAGGCATTGTTTTGTAATGATGTATGTAATACATGGTTACACATTAAGTGTCTCAAAATGAAACAAGCAATTTACGATCAAATTGACACTGTAGCTGACCATATATTGTCGTATTGCCAGGATTGCAACGTTGATCTCTTTGTAAACCTATCGCCAGATAGGTATTTCTGTAGATGATCAGATAGATATTTCTTATGGTCTGTAGCTGATGGTCAGATAGATATTTCTGTAAAGAAGATTTAAGTGTTGGTAGATGTTTCAAATGCAAGGGTTTTCTATCATTCATCTAAATCGTTCAAATCTACATCAAACTGCTCAAAATGTGACGAAAACCGTGACTCGAGACTATGCAAGTCTGATTCTAATGCACGTTACAATTGCATCAAGGCAAATAATGAAGAGTTAATCATCATGCTAACTCCAAGCGTATTTAAAATATTTAATGTAAATGAGGAAAATTTTCGACAATAATTTATTTTGTTTTCATATTGTCATAATATTCCAGCTCAATACATTTATAGATAAATAGTTTATTGTTATTCTATATTGTTTATACTAACTTTATCTTTGTATATAGCACCTGCAAACCGAGAAAAATAATATTTACATCAAAAAATACAACAACAACCTAAAATTATGCAATGAACAAAAATATTCACTTATTGCTTTGACTAATAGTGATTTGCGGACTTTTGATGACTAGAATAATGTAAAACAACAAAACTATTTGTCTATGATAAATAAATGTATCAGCGAATGCTTTTTTATAATTTCAAGAAATTTTTTTTATAATTTCAAAAAAAAAAGGATTTAAAGATGAATATTTATAAAAATACATTTTCTGTCTATAAAAGTACAGAGTGGTAATAGATTTGAAGTAGATATTATTAAATATAAAATTAACTTTATATTAATATTTTACAGTATAAGAAAAGAGTTCTTAAAGGAAGGAATTTAGCTAGGTTCTTAAATAACCAACTACTGGTTTAATAATAATAATATTTCATTACCGAATATTTTTTCATGTCGTCTATGATTTGAAACCGATGTTGATACTGCAAAATTGTTAAATCGTTTAGAAAATTCTTCTGAATGTTTTATGCCCTGCTTTTTTATTTCTATTTATTTAATTTTTTATATTAATATTACATATCATATAGGATAATGCAGTACCTATTACAAAACCTAAAAAGTCGTTATAGGTTCAATACTATTATATTAATTTATATACAGCAATAATATTTATTTTACATTTACACTATATTAAGTGGCAATAGAGGGGATTTGTTAAGAAAAAATATTTTTCAGCAATTTTCCTTCCAATTAAAGAAAAAACTTGCCACCTTGCCATCTGTGTAAGATTTGTATTCGCCCACTCTCCTCTTTTAATAATTCATGTCTTCATTCTGTCACTGACACTCCTCTTATAAATTTAACAACAAGTTATAGAAAAATAGCTCTCAAAAGAAACTTCTTTTAACTTATGAATATAACTTTATAGTATTTATATTTTTTAATAAACCCATTTCCAAACCCACTAACAATATCCTTGAAAATCTCCGTTCATTTTACATAAAATTTATTCTAACTATTTAAAAAGAAAATTTTATTTTTAAATTTTCTCATTTATCGTCTCAGGTTTTGTATCTATAACAACATTTAGTATTAAACATATTTTCTTCTATTTTATTTCAAAATCTTCTCTACATATTTTCAATATAAAAAACTAAAGTGATACATTAAAGTGTTTTATATTTCTATAACATAAAATCTATTTATATTCGTAATGGAATAAACTGAAGCTTCATCATTATTGTGGGATGATGACATTTTTGTAAACTATTAAAGTTTAATTTAATTTATTCAGAAGTACTGCAAAAAAAACCATTTAGGACCAAACAACAGTGAAAATTCTTCTTACCCCTTCTCAACTAAATAATGAACATATTTTAAATGGCTCTGCGCAAAATCGCCCAAAACCAAATCGACTAAAAATTCAAAATGAAAAATGACCCAATATTTTTGGCCAATTATTTATTATGAAAACAAAAACCCAAAAAATAAAGAAAAACTTAACCAAAAATAAACGCAAAAAGGTGCAAAAATGAAATGAAATAAAACGAAAAATTGCCCAAAATAAATGTAGCAAAATAAAAATCCCCCAATTTCGAAAAAAATTAAATTCATTTTATTTATTATAATTTTACAAAAATTTGCATCGTTTCATCGAATTTCAAAGTTTGAAAGTTTTGATAGTTTTTTTGGGTCATATTTCATTTTCAATTTTTGGGCAATTTGGTTTTGGGCGATTTTGCGCGCAGCCATTTTAAATAGTTCAATTCCATTTTCTATGGTAAACTTTTCAATTATATTTTTTGTTAGGATTTCTGTAAGGCTGAGTTTACTACATACTTTCTAACGGGTTATAAGAAAAAATTATTCAATATTGTTATTTAATTAATGGTGGCAGCTTCACAGCAAAAATATGTTAAAGGACATGAATTAAACAAAAAAAAACTACAGAACAAGGAAAAGTATAAATATTTTAGGTTATTGTATTTTAAATAAATATGTTATAAAAAAGGGATGCTTAGATTAGTTGATGGATGATGGATGGTATCATTATACATATATTATTCTGATGTATTTTTTTTATTGATGGTTAGTTGATGTCAAATCGCATGTAAATTTAATTTTCGATTGAAATTCAGCGGTATTTTGCAGAATTTTTAATAGGAAAATACAGTTTTGTGATTTGAAAATTAAAATTAAATTGAAAGACGGATGCATTGAACTGTTATTTAAATTCACAAAAAGAATTGAATAAAAAATATGCTGAAATTTTTAAAAGATTCTGTTCAAAATATTTTAATTTAGGTGTAGTAGTATTTATTTTGTTTTGAAATAAAAAAGAAATGCTGAAGTTTTAAAATTTTCACAAAAGGGATTAGAGCAGTGTAGAAAATATGGTTAAGCTTGCTGATATAATATTGTCTCGTGAGCAGATGTTTAGATAAAGTAGGATTAGGAAAAGCCAAAGCTCATTATAAATTATCAATAAAAGAAACCGAAGATAATTTAAACATTTTCTTTCTGATTATAAAGTGTTTAATTTTTAAAAAATCTTTCGTAAGTTATAGCAAAAGAAAAGGGAAATAACGCAGGAAGCCTCGAGTAGAAATAGGTGAAACAAATTGATGAAAACAATTTTTTAAATTATACAAATATAAGATTTAAATTAAGAAAAAAATTATTGTAATTATGTTCACTTTTATTTAAACTTACTCCGTTACTGGATGCCCAATAAGACCATAAAACAGAGCTTGATGATAAGTCTCACTTTTTCGAACAAAATCTACATTTAAACTTGTAGACTTTGTTAGAGACCGATTGCCATTAAACTGAGCTGAAATTTAAATTTCACTTTTTCAAACAAAAACTATAGCATAGTTCATGTGTATTATTTGTATGAAAAAGTAAGATTTGAGTTGAACATCAGTTTTATATATTTGGTTCATAGCTTAAAATTAAAATGATTTTAGAATTCAGTGAAAATCTAAAAAAAAAAATTGCAAATTCGTAAAATATTCTTCAAATTTAGTTTTACTGTAATAGATGCGTGTAATGTTATTCTAAGATTTAAAATTGTTCTCAAATTACAAAAGACAGATGACATACTTTTATTTGACATACTTCCCCATCCCCTCTTACCATGGTTAATTAATTTGAATATAATAATCTACATGAAGAAAAACCTCCTCAAATTTGCGCAGTTATCATTTCTTTCATCATTTTTAACTTACATTTCATTCATTATTACATTAATAACTCGCAATATTGAATTATACTCACAACATAAAACTTGACTTGACATATTATACCTATTACTCTTTTTCTATTAAAGTTTTAAATATTTTTATAGAACATTTTAAATGGATAAGGACCTATACAAAAACTCTTTAAATATTGTAAATAATAATAAAAATAATCTGTTATTTTTCTTTGAATTCAATGCTTTTATTTTTATGTTTTTTCCTCTCGTTTGACCTAAATAATTACAGGAGCATCTAATCTTCATTGTGTTCAATTGTGGTATAAGTACTAGTATAAGGAATAGAATGTTAATAGTCTTTCTTTATTTGGTATGTCATCTAAAACTTCATTTAATGGTTTGCTTTTACTTTGTACGTTTCAAAAATTACATTTATCGTTACCGTTATTTCTGTTATTTTCTCCCCCCAAGGTGAAGTTTTTCTTTAGTATATGGTTTTTCATTGAATTTGAATGAGTTATTTATAGTGAATGATCTCCTAACATAACAAATATTTTTTGCAACAAGTACGCGCCAATGATTTTTTAAATGCTTTTTTAAGGAAACATTTGAAACAAAAATATACATGATTTTTATTTTCCCTTTATCGTCAGTTTCTACAACTCAGAAGATAAAGTATTTAAAAAAGAATGGTATTATTGACGGAAAAAATAAAAAGGGGCTACATAATGACTGCTTATTCAGCAAAAAATATTTGGTTTTGGTGTCATGTTAACAATAGCAAAAAAAGAAAAATAAGTCATTAAAGATGTTAAAAAATTCAGTAGACATCATCGTACAGAGAATATCTCTGAATATAGCATTGAATTCATTTTTTTTACATTATAAAGATGATAATAATTATATGAAGATGATGAATATGAGTGTTATTTCAATTTCTTTTAATTCAACACCACTGAGAGGAACACCGTAAGTCTTTTATTGTTTTACTTTGTTTCGTGTTTTACATGCCTTTTTTTTTACATGCTTTTACATGCATTCCAATTTTATGAGGAGGCTAGGTGTTATTTCCGTTCTCCATTTTTATTCTTCATTATTCGTTTTGATTTCATCTTGGGTTATTTTTTTTTTTTTTTGTATGATGGTAAAAAAGATGAATTAGTGGTGATTTTTACAACAATAATACAAATAAGGAAAAGAAAAATGTGTGAATAAATGAATGAATGTCTGAATCACACAAAAGAAAATCATTACAATTAAAGCGCTGGTGTTAGTATGAAAAGTGTGTAATTTCACTAGTACAGATTTGGAATGGGATTTTATAAAAATACCAAAAAAAAGAAGAGATTAGAATTCGAATGGGAAAGAAAAAAATATAAATGACTGTGGCTTTTTCATTTCTTAACTGACCTATTAGGATGATAGTTGACAAATGAATTACTAAATACTTAATGTGATGTAATTGTTTAACTATAAAATTAAGTATTAGTATTTAGTAATATTTATTGGTATTAGGCATTTAGTAATATTATTAATCTAATAATCAATTCTTTTAATAACATTTTTTTCAGGAATCTTAAATTGAGAGTTATGGTAAAAATAGACCAAATAGGGCCCTTATAGGTTTAAATAACATAATATAAATGGAGTGATGAATTAGTTACATATTGACCAATATAGCATCTAAATATTCGTTTCTGAAGGTTCGCGAATTTATTAATTAATTCTGAAGGATCTTTTTTCCACAAAGTTGTACTTGCACTAGTTATGAAAAGTCTCTGAACAAAGAACAATAAAAAATATTACTTTTTCTTGATCGTTTCATCCTAATATTTTAAATATAAGAACTTAAATCTATTAAAATGTAACATAATGAAACAAGGCAAAATGTAAACCAACGGTTTTTGAAAACGCACATTTTCCAAAATCAATAAACTAAATTTTGAAAATTTTCTTAGAATTCCATATAATAAGGAAAAACGTAAAAAATAAAGAGAAATCTTTCATAAATTTTAAGGGAACTTTACATAATTAAGAAAAGTCATTAATAGATGTAGAATTATAAAGTTAAAGCTTTCATTTTTGAATTTTATAGTTTGAAAAAATTTGTACAGATGCCTAAGTTACAGGTGTTTAAAAATAGGAACCAGGGGGTCGTACAAAAAAAAAATTTCCAGAGACAACTTACACTAATTCTAAAACATCTTTCCTAAAATTTTAAGGTTCTAAATAAAAACGTGAGAAGGTATGAGGGAAGAAAAACCTTACAAAATTTTGTCTTCACATAACGGTAAATTTAAATAATAAGTAGCAAACATTGAATAATTTTCATATTGTTTTATATAGATAAAAAAAGTTCCGGCTTTCTGACGTTTTTAGATTGTAAAACTACTGCACTAAACCTGAGAAATATACATTTGAAAATAGGGCTTTTCTGAAATTTTGAGGGATTAAGAGAAACTGTTATCTCACGTAATAATATATTACTGGAGCTTTAATTTGTATGTTTTACCAGATTTTTTATAGGTACCTAAGTTACAGTGTCTAAGTGTCTAAAAATAGAAAACTTATGAGACCTTCCCATAGTTAAACTTTCATAGCTCTATCTTTAACGGTGTAGAAATTTTGTAAACAGACGAACGCACGGACAGAGTAAATCTAATAAACACATTTTTTTTACATTTTTTTGGTAATGTTCTAAAAATATGAAAATTGTCATACATTACAACAATTTCTTTATTTTTAATGACATGTTCAAACAAAAAACAAAACAAAATATAAACATAAATTCCTTTTCTAAACATTCTTCTTCCTTTTCATTAGATGGAGAAAAGCATTGATAAAAATAAGAAAATTATGAGTAAAACAAATCCCTGACTCATTTATTATTATTCTTAATAAGTATAACTTTGTTAATGATTTTGTTTTACAGAAATTTTTCCTTTTAATAACCACTTCACATAAAACATTAGTAGTACGAGTATAAGGAATTGATCTTATGAACATTTGTCTTTTATACGTTGATCCCAATCAACTTTTTTTCATTTCCTGTGGGAATTTTAATTTCATTAATTTCTTCAAGAAAATGTATACACTTTAGAAATGAATTCTTTTTAATTTCAGTGTTCTCCCTGCCTTGATTTAATTAAAAAATATTTGATTATAATTATTTTTTTTTTTTGTTATTTAAGATTTCTTTACATCTACGTAAGAGTATATATTGAGTACATTATATTTTCTTGATGACAATTTAATTTTTTTTTCCTAGGATTAATTTAAATTACATGAAATTTTATCACTTTTATTGTCCTTAAATTTTATTCATCCAGTTATTTCAGTTTTTGTTTTTTTTAATATTTTTTGCTTGTTTTTTTTTTTTTTTATCAAATGATTGAATTTAAATAATTGAAAAGTAATCCTGTAAGGACTTGTCAGTGAATTGATGTTGAGGTCGGGATTTAAGTTGTTTTTGCATATTCTTCTCCTTTTTCTTTGTTTTGTGAAATATATTTTACAAAAATGGAAATTAAATTTTAAAACGAGAAGATAAGAATGTAAAAATATATTTAAAAAGAGTGTGAGATCAGAAATATTTCGAAATAAAAAGATGAATCAATGAATTGAATTTAATTTTTCCAGCGGCTTGATATTATTATTCTTTTTTTTATTTTATATGTTTTTAATTTCGACTATTAAATTCTGTAATTTAATATATTTTTTTTTTAATTTTATTATAATATAATTCTCTTGGTTTTTTCCTTTATTTTTTATTTTTGTCCATTTTTGAAAACACCATTAAAAATTTCATTTAAAGTTCAATGAAATATTCACTAACACTTAATGTGGTATAATAAACTTAACAAGGCTTTTATAACAGCCAACAACTTCAGTCAAATTTTTTTAATATTTTATCTAAATATTTTGATGATAACCTGATTTTCATTCAAAAAGATTGAATTTTCCTCCTGCGAACTGACTTAAAGCATGGAAATTCATCTTTAGTAGAATTTTCAGTAAACTTTTCCCCTTTCTTAAGTAAAGTTTGACTTAAGTTCTGCGGCATCAAAAGAATACATATATATTTATATATATTATATATGCACTATCAATATTATTGATATTACTAAATAATATTGAATAATTCTTACAGATACACAAAATATTATTTTAATTTAACTGGAGAAACTTATCTAGAATTCTAGAATATCCCCACATCTAATCGGCTAAAGGGTATTAATATATACGGAAACATTCACGAAAGATTTGATACGAAGGTCGGGCAGAAATAAAGAAGTTTTGTAAACGATATTAATTAATGGTGAATAAGTTTTTCATAAAGTATTATGTTAAATACTCACTATGCTTCAGTAGCGGATTTTAGAGCCTCGGTGGTTTAGTGGGTAAGAGCGTATGAAATACTCTGTAAACATCGAGGGAGTGTGGGTTGGAATCCGACACACGTCGCAAGAGTTATTCCTCCTTACAACATTTACATTCACGCCTGAACAGGACAGGCTGTGTAATTTCCTGTCCACATTTATGTAGCAGAGAAATACTTTAAAAGAAAGAAAAAAAAAAATTTTTTTTTCGGGAATTGCAGCAAGTTCTGGTTTTACAAAGACTGCATTTGCTAATATGTTAACTTTTCATGCATAAATTCCATGGTTATGTATCTTATAAAGTACCGGAAGTTAATCCATGCTTCGAATATCATGTTTTAAATTTAACAATCATATTTTTTTTTTATTTTATGCTTAAAATTTAATTGGTAACTTGATTTCGATATTGTGAAAACATATTTCTTTAATTTAAATATTTTGTACTTGTGAGATCATAAAAATTAACGATTAATAACAAATATTGTTATTTTATATCGCAATCATATTTTTTTATTATTTTTTAAACAAATAAATTCGATATATATTTTTGTATTTTTGAATTTTAATTAGATTATTGTAAAAAAATAATACAATAATAATTTTCATTTGGTTTCATTTCATAAAAAGAAAATGGAAAATGAATTTAAAATATTATAATTCAATACATTGCAATTTTATCGGTTTTATTGATATACTAATGGAATACTAAAGTGTTGTATAATTTTATTTCGTTGTTTTGAAGTACTGTAGGATTTTCATATCATGAAATAAAATAAATTTGCTGAGATAATGAAATTTTATTTACAAAATTTTATAATGAAAATTTTTATCATGGTATTATTTAATGTGTTTTCCTTGTCATAATTTTGACTGCCAGGATGTAGAACTGTTGTAGTATAAAATCCTTGCAAGAAAAAACTCCAAAAGATTGAATGAAATAAGTTTTTTTTAAAGTGCGAAATAAGAACTATCAAAAGGAAAGTTACCAATATGGTGTTTAAGATTATTTTGATTAATCGCCTTCGTTGGTTTTATTTGGGGCTACAGAAAAAAGTTGTTCCATAAAATTAATATTTTTATGATATCTATCAGCAGTTAAAATTTCATGGTTCTATTTCAAAAAAATGTGAGCATCTAAAAGTTAGATGTTCGAAATCTACCCGAAGTTTTAGTCGCGAATCTCAACCAAAAAAAATAGGGAACCTACAAATTCATGTAAGAAAATTTTGTGTTAATTTCAAGACTCAGCTTTCTTAGTTTTTGAGTTATCTTGCTGACGGTCAGACGGACGGACAAATCTTAATCGACTTAGAATTTGATTCTGATCCGATCGATACTTTTGAAGGTATATCTAGCTAGTTTATTTCGAGGTGTTACAAACGGAGGAGGAATTTTAATATATCCTATCCTTATCGTACGGGTATAAAAATATTTATAATAATTATAATTTAGTAAAATGTTTTAAGAAAAATAACAACATAAACCACAACACAACATATTTAGTAATCAAATAAAAAATGGAAGGGTATCGAAATCACACGCTTTTATAAATCCCAATTCAAAAATTTCGCGTTTTGTAGTCTCGTATTTCAAAACTTCAATTCTTAAAATCTGGCGTTTACACGATATCTTTTAAATAATATAGCAAAAAGTAGAAATGGAATAAAATAAATACAAGAATTAAATACTTTCTTATTGAAATATGTATGCAAAAAGAATAATTACAATGCTTTTATAGTTGCTGACAAAATCAGAGTTTCAATAGTTTGTTACCGAGGGTTTGGTGGTGTGAAATTTTAAATATTTTTTGTTGGAATTTTTGGTGAAATATATGAGCCTTTGTTTTCCTCCTTTCTTTTTTTTTTCCGAAGTTTATGTTTCTGTACAATACATGCTTTTGTTATACATATAGTTTGAAATTTAAATATGAATTATATAAAAATGTATTTATATAGCTACAGTGTTAGGTATCTATAGTCTATGGCTATACGTACTTTTGTTTTTATTTGTTTTTTATGTTTCTATACAATATACGCTATTGCTACACATGTAGTTTGATATGAATAGTATAGATATGTATTTATATACATATTTTTTGTTTTGTTATGCTTCTTTTTTGTTTTTTTCTGTTTTGTGTAAAGAATGAATGTGAATATAATATGTAAGTGTGTGTATAATATGATGAATGAATGTGTACAATATGTAAGATTTTTTGAGTTACTGACAAATTGTGTATGAAAGTACATTTTGTAAAAATAAAAGCTAAAAAATGTGTGCATTGTATAAACAAAAATTTGCTATTATTGGAATGAGTATTCGTAATTATTCTAATAAAAATTCGTCACTTCCATTGAGGTATGTAATATAATATGAAAAACGAGGAAGAATACAGTTGTCTTTGTCAACTCTTAGATACCCGTACGAACCGTTAGTATGTTCACAGCCTGTCACTCTGCTTAAAATATTATTTTTTAAATATTTTAGTATTTTTAAATAATTTGGGTGAATTTTATAATTTCTAGAACTATGGGTTGTACATATATTCAAACTATATGTTTATACATTCTTCAAAAGCAAATTCTAACCTTTCACATAACGATTATCAATCCAAAACTTTTTCAAATATTCTATAGTACCATTTAATACTAAGCGGTAAATGTATATTAAATTTACTTAGTACAAAATAGTAAATATAATTTTAAATATTATATTATATTATATTTAAATATTCCATTGACAGAATAATTTCTTATAAGTACAATAAAATACATATATGTATGTAAATACGGCGCTATATAATACACATATATACTCTTATCATTCATTCACTAGTGACATATACGATATATTGTAAATCAACTTGATATTATATAAGTATGTATATATATCAATATCATATAAATAAAATTCTTCAAGCAACCGTTATGTTGTTTATTTATTTACATTTTTTTGTATCCGCAACAATTTCAAATTATCGAGTAAAATAAAATGCAAAAAATTAGTTAAAGAAGTTTGTTAGAAAATTTGAAAAAATCAAGTAACTCTTTCGTCAATTATAAAGTAACCCTATATTATTAAAAAAAGTTGTTAACAGAAATAAGAGTATAATGTTGAAGCTTTAATTTTTGTGTATTACTTCAAAAAAAAAGTTTAACAGGTGTTTAAAGATAGGAAATTTTCAGTTTTTGACCCCTTACAGCTCCTAAACCGGGGGTGATACAAAAAAAATTTTTAAAATGACTCATACTTATTTTCAAAGATCTAACTTTTTTCAAAATTTCAAGTTTCCAAATTAAACCGTTTAGAAGATAGAAGGGTTAAAGGATTTTGCATAATTTGAGTTTCGCATAACGGTAAATTAAGACACCGTATGCCACAAATATATATTTATTGTATATATGCTTTTAAAGCTAATAAAAGTAGTAATCGTTTGGCGTTTTCAAAATGAAGATATACTTTACACAACTTGTGCTATAACAATTTAAATATAGAGCTTTTTTGAACCTTTGGGGAGCTGTAGCTCCGTAACGGGTGGGGCTACAAAAAAAAGTTATTAAAAATAAAATTAATATTTTTGTGAGATCTATCAGCAGTTAAAATTTCATAGCTCTATTTCAAAAAAATGTGGGGATCTACCCTTCGAGAGGTACCCTAAAGTTTGGTCCAAACTCAACCAAAAAAAATAGGGAACATTTTGTCTAACAGAATATTTTGTGTAAATTTCAAGATTCTAGCTTTCTTAGTTTTTGAGTTAGCGTGCTGACGGACGGACGGACGGACGGACATGACTCAAAAGTCTTAGAATTTTTTTCTGATCCGATCCATACCTTTGAAGGTATATCTATCTCGCTTATTTCGAGGTGTTACAAACGGAAGAGTAATTTTATTATATAGATCCTATCGTACGGGTATAATGATTTGTATTTTTTTATTTTAAAAATTGAATTGAATTGTAAACCAGTAAAATACAAGTACATATATACGTATGTACATATGTATTTTTAAAATTTATAGGTAATAAATGTACAAAATAATTTGCATGCAATTCACAAAATTATTTGTTGAATAGTTTGCAAATATTAATATTATGATACATAGGTACATAGTAAACATGTGCACAAATGCATTTGAAATCGCTTTCAAGACATTCATATTTAAACAAATGTTGTGTATACTCATTTTGAAGTTTTCAAATTGAGTAAATATGCGAGAGAAAATTTTGGGTACTCATTTGTTCAAGAGAAATAAAATCAAAACATAGAATATAGTGTACTCATTAGCAAACTGTATTCAAAACAAAACCATTTGATTCATTTGATTTATACAGCGAGTACACTGAATATTTTTTTCTTTGTATATGTGGAGTAATGAGTAACATAATGATAATAATAATATAAGTATGTATATTATACCAGGGAATGAAAATACATAGTTATAAGTTGCAAGAAGCCCCCGTATCTTGCAAATTAGAAGTCGGACCGACATGATTTAAAAAAGGTACTCCCTGATTTTGTTGTAGAATTGAAATATAAAAAAAAAAATAAAAAAGTTCGACTTTAACATCGGTCCGACTTCTGGTTCGTAAGATACGACAGCTTCTTGCAACTTATGAATATATTTATTTATTTATTTATTCAACTTATACAATAACTAAAATTAATTACTTATTATACATAATAATTCTAGCACTAGCAACTGAGGCCTTCGGCTATTTTTATTTTTTTTTAATAAAGTACATTATTTGGGAACAAAAAATTGAACAAAAATTATAATTGTTGAACCTAAGTTACATGTTATCTTTTTTTTATTTTTATAATTATTTTTTTTTTTTTATTGTGTACTTTCTTTTTTGATAAAACTATTTTTTTTTTTTATATGGAACAGTACCCTACCCTTTTTTTTTTTTATATTTTGCTTTTTATATTTTATTGTAAATGTTTAATCTTTTTAGAAAGTTTGCGAACGTTGTGACATTTTGCGCTGTGGTTTCCGACAAAAGTAAGTGTAGCGGTTTTATATTTTGCTGAATTCTTATGGCATCAATTTCTGTACATTCGATAATTATATGCTCAGTTGTAATGACTTGATTATTACAAAATGTGCAAGTTGGAGCTGGTTCTTTGTTGAATAGGTGTTGGTGGGTGAGTATAGTGTGCCCAGTTCTAAATTTTGTGTACACCGTAAGGTCCCTTCTGCTCGCGTTTGCTGGAAAGGATGATGGTTCTTTCTTGGGGTTGATGTGTTTATAGAAGTGAGTAAAGTTTGCCCAGGTATGTAAAGATTCATGCTGCGTTATCTTTTTTATTTCTTCGACTAGGTCTGATTTATTTGTGAAGTTTAGTGATACAAGAGGGGAATTTGCCGCCTCTTTTGCTATTTTATCGGCAAACTCATTTCCTTCTATGCCCGCATGTCCTGGGACCCACATAAGTTTTAGAGATTTTTGTTTTTTTATTAGGGTGTCCCGTATTTCTTCTATGGTTTTTTCGGTGTTGTTAACATTGATGACCGCTTTCATTGTTGAAAGGGAGTCAGAACAAATTATGTATTTTTCTTTTGGATATATATATATTTTCATTTATTATTTAAAAATCAAACCTCTTTTTTAAATAATTTTAGCTGAACGTTTTTTCATATATAGTAGATTTAGATACATAAACAAAAACATAATACATATAATATTACATATAATATTTTAAATATAAATTCTATAATATAATATCTCTGTATATATACAGAGCTATATATATAATTCTATAATATATACCTGCTGTATATTGATCATATTTCGAGTACTCGTTTTTTATTTTCAAAACATCAAATCTTTTACGAGATCAAATTTAATACGCATTTGAATTTGATGCAAACAAATGAGTTGAATATATATTTGTTTACAATAGAATATAGCATTTACTGTACTCTTTCTTGATTGAGTGTAGTGAATTTCTTGTATAGTATAGCGAGTATAGCAATAGAGAGAAAAAACAAATGTATCCATGCACATCTTTAGTACATATGTACATGTATATTATTTATACCTCACACAAACAATAATATTGCACTTTTTTCATTAAAATCAAATATTTTTTATTTTTCTTAAAAATTTGTTAAGAATTAGAAATCTGATTGCGGAAAATAGAAGTATTCGAAAATAACTGTTCAATAAGAGATCTATTTATGTATTAATTAAAATATGTGACAAACTTCAAACCATACTAGAAAATATTTCGCCAGGCCTTAAATTTTATTTTTAATAAAATTTCAAACTTACTTGTTTTAAATGCTTTAATATTGAAAGATTTATGTAAAAAAAATTATTTAGAGGGATTTTACAGTTGGTTTCAAAATCAGGGTTTCAATAATTTCTTTAGCGAGAGTTTGGGGGGTCGAAATTTTTTTTTAAAATATTTTTTTGCTGGAATATTTTGAAATGGTTTAATATTGAAAAATTTATGTTAAAAGTATAATTCAGAGGAATTTTTAATTTGATTTCCGAATCAGGGTAATACGGTTTTCCAGAATAATGTAAATGCGATAATTTAAATTAAAAGGAATTTTATATTTCTCCACAAAATCAAATTTTAGTCATTCAGAAATGCTTGAATTAACCAATGATATCAATTTCAAAATAATATTCTAGTTTATATAAATATATTTAATTAATCTTAATAAATTTAGAATACTGAAATCCATAGCTATTAAAAACCGCCGAAGGTTTTAAATTGAATTTTCTGTTTCAAAATAAAAATTTTTAAAACACATGATTTTGAAAAATGAGACTATAAGACTAAAAATTGTTACATACAAGATTTTGAGACACGAGATTTTGACCGAAGAGATTTTGAGATATGAAATTTTCAGTTGCAAGATTAAGTTGCCTACATTAACATTAAAATGATTTTATATTACTTTAATTTCATATGTCATATATTCTTTGCAAATCAAATCGTTGTGATGTTGATGCATACAACATGATCATGTCCAAGTGCGATAAACTAGAATATAAAGATACTTACATGTACATAGGTATTTCAATTAATCCTTAATTTCTATAAATTCTTTGACAAAAATCTGTTACATAATTTTACAAGAAAAAAAAATAACTTAACCGCAATATTCGGTTGCAGCGCTGTGATATTTTTGACTCACCAACACTTTAACGGTTTTCTATATTGTGTTGATACTTAAAATTCGATTAAAACTTAAGCATTTTTAAATTTTATTTCATAAAAAACACTTACAAGCAATAGTAATGAATTTTATTGACGAACTTACGCTATGCATTTTTATTATTTCGAAAAAAAATTATAAACAAATACGTTCAAGACGAATATTTTGCATTATAATGCAATAAAATTTATTTTGTTGTTACAGGAGCTGTTAGAAGTATCGAGAAATTTTAAACTTTACAATTTATCTTCGGCGTGCGTTCTAAGTTCTTTTTTCAGTAGTGAAAACGCAAATCACATGATGGGTTCACGGCGAATAAAAAATGTTTTTTTAAATACTGTATGGTATTGTTAATCTGGATCCAATAATTTTTAAATAATCAAATTTAAATTTGATATTTTCTTTTTTCGAGTATCAAAAAAAATTCGGTCACATGCTGAGAGTGGCTCATCTTCTTATAATAAATAACCTTTAATTGAAATATTAAAATGTGCGGATTGCAAAAATTCTTATTAGTATCCCCTTTTTATAATTTTAGTAAATTTTTGTTAAAGTATATGTTAAGGTAGCAAGAAAATTTTGTAGTCACGTGGTTATTGCAACTACTTATTGACATTGTAGGTAGTACCTAATATACATACTTTGAATTTTACACCCTAAGAGATTGCACATTGCACTTAACAATAGCAGCAGCAGCTGGAGATTGTCTTTTATTATACTAAGATGTAGGTAAATTAATAAACTATTTAAACGTTTAAAAAAAAATCAAGCATTATAAAAATAGGGAAAAAGAAAATCCGATACTTTGCAAATGTAAAATGATATGTAAGTACTAATAAACAAATAAACAAATGAAATTGTGTTTAATTACTGGTCCTCTTGCGCTGATTCACTAATTAATAAATGTCAACAAGTTTTAACGAAAGCAGTCAAAGGCGCGTTTAACTACAGCAGGGATTACAGCACCACAAGAATGTTTGCGGGAACAAATATCAACAAAATAAGGGAAATCATCATATTAGAGAAGGCAATATACGTCTTCAAAACATCCAACAACTTAACAAAAACAATATCAAGTGGGAATGTAGGTATGCCATCTCCAATAGGGAGACCAGAAATAAAGAACTTCTAGCCATACCTAGCAGCAGAACGCAACTGCATAAAAAAAATTTGCTTCCAACGGCCATAAATATATATAACACTATGCCGAAAGTAATAAAAGAAAGTAAAAATGTTGCAGAGTTTAAAAAAAAGGCTATCAAGTAAGCAAACACATCTCTATTTACTTAATATAGCAAGCAGTCAAAATAATGCTGGGAATAAAATATCAAAAGACAACTACACGAAGTAAAATGGAGAAATAACAACTCCACACCAGTTACTAGCTGTATGAGTTGTCAACACTCTCACATGTAATTAAAATAGTGTATTCCAAAAGTAAATGTTTAGTTTGAACTAGAATAAATAAATAAATAAATAAAAAAAAAATTATACCATTTGTGGTTTGTCTAAAAAAGTTTAAAATTTTTTCTCTGAAAGCTGGTATCAAAAAGAATTGACCTCACAATCCACAGCGGCCATAGACATATTAAAACTCTTTTCTGCACATTTTAAAATTATTGACTTTTTAAAACTTAAAATAAAGTTCTAATAATATATACAAAAATTTAACATAAAAATTAATATTAAGAGCATAAACTAATATAAACAAAGACATGAACCCTGCACTGCAACTAAACTAATATAAACATTTTAGAGCAACGTTTTGTATAAAAAAATTATTTCTTAACCTTATAGTGAAGTTTTACATATTATCCTACATATTTTTAAAATGTTTTAAACGTTTAAATAACTTTTACTCCACCTTACCCCGCTTGATCTCTCTTTAATATCTGTTTATAAAACAATCTTTCTAGTCTTTTAAAATCAAAATCTCATAAGAAACTAAGTTTAAATCTTATACTAAATACTATACTTAAATCAGTTGAACTTACCTAAGTTACCTGTAATAACTAGATCTGTTTGTTTTTGCATATAACCTCATCAGTTATTTAATATTTTCTACATTTTTTTTTGATAATAAATCTTTTATATCCTAACAACGATAAAAATTCTATACGCAAACCTTTGAAAAGAAAAAAACCCAACAAACAACACTAAATCTTGTATAATTTTTGTTTGTTTCTTAAAATATTTTGTAATACAAAATAACAGTATTCTAGTATTATTTTATAAGAAGGTTTCAAAAATGTACCAATGATTGGTGGAATGATACCTTTACAAAAAAAAAAAATAAAATAGGAAAAAATAGTAAGTATCAAGTTGATGTAGTAGAAAGAATATTAATATAAAACAAACTTTTCGATTCTTTTTGTAACATGAAAATTTAGTTTAAAAACGTGCAAACATTTATTTTCATTTAAAGAATCAAAACAAGAAGAATAAAAAAGAATAACGTTACCCTTGTCAACTATAAAATCTCCGTATCAACCCGTTACAGTATTTAAGGGACAATTAAATATTATCACTCTGCTCGTACTATTAGTTTCTGAACTTTCTGTTAGTTTTATTTATTCATCTTTTAGGTCAAACTTTTCTTTGGGAACTACCCTAAGTTTTGGGTAAAATATCAATTTAAGTTATTTGAAAACGCACTTGCTTTGTGATCTTACTGATCTATTTTAGATTTCAAATTTGTATCGTAATTATTTCTAAAGATATATGCTTAAACCATTTCTAAAAGAGGCAGCCACGCTGTCCAACCCAATATGGAAGTTATCCGGAAATATGGTGATAATAATTTTAAAATTTGCAAGTTTTCCTCTGATAAATAACTTCTTTTAATTAGTCTTATTAATTTTAAAGATATATACCCCTTAGTCTCATTAATTTTAAAGATATATAAACTGGATTCAGAAATTTTGTATGACAGGAAAACGAAAGCGTGATTGAATTTCAGCTTAAACCAATAGGGCATATACAAATTGTTTGATAGAAGTTTCGGGTGCATTTTATGACTTCTGTATTTTTAGTTTTGAGTTATTTTGCTACCAAACAGACGGACGTACATGTCTAAATCGACTAATTTAACAATACTGAACAAATTTATATACTTAAATCTATATTTATCATACTTAGTTCTATACGTTACAAACTGAGAAGCAATTTTAATATACCCGTGACAGTTGTATGTATGGATATAAAGAGAATCTAAAATTTTAACCAAAAAGAAATAAATGTGATCTTCATTTACAAAATATGTTACTAAACAAAATTTTCTTAAAGTACGAAGTATTACTAGTGTACCTACCACGTCTTCTTGTGTAGTCATGCACCTTCAATATCCAATCATCTATTAAATTACCAGAAAAGCATATGCATGTGGTGCACGTGTATTTTGTATAAAAGAAATTTTCCTTTCAAAAGTCAAATGACATTTTAACGAATAAAAGTAAACATATGTACAGCATTATAATATATATAGTATATACATACATATTTATTGTATTTATTTCTTTTATCCAGAATATGAAATTTTATCAATGCAGATTTGAGATTACATATTGAGTAATTTCACACCCTCTGCACATTAAGGAATTTCGCTATTATGGCTTAACCATTTTTTCTGAATATAAGAAGAAGCTATAAGAGGAAGTGAATTTTATAGCTCTTAAGATTGTGAACGAGATAGGTAAAACATTGTAAACTTTAAAATAGAATTAAAAGAATTTAAAAACTTTTCTTTTATTTTGTGTAAAATACATAAAAAAGTGTTTTAGAATTCTACCTAAGCTAAGCTATTTGTTGCTGTACCACTTTTTTCAGTTATACAAACAGTTTTCTTCAATATATATGTAATGTGCCTGCAATCTGCTGCACCCCCTCTTTTAATTTCATTTACAATTTTTCTAATATTTTACAAAATAACAAAAGGATGTTTTCTGTAGTTTTTTAATCTCTGAAAATACTAAGTTGTAAGTTCTTTTATACAATTATGGCCAAAAATATGTATACATTGATTTAATCTACAGTCAGTCTAAGGTTCAAATCAAATTGATGAAATCAAATAATACAAATTTATTAGACGTATATACTCGTAATATAAAGATAATTTCGCGATGTGACTTTAAAATAATTCACACCGATAAATAAAATTAGTTACGATTCGGTCACGTCTATTTTATCACAATTTAGTTATTATAATCAAAATGATTGACATTATTGCTCTAATGTATGTACTTTTAAGCTGTATCTATAATTTATATGTTATTAAGGGTAAATTATATTATGAGCATAATTATACTATATTATAACATAATTATATAATGTGAGCATTACAAGCGTTCAAACAGTTGATTTCATCGCATGACATTTTAAAAATAACTGTATTCCTGACTTTTATAGTAAAGGCTATAAACCTCGCTCAGCACCCAAGGAAAAGGCGATCTGGAACCATTGCCCTCATACAAAACTTGAAGAGTTCGTCAATATCCTTTTAATAAAACTACACAAAATGATATATCGCTGACTCTTATAGTAAGGTCTTAAAAATTTCGTTAGTACCGAAGCAGGGCGACCTGGAACCATGATCCCCAAGCAAAAGTTAAAAAAGTTATAAATGACTTACATGAAAACCTTAGGGTATAAATATTGGAATGCTCTTACAACATATAAAAAATGTCAGATTTTTGTGAATGGTTACATACTAAGTGCTATCAAATTCTATCAAATAAATTTTACTGCCAGTCTCTTAGAAGCACACCTAGAAGTACTTCGTCTTTTTGATACGAAGTGGTTGCCCGCATTACTTGGAAGCATCTTTATATTATATTACATAATAAAAAATATGTAGTTTAAATAATTCCCGTTGAATGTAGTTATATTTTTGACCAGAACATCAGTCTTATATGTTACAAGCATGCATTTATAAAATTACTTTCTTCGATATGTAATCGATTTTAGGTAAAATTGGATTCTTGTTATTTTTCTTCTTAGAACTGAATGTTTTATGCAAGGGTATTATCCAAAAAAAAAAAAAAGAAACGAATATTGGAAACGACCAAATGAATTTGAAAGACCGAAAACTTTTTGTTTTTTTTCTTGCTTTTTTTGTTTGCTTGTGTTGAGAGAACGTGATTTTTGAATTTAGTTCCTGTTCTTGAATTTTATATTTTTTCATTTTTTTTATTATCTTTACTTTTCTTTGTATGCTATTAAAAATCTTTTTGCTTTTATTAGAAATTGCACTTAAAAATGTCCTCTGACTAAAATTTTTCTTCACTAAAGTATCAACCAAATACCAATTTATTGGTTTCCTCCCATTTTACGAGTTTTTAATAGAACTGAACTTTATATAAAATAGCTATATAATATAATATTCTTAAATAAAACTTCCAATAGAACCAGAAAATTTTCTTTTTCTTTTAAACTTTTCAAATTTCAAATATTAAGCAGCAAAAGAATTCATTTTTAAGTCTTTTCCGGAAAAATTATATATAAATAACTACAAATATATCTTTTAGTTCAAGAGGGAGCAAAATCTTGTTGGGAATTGTATTTTAAAATTTATTGCATATGAGATTCTTAAAAACTGAAAAGTAGAAAAAGTTGAATCAATTTTTGGCTTGCTACAATAAATGATTTCTTCTATAGCAAGAGAAATTTGTATGTATTAAAAGGACAAAATTGCTCCAGAATGAATATTAATTTAAATAGGAAATAATTTATATGAAGAATTCAAATTAGAATGAAACATATATTTTCAGATCTAAATTGTAGAGTCGAATTAAAAAAGTGTAAATACATAAATATTTAATTTGATATTTGATTTTTAATATCTAAAAAATAAAAGAAAATGGAAATAAATAATGATAAATTTAATTAAAATTTTTTTTTTTTAAATTTAATTAAATATTTAATTATATTTGCATTTAATAAAATATATCTTTTCCTTTTTCGTATCTCTTAAAATTTTAATATTTTGTTATTAAATAAATTAAATTTAATGTTCAATAAAATTGTAATAGTTTAAAATGTATCGAAAATTTAATAAAATATCGTAGTTAAATTATCTTTAAATTACCTTAAGTAATTATTGCATACTTATAGGAGAATAAATGGTTTTTTTCAATTTTATAAACATTTTTTGATATAATAGGTACTATTTAAAGTAATTAGATATTGTATTGCAATTTTTCATAAAATATTAAAATTTTCATTATCTAAATTATAATTGAAAATATATTGGGGTTGGTTTAGAAGCAATAAAAAAAATTTAAAAAAATTTTTTATAGTCATTGGAAAATTGGGACGCATTAATTCTCCTCCATTTAAACAAATATTCAAATTTTCCAATCAATCAAATCAATACAAATATTTGCAATAAAAGCTTTTATTTTAAAAATATGAGAATAGAAAAAATATGGGTTGCTAAAAAAACCAAAGCGTTTTATAGAAAATGAAATTTAAATTCAATAGAAAAAATACAGGTGTTCTACAAACATTTATTGTTGTAATAACCTGACATAATTACAATAGCAAATCATATAGTTTTTTGTATTTTTTTTTTTTGCTAAAATAGGAGCCGATAGGTGGAAGACCTGTCATCGATTTTATATTGATTATTTTCTAGTATAACAATGAAAAAATACTAAAAATAAAAAAAAAAATAAAGAAATTTCTGATATTTATTGTATAAACTTTTTTTTTTAGTTTGTGTATAAATTTTACCATGATAAACTCATTTAATTTTATTTCATTTTCACTTGTTTCCAGAAAAACCCTATATTTAGTTAAAATATTTATAAAACCTCTGTCTAACCAGTTATCTTTTTGTCATATAATGTATAATTTTTTAAAAAAATAAACTAATGGTACATCAAAAATATTTGTACCAAAATAATTTATTGTAAAAACGAGAATTTAATTAAAGGACAATATTCATAAAGGATTGATGCATTAAAGATGCATTTCTTTTTCCTTCATATAATAAAATATCGTATATTTATTTCAAAATATTTGAATTAAAATTTTTATGACTTAGCTAATACTCACTGTTCGGGAGAAATGATTATTACAAGTCTTCTATATTAAATACAATTTAAAGTTGTACTTTTTACTATGACGCGGCCAGAACTTATCATATTCTGAAATTATTCCTACACAGCTTTTGAACACAAACAAATGAATTGAGTTCTCTAAAACTATTAAATAAATATAATTTTAACTTTGATTCCTCTGTTAAAATGTATAGGGATTTTCAAAGTGTGATATCTTGTGAAAAGCTATTTTTATAGTTTAGAGTATTGATAACTTTCAACTATTTCGGTAACACCAATGGTTGCAACACTACTTTATAATGCAACGGTGATCAAAAATAGAAAAATTTTAAATTATTATTTTTTTAATAAATAAATTTTTAAATTCAAAAAAAAAAAAGAAAAAATGTCAGGAAAAATAAACTAGAATTAAAATATGTTTTTTAAAGTGAAATTAAAAAAAAAAAAAAACAAATTTTTTATATTTTTATAAAAAAAGAAAAATTTATTTTATTTTTTTCCAGGTCGCATGGATTCATATTGATAGACAAATGATATTAACAATACATCGTCATGTTATATCACGTATTCCACGTTATAGTATAACATATGATAATGCAAATACATGGTTATTGCATGTAAATCAAGTACAACAAGAAGATCGCGGATATTATATGTGTCAAGTAAATACAAATCCAATGATTAGCACAGTTGGATATCTTCAAGTTGTTGGTAAATATAACATTTATTTTTTTTTTTTTTAGTGTTTTTAGTTTTATTTTATTTCAAAAATTCAATATTAAATTTCAATTAAAATTAAAATCACTATACATTAAATATAAACTGACAAATCACAAACTGTATCCCTCTAAATAATAATAATTGGCAAAGAAATGTACATTGATAGCAACCGATATCTAAATTTAGTTTAGTCGTAGCAAAAAGGATCACAACAAAATTACTCAAGGAAGAAATAGTTAGGGTATAGGATAGACATTTCCTAACTGTAAATAAAATGTATTACTGTTATCTACTTCCTAACACAGTAAACTGGTGTACTCAAGTATCCCTTCTTTATTTTAGTTTAGCTTGAGTTGATTTTGTAAAATGTAAACATTTAAACAATAACGAATTGATATTTTTACATTGTTTTGATATTTTTTACATTACAATTGATATTTTTTTTAAATAAAAACAAAGACAGAAAATAGTGACATGACATGAATAAGATAGAGATGTTTTTTTTTTAAAGTCTAGTTGGATATTGTGTTTTTTTCAGAATAGATTTAAAACAAGGTAGAATGTAAACCAACGGTTTTTAAAAGAGCACATTTCCAAAATTAACACAAACTGTTTAGAATTGTGACTTGCACAAAAATTTGAAAATTTCATGTAAGAAGAAAAAATGTGAAAATAGGACATTTTTGAAATGTTGAGAGGCCGTAATTCCGGAATTCTATATAACTATATAACTAAGAAAAGCCGTTAACACACGTAAAAACATATTATTGAAGCTTTAATTTTCATGTCTTGCCGAAGAAAAATGTGTACAGGTGCCTAAAAATAGCAAATTTTCAATTTTTGAGGCGTAATAACTCTTAAAGAGGGGGTGCTAGGAAAACATTTTCTGAGCAAACTTATACTAATTCTAAAAGTTCTTTCTTGCCTCAAAATTTCAAGGCTCTATCTAAAAGCGTGCCGGAGTTATGAAAGTAGAAAAATCATGCAAAATTTGGTTTTCACATAACGGTAAATTTAAATACTAAATTTAACAAAGTTGTATAATTTTGATATTAATTTACAAAGATAAAAGAAATACCTGTCGAATGACGTTTTGGGGGGGGCTACATGAAAAATTTGTTCCACAAAATTATTTTTTTATGAGACCTACCTATGGTTAAAATTTTTTTTCTCTATCTTTAACGGTGTAGAAGTTTTGTAAACAGACGGACAGACGGACGGACGGACGGCAGAGTGAAACTAATAAGCACATTTTTTCAAAATTTTTTTGGAAATGTGCTAAAAATTAAAATGAAATGAGATATTATTGGTTTTTTTTTTTTTTGTTAAATAATGTGTATTTAATTTTTACATATAAAACAATCCTCTTTTTTTGTCCTTTCTTTTTTTATGCTTTTAAAACTTATAAATCTCTACTCAATCAGAGTTCTAAACACTCTTTACGTTATTTTCTCTTTTTTTTTTTAAATAAATATTAAAATATAAAATTTTAAATAAAAAAGTAAAGAACAGCAAAAAAAAAAATATTTAAAATTTTTCTCTTCAATTATATTAGTTGTCATCTGTCATAAATGTACAGTTTTATATTTATATATATATATTTTTCTCTTTTTTTTGTTGGATTATCCTTTTTTTACAATTATTTTATTTTTGCTTGTGTCCTTTGTACTGCAATTCTTTTCGTCAATTCTCTTTCTTTTACAAACACATGATGCCCATTTATTTATTAACAGATTAATTTTGGTTTTATTAATGCTTAAATCATTACCCTCTTAGTTTTAATTTTCATACTTGCAATTGTATCTTAAGTTTTTACAGAATTAAGAATAGCTACAGAATTTTTGTTTTTTATTTTTATTCGAAGTTCGATGATAAAGTGATTTTTCCAATTTTAGATATTTCTTTTATATGATTGAATTATGACTTAGCATTGGCTAGTATTACTACACTATTGTGAATGTCTAATTCACATCGCCTTATCAAGGCCTTATAAAAGGTCAAGTTAACCAAGAATTTTTCGTAAAATTTGGTTTTATTTCTCAATTACTTTACATTTTAAATTTTTTTAACTCTTACGGAGTGCAACAATCTTAAACATTTACGATCCGAAGTTAGTTTAAACCAATTCTAAGTACTACCTAAGGTGAGGTATTAAAAAAAAAACTCTAATCGGATCAGTTTATTAGAAGTATAGTAAAATAATGTCTATTGTAGATTTTCTTTGTTTGCATTAATTCAGTATTTAAGAGGAATACAAATTTGAAGGCTTCAAAAAAGAAAATGAAAAAAAAAAACAAACAATTAATATAAAAAAAATTACAGGACACTGTTATTTTTAAACGTCCTAGATTAGATGGAATTAAGATAAAAACAATAAAAATGAAAAAATGGCAAAAACGTTTTTATAAAACAGCTGATGTTTTTTTTAAATTAAAATGTAAAATATGAATTGAATAAACGTGTGTCCATATGTGCATGTCAATTTATACATAAATATAATATGCATATACATAGGTATACATACATACACAACTTATGTTATAATATAATAATATATTGCTATCATTTATTAAATTTACCAAACGAGATTTAAACGAAAAAAAAAAAAAAACCAAAAACAAAAGGACGCTCAGATATTTTTTTTTTATTTTTCTTTTTACAGACGTGATCACATTATTATAATGTCAAATATAATCCAAAAAAAAAAAAAAAATGTTTTTAAATGACAAATTGTAATTTTATGTTTTTATTGGACTAAATCACATCAGAATGTGTAAAACAGGTTTTAAAAAAAATTTCAGTAAAGGATACAACTATGAACTATACATTTAAAAATTAAAAAGTTTTCAAATATTTTAAAAAAAATTTGTAAAGAAATTTGAAAATTTTAAAATCCTAAATATTAAACTACTTCATTCTTTTCCATTATATATGAAATTTAGTTTCAGGGCTTTGAAATTAGCCTGGAATTTATTAAAGTATATGTTTATTTAGTACAACAGGATATCATTTAAACACCCCTTATCATATAAACATCAATTTGTATTATAACTAATACTATGACAAACAGAAAACGGATATACATGTTGAAAGGCACTATTTATTACAGAACTGAAAATTTAGAACTGCTTGAAACTAGTTTTTTGACAAATTAAAATTAAAAAGATTGATACGGTGTTTGAATATTAAGGATACATTGTTCATTCGCTCAAATTTACCAAAATTTGTTCTATGTCTGGTAACTCTGGAAGATGTGATGTTATACGCGTAATTAGATCACAAACGGCACTTTAAATGAAGTGCAACGCATTTACGATCCTCCTTGTTTAAAACGGTCCCCCACCCAATAAAATTTTTCAAACTTGAACTGGTAATTGAGTGAATCAGAAGTTTTATTGTAGATTTACTGCAAAAAAAAGGAATAATTAATTGATTTTCTTATAAAAATTTTTAATCCTACATTTCCTGTTTTTTACACGTTAATTCATTTGTATTATTCTTCTGATATTGATTTTTCTTATCCTTTATTTTATTAATTTCGTTTTAATAGTGTTGTACACCAATTATATGAGATTTAAATTAATTTTCGCAATTTTTTTATATCTGTTTTATATAATCAATTTTATTTTTTACTCTTTACTACTTTATTCAATTCAAATACGATATTCACATCAACTAAAGATTAGGAAATTTAATATTACATTTAGAAGCCTTTTAGTATAGCCTTATATTAAAAAAAAATTACATATATAAAAAATAACTCATTTTGATTCGCGATATTATAGTAATTCCATCCATACTTACCGTTCCAAAATAAAAATAAAATGTATCTGTGTTAAAATAAATTAAAAAAGTACAAAAAATTTTTTATTTAAGTTTCATTATCCTTATTAAAGGAATATAGTATTCTCAGCTACAAAATTTTCATTGTTATTATTTTTATCAGTAAATAGAGGTGGTACGTCATAAGTTCGAAAAACAAAAAAATTATACAACTGTATGAAAAACATTTCGCCATAGTTTTCATACTCATATCATCAAATGTTCGTACTTATGATAAATGACATAAGTGCGAAAAAAATTAAAATTTTGTATTTATGTAATAAAAAAATTCGTACTTATGACATATGACATAAGTACGGTGATATATCATAGATCAAAGGTTATCAGTACGAGAAATAAATTTAGCATATGTATCTATACTTATGCAAATCTTGATTTCGTACTTATGGTATTCGAACTTATGGCATTCGAACTTATGGCGAAGCACCATAAATAGAGTGGTCCTGTTTTTTTAACTATTCGCATTAACCATTCGGCCTTCCAATCTTAAATTACATTAATTTCATATAAATTATAATTTTTATTTTAAGTGTTTGGTTATGTTAATGATCATCTCATTTTTTTGTTGATTATCCTTTAATCATTTAAAAAAAAAAATAATTTTCTTTTTTTTCTCATTATTTTTCAGTGCCACCAAATATCTTAGATATGGAAAGTACACCATCATCAGTAGCTGTAAGAGAAAATCTTAGTATTAATATGACATGTAGAGCAGATGGTTTTCCAAAGCCAAGAATAATTTGGAGACGTGAAGATGGAGAAGGAATTGATGTTGATAAAAAGAAAAAATCTAAAGGTAAAGTAAAATTTCTATTTTACTTTTTTACAAAAAAAAAATTTTTTTTTTTGAGAAGAAAATAAAAGAAAAATGAAATGAGATGAATTAAATTGAAAAAGAAGGTTAATAATATTTAAGTCCATCATTTAAAAAAAAAAAAAAAAAACAAGATATACCTAGTTAATGTGATAGATTTCTATTTTCTTTAATCTTTTTGTTTAAACAGAAAAGATCTGTCAAGTTATTACAAATCTTGTTTTTTTCTTTGGATAAAATTAAAAAAAAAATAAAATAAAATAAAAATAGAAATAGTAAAAAAAAAAAAAAAAGAGGAAGAAACAATAATCCTTGTATTAAAACAATCCCATTTCAATCTTTATTTTCATAATATCTTTAACCTATCAAGTTATATGATTTGTTCTTAAAATCCATTTAAAATTTCAAGTTATTTAATTCGGTTTTTTGCTTTTATTTTCAATGAAATGGGCGGAGGGTTAGTGAAATTAATGACATTTCTAAGGATGTTATTTTCCCATTTTATTTTTCTGTATTGTTTCCATTTTTCTGACAGGTAGTATTATATATTCTTCATTTATAAATCTCTCCACTACTTCATTTCATTTCTGGATTAATTTTTTTTTTTTTTTCTAGTAATTTTGAATGAAAATCATGAAGTTGAAATTAAGTTGTTTAATTTTTTTTTTTTTTTTTTGGGAAAATTATTCAAATTCCACGTCATTGAAATATTTATTTATTTTTTTTGTGTTATTTAAGAAGAAAATAAAAAGGTTCAAAATGCATTAAGTACTAACAAAAAATGTCAATCAAAACAAAAACAAAAATGAAAAATATTATGAAGAATAATTGTAAAGATTTTAAATTTGAAAATTAAAAGAAACTACAGAATCTACTACAGATTCTTTGACCTAGTAACATAATAATATTTTTTATATATGAAATAAATTTTGTTCTGAATGCCGAAGACGACTTTAATACAGATGTAACAAAAATATTATATAAACATTTTAATAAAAAACAAATTTATGAAATTTGGGGTTTTTTTTAATTAACTTTTTCATAAATCAGTTTTCTTTTAAATTCAAGTTATCCTACTACCATGAATGTTCTAATCTTATTGTTTTTGGAATTTTACTCCTAACATAATATGTTAAAACAGGGATAAATTAACGTTTATTTTAGTTCTCTAGTAGTACATATAACGTACAAAAAAACAAAGGCGAACTAGACTTTATTTTCTTTTCGACAAGAAAATAAAGCAGAATTCGCGATTTTTTCAAATTGGTTCTTATTACTGTTTTGAAAACCAAACATTGATTTAATACTCTACTATTATTACTCTAATTGTCAAAACTTAAATTTTTTTAGTATTATACCATATGGTTGTTGTGATAAAATATATTATTCAAATAGGCAGGATTACCGCGCCCAAACCTCTACAAAATAAATTATTGAAGCCCTGATTTTTTAACTAACTATAACTGAGATATAAAATATATACTAAACATATTCTGGTCAAAGGGTAAAAATCTGATGCTTAATTAACTTTAAAACCCCGTCTAATTCTTTTTTTTTATTTATTATAGAAATTAGTGAAAAAATGTATTAGCATAATTTACAATTAAAATATTTTATTCCTTGACAAATGTATCAAGAGTAGCACCGACTTGAGCGCTGACATTTATATTGACAACATATTTTCTCCTTCTTAATGAAAAATATTTAGATATCAATTAAAGAATATACAATTGTAACATAATCATCTTATCAAGTTTATAGTAACTATAGTGTTGAGATGTGATTTTAACAAAATAAAGTTGTATTTTACAAACATATGTTAAGTTTTATTAAACGTCAATGTTACGATTTCGTAATAGTAGGTACCACAATTTAAAATTTAAATATTATAGATAAACGACTTCACGTTTTCCTCAACATGAAAATACCATTTTGTTTGATTTTACATAACGCGCAGAGCTTGTTCTTGGATGAATCAAAGTTAGAAGCTTCTTTTATATGGCTCGGCAGTAAATTAAATATTTTTATTATGAGGGTTCTTTTGTGTTTTTGTGATTTTCTTCCCAGAAGGTTGATGAGTTGTCCATTTCTTGCTGATCTGTATTTGTAATTAATTACAGACTACAGCACTCAAATCCCTACAAAACAAATAATTGAAACTCTGCTTTTGTAACAAATTACAAAAACCGTCCTAAATCAGAATCTCCCATAAACATATATATAATATATGCCAAAATATTCTGACAAAAGGAGATAATGCTAATTTTTGAAAAAATTCTTAAAAGCTGTCCTAATTATTTTTTTTTCATATATATTTTAAGAATAGATTACTTATAAATATTTCTCTTTTTACTTTCAAAACTTTCTGGAAAGGGAAACAAATAAAGTTTTCTGAATACAAAGTGAAAATAACAAAAAAATATCAGATTTGCAAAACGTAAATAAGCCGTTTCGATATTACATCTTCTTTGAAAAGGAAAATAACCGCTTGAAAAAGGAAATAAACTCGATTCGGTTTTATGTTTTGTGGATTATTTGCATTATTTGGGGGGGGGGGGGCACCTTATTGTCTTTTTATAATCAAATCTTTGAAAGAAAAATACAGTTTTTAATCTATTTAAAAATATTATATATATACATATTATATGTAGTAATAAAAATGATTATAAACCAATTCAGATTTCGATCATTAAAAAAAATAATTAAAGTTAAAATTTTAAAACCATTGCAATAGAACTTAGAATTATATAAGTGGAATCTAATAAAACTGGCATCTGAATCTCTAAATTTGTGCCATTTAAAGACTTAAATGTCACTTTAACTAGATTTAATTTCTATATGCTTCTATACAATACAAAAAAGATACAAACAAATAATTTATAGTTTTTAATTTAATAAAAGGTCAGAGACATCATCATAAATAAAAATACGACAAAAAAAGGACTAAAGAACAAAAGTGGACTACAACATTTTATTTCATTTAGAAATGAAAACTTTATATCAAATTTCTTAATGCACATAAATCCTTTACTTAATCCTTTCAACAAGACAAAAAAAAACAAAATTTTTTTTTGTTTTTTCTTTATTTTTTAGGACAAAAAACTACAATTTTTTAATACACACAAACTTACAAACATACAAACATAATATTATTATGTCCAGTCATTCTTTTATTCTATTTAAAATAGTTGAATTAAATAAACTCATTTTTCGTTCTTTTTTTTTGTTTTCTTTGAAAACTTATGAGTATCTAGATATGAACGTTGAACATCATCAAACTTTTAAAAAAATTATGATAGATGCATCCAAAAAGGTAAAATATTGTCCTTCTTTTATTAAAATTTTTTTTTATGTTTAATACAACGAAAAATTTTAAAGTTTTTTATACCCATTATGAACGTAGATTACGAGTATATTAATGTTCATTCTTCGATTGTAACACATAGGAAAAAGTGTGTTAGATAATAGATATAGGCATGTATTGTTACGATCAAAATCATAAAATTAGTCGACTAAGCTTTGTGCATCCGCCCATTCGTTTTTTCGGCACTATAACTAAAAAAAATTTTTTTTTTTTTAGTGCATTTCTCTGCCACATAAATGTGAACAGGAAATTACACAGCCTTTTCTTTACAGGCGTGGCTGTAAATGTTGTAAGGGGAAATAACTCTTACGACGTGTGTGGGATTCGAACCCACACTATCTCGGTGTTTACAGCGTATTTTATACGCTCTTACCCACTAAGCCACCGAGGCCCCACTAAAAAATTAGAAAGTAAGACTTATAATATAAATCCAAAATTTTTTTAAAACAGTTTATAGATTCCCTCTTGTTTTTGGTTGAGATTCAACTAAAAGAATATTTGATAGTAGTAGTAAATAGAAGTTTAATGTGGACATTAAATGGTTCTAATGGCAAAACATTAAATGGTTCTATAGTATAGGTGGAAAAGCTTTGGGTTGATAATCGTAGGAGGTAGATTCGAATCTGCATTGAGAGATTCATAGATTTTGTTTTTGTTATTTATATATTTTTTTTTTTATTTTTGATAAACTTTAAATATGATATTTAATATAAATTAAGTCTGATATATTTATAACAATAAAATTAAATATATAAAAATTGTATTTAAAACAAGTTGTCAGTAAATATTATATTTATCTGGTATTTTTATTTTTTGTACCCTTACGAACACGATATTCTACGGAATTGAACTCATCTGAGGCAAATTATATCCAAAATCCTTTTGTTTTCGGTTGGAAAAATTTCTGGACCCATACAAATTTTAAAAGTGTAGAAAATAAAAATATTGTATTGAATTTTAAACACCATTAAGGATTAATACGAGTATTTTAGAATTGAAAATGGAAATTGTATTCTTCATTCTTTATTACAATTTTGAAAAATGATAGAAATGAAATTTTTATATGTTTCTTATAATCATCATCATCATCATCCAATTCATACTTCTCAGGTTTAAATGAATAACTTGAACATTTTGATAAAAAATGAATTCCTTGAAAATATTGTGATGAAAAAAAAAACAAATGGAAAAAATACTGTAAATTTCCACAAAATTTAATTTTATGTCCTTGTCCTGTTTTAATTTCTACACAAAAACTGCCCTTTGTCTTAGGCTATAAATTAAAAGGATGTTAGAGCAGAATTAAAAATTAAAGAAATCTAACAAAGCTGATTAGAGGTAAGAAAAGAAAACTATAGATATAATATGTAAGGTATTTATGACATAGTGTTTTAATTTTTTTTTTTTGCCTTTTTTGGACTTTTACAAATATATTAAGTATTTCTTTGTTTTTTGTTGTGATTGTTTTTGTTTTTTCCCCAACTCTTCTTTGTGTTTCTTTGAGCTACAATGTTTGATAAAAAAATGTTTACATATTATTTCTTATAGAAATTAAATATGAGCTGCTACTAAGTAATATATATCTTAACAATCTATTTTAACAAAAAGATTTTTATAATAAAACGAGGAAGAGTGCAGTAGAGTAGACTGTGTCAACTCTGGGATACCCGTATGAACGTAATATATCCTGTTTCTATAAAACTTGATCATCTTTTAAAAACATTCAGATGTTTTAGTACCGAACTACAGAGATATATTTATGTAAATTGTGGAGTTGTATGACAGCTACCTGAATCTATTGCGCCTAGCTTCATTAAGTTCCAAGAGGTGCAAGAAGCCTGAACCGGCTGCTCTAGACCAACCAAATTTTACAAAAGTTTTTGGCCTATAACTCGACACCTCTTTACTAAATTTCAGGTTCCTAGCTTCAATAGACACTGAGTTATTCTCATTTAAACGGATAAGTTGTATGGCAGCTACCCGAACCCGTCGCACCACCACAACCAAATTTTGCAAAAGTGGTTGCCATAAAAATTGATCATCATTTGCAAGATTTCAGACGCCTAGCTTTATTAAGTTCGAAGAGGTGCAAGAAGCCTGAACCGGCTGCTCTAGACCAACCAAATTTTATAAAAGTTGTTGGTCTGTAACTCGACACCTTGTTACTAAATATCAGGTCGCTAGCTTCAATAGACACTGAGTTATTCTCATTTAAACGGAGAAGTTGTATGGTAGTTACCCGAACCCGCCGCACCACCACAACTAAATTTTACAGAAGTTGTTGCCATAAAACTTGATCATCATTTGCAAAATATCAGAAACCTAGCTTGAATAGATACTGAGTTATTTCTATATAAAGATAGAAGTTGTATGGCAGCTACTCGAACCCGCCGACCGAAAATGTTGGATTTAAATAGCAAAACTAACAATTTTGCTAAAGTGCCGTAGAAAAAATTTCAGCCTCCTAGCTCCTTTATTTTCTGAGTTATCGTGCGGACGGACGGACGTACATGGCTTAATCGACTCAGAATTCGATTCTGAGCCGATCCATACCTTTGACGCTATATCTAGCTCGACTCCTTTAAGGTGTCACAAACGTAATGGCAAATTTATTATACCCTTGAACATAGTTCACACGGGTATAAAAACATATGAAAAACCAAATGAAAATACTTTTAATATATAAGTTTTTTGCTTCGATTTTCTTAAATCTAATTACCACATATACAAAGTTCATAAGGTCTTTATGGTAGACTTTCGGAAAACTAAACAGAATATCAGAAATGTTAAAATTGTCTTTACCTGTCCATATATTAAAGCGCTTGTGTTTGTTCCAAAAACATTACTGCTTGAAAAGAAGGAATTTTAATGATTTTTTTTAGATTGTGCAACTATTATAAATTTACCCAACACTGTACATAGATATATCATGTAAAACTTTACATGAATTCTAGTATTAAATCCTGTACACCAAATATAAAAGAAAAGACTAAAAAAAATGTTAGAAGCAAAAATGTAAGGAATTAAAACTTTGGATTAAAATAAATTTTTTTTTTTTTTGGACTTTTTTTCTCTCGTTTTTATAGACTCGCTACTCTAAAACTTTTTTTACACCACATTTTATTGTTACATATTTTATAACTTTTTTTTTTTTTTTACAGTTCAAGTATGGGACGGTGAAGTTTTACCATTAACTAAAGTGAGTCGAAATGAAATGGGAGCATACCTTTGTATAGCAACGAATAGTGTACCACCATCTGTGTCCAAAAGGATAATCCTAGATGTTGAATGTAAGTAAATTGTATTTGGTTTTTTTTTTTGTATGTATTGTATACCTATACCAATTTTTGCATTTATCTACATATCATTTTTTTAATAAATATAATATTCGTATATGTAAACTTTATTGTAAAGGATAACATAATTTTTTTTTGTTTTATATGGAAAAAAAAAAAAAATTGTAACTGAAAAACACAATGTAAATTCAATTATGATTGGAATGAGTTTGGAGAGTATGAACAAAATTAATGGAGAGATTTTTTATTTTTTTTATTTTTAGTGAATTGAACATAGAATCAAAGACTCACTTTAAATTAGGTCCCTCCATATTTTGATTTTTGTTTTTATTCAGTAAAAACATTTTATTCAAGTAAAATATGAATAAATGCCCTAGTAATGACTTTTTTTTTTTGTTTTTTGGAATTTAAAACAAAAAAAAAGGAATTCAAACTCTGCAAAAAAGTTTATTTTCATTTATGGTGAATATATCAGTCCCATATTTTTTTTTTTTGTTTTTTGTTCAAGTTTAGTTCTGTTAATTATATTCAGGTTTTGCATTTTTCTTTTTTTTTTACCATACATAGGTTTGGATTTCACTGGATTATGGTTTTAATATTAAAAAAGAAAACACAAAACAAAACAATATACTATAGTTCTATAGTAAAAGTTCACAAAAATCGAAAAAAAAATGGATTATAATTGTAAAAAAGAAACAAAGAACAACCTATTCAAGCATTCAGATGATTGTTTTAATTTAATTTTTTCAAAAAAAAAAAACCGAATCAGGACAATTTTTTGGAATTTTCTGTTTCAACTTTTTAATTTTGTTTTCTTCTTTTTCTTTTACTTTAGTAATTTATAATTACTTTGATTTTGATAATTGGGTCAACAATGGCAATAAAGAAAGAAACTAATAACCTTTGTTAAAGCTTACTCGGATCGTATTTTTTTAATTTTAAATTTAAAAACTCGAAGATGCGCTCTTGCACATCTCGGTGGCCAAATGAGAGATCTCGGTGGCCAAATGAGTAAGAACGTATAAAATGCGCGTTAAACATCGAAAGAGTGTGGGTTCGAATCCTACAAACATCGTAAAAATTATCCTAGTTAACGAGTCACACCTGGAAAAGAAAGGCTGTGTTATATCCTTTTCAGATTTATGTGGCAGTAAAATAAATTAAAAAAAAGAAATCCAAAGAAAATTTTTGATATTTTCATGAAATAATGTTTTAAAACAATAGAGAATTATTTATCAAACACCGCGCCTAAAAATATGCACAAAAAATGTAATAGCATTAGAATTCAATTTTACAAGGGGCTGCGGTAGCCTAGTGGGTAGGTGTGTGGCGTATTAACCGAAAGAGTGTGGATTCGATCCTTGCACAGGTCGTAAGTGTTTTTTTTTCTTTACATACCCTTACCCTTACGACCAAATATAATGTAAATATGTAGTATATAATATAAACAAAATAAATAATATTAGTATAAAATTTCATAATAGTATGAAAACCTATAATGGCCTTAGTAGCCGATGGTTCAATAATATTGTATTACATTTATGTATGTAATATTAATATAAATAAATAAATAAATAAAATAAATTTTACAATTTAAGTCCCGGGCCTTTAGTGGCCGAGTGGAAAAATTGTTATTGTTCAAAACCATGGCTTATTAACCAAAGAAATCGCTCGCATCCTGCACAGATTACTGGTTTTTTTTAATTGGAAGGAAAATTAATGAAAAGTAAAATAATGAAAAGTTAATGAAAGGCCTTTAGTGCTAATAGTTCAGTAATATTACATTAAGCTATATGGTTTTGAATATTAAAATAAATAAACAAAAAAATTTACTTTAAAATCTACGTAATTTTTCTCTACAAAATACAATTTTGTAAAATTTAGTTTCGCTTATTCTGAAAATGAAAACAAATAAATTCTCCAGCAGATGTCCATAATTTCTATGGCAATTAAACCATTTACAAGACATGAATCACATTTTATTCTGTAAAAAAAAGAAAGTTGAAAGAAAAAAAATTCAAGAATGTTTTTGAACATGTTGTCAGAAAATTTTATTAAAAAAATTTAAATTACGAAAATTAAACAGGAATAAACAGATTTTTTCTCTGTGTCAGTCATATTTTAAAAAAATCTTCAAAATATTTTCATTAAAAATTAAAACAAAAAGAAAAAAGAAACATTCAAAATGATATCTATAGTACCTTTGAAAATTCCATATGATACCTGAATTTTTTACCAAATTTCGATTCTTTTATTCCTTTTTCATGCCTTCCAAAAACGGTAAGAAAAAAAAAGTTCTATGGGGAGGATTTACTAATTTTACATACATATGAATTTCTAGAAATTTTTTAGGTTATTTTCTATATTTACTTTTAACTTCGATTGGGATGATGTCCATATGTTTTTGAATATTTGACATGCAGTTTTGATTTAATTTAAATTTTCAATGGTTGCATCTGTTTAGTTTTTAGATATTTTCAATTTTTTTTCAATAAAAATTTGTTTTAAAGATATGGTTTTAAACATTTTTTTCAGTTCTTTTATTTATGAAGTTTTATTTTGTTGGTGTAAAACTATAAAATGTGTAAAACTGAAATCATATAAAAGTGAAACAATGAACATAATAAATTTGCCATTACATTTGTTACACCTTAAAGGTACAGAGCCAGATATAAACTCAAGTGCACGGTTCGGATTAGAATAAAACTCTTAGTCGATTAAGCCATGTGTATTCAGATATGCATATCTTGGAACTTAGGCTAGACATCTAAAAACTTGGAAGAGATCATCAAGTATATAATGGAAATAACTCCTGAGAAATGTTGTTGGTTCTAGGAATCAGGTTCGAGTAGCTGTCATACAATTCCAAAATTTGAGTTGTCACAGTTTACTATCCACTCTTTCTCATTTTTTACTATGTCATTCTCAATGTACGAATCTACTATGTCAACAGCACTCAAAAGTTGACTGCAATTGTTAAAATTCAAATACAAAAAAAATACAGTATTTAAAGATTCGGTCAAAAAGTTTATAGATTAAAACAAAATAATGTAATGGTCAAGAATTGGAAAAATGTACCTGAATAATAGAAGTATCTAACGAATTTTCAAAAGTATTTACGCCACCTCGAAAAATACAACAAATTTTTTTCTACTTTTTAATTAAAGTTTGCAAATTAAACCACCTTTTAAAAGAACCTAGCATTAATTTTAAAGTTGTTAAAGAAAAGGAAAGAAAAAATAAACCTGGCTGAATTTAATTCCTTAAGGTTTGAATGGTTTAGTAATTTTTTACTTTGAGGAAAAGAAAAATTGTTTTTTTTTGTTTTCTTCTAATTTTTCTAGTTTTGGTTTAACACAACCCTACAAAATACATAACATACATTACATAAAAGTAAGGAGTTGTCAAAAATGCACTTCCACCTTTAATTGAAACCATAATAAATTTCTTAAATAAATTTTTTTATTTTGTTCGAAAAGGATGTGTTTTTCACAAAGTCAAAATATAATCTTTGAGTTTCATCTGGCTAATAATGCATTAGGTATAACTTAAGATTCTTTCAGTCAAAAGGTTGCTGGTTTAAACTCCGGTGTAATCATATCTCAAAGAATAATAGATATATGCGTATACATATATAAAATAATAACTGTAGGTTTGTTCAGATGCCTAACAAAGAAAAGGATCACAATATAATACATTGGCAACTTAAACGAGTAATTAAAAAGGATAAAGGACTAACAAACGGATTATTATTAAGCAAATATTATTTAAATTTTTTTTTGAAATCTGCTAAAAACAGAATTTTTCAATTCAAAAGTATTTTATTTACAAAATAAAAAACCATTTTTTTTTTTTTAAATTCCTTTCTTTCAGATTCGAATGTTTTGGTTTGATTTTAAAAATTCTTTCAGAAAGTATTTCAGAGATGAAATCCATTAATATACCAGTATGTTATAAGTATTTATAATATTTTATATTTTAATAAATTTTATTTATTTTGGCATATTCAATTTATATTTTAAAAAACTTAAAAATTTTAACTACTACCTTCTATAAATATTTATTGACTAGCTGTTGGCTCAACGTTAGTTGGACTAGCTTATGGTCGATTTTATTTTTATATACATAGGTATTTGTTTTTGTAATTTCGGAATAATGTATAATTTGTACTTTGCCAAGTAATGCAGTAAATAAAAAAAAAGTTATGTTTGTAATTTATATGAGTACGAAAAAAAATATTATGTTATCATCCGCAATCGTACCTGCACACTACCGTGTCAGAGTCAGACACACTAAATATGTATACTAATAAGAAGAAATGAAAAAACAATATAAAAATATTTTGTAATTAAATTTTGTAACTAACTTATTAATGTAAAAAATGTATAGTTATAAAAAAATATCATGCACGAAAGAGACAGAATAAAACAAACGATTTGAAATTGAAACCAAAAATAATAAAATACTTATTTGGGTACCTACTACACAATTTCAGTTATCCCTGTGCTCGTTACATTATACTCGCATACCAACAAATTTATTTGGGTGGGTAGGTACCCGTAATAAAATTTCTATCTAAAAATATATAGCGTTATTTTTTTTTTTATTTTAGAACAGTGGATATGGAAAATAGAAAAATATATTGCACCTACTCTAGAAAATAGACTTTTTTACTGTGTGCAAAATGCATTAGGTTTAGTAAAAAGTAAAACTACTTCCTATAACTATACTTTGATGGTGACATGTCAGAAGTTCCATTGATATTTTTGAATCACTTCAAATTCCTTCCTAATTCAGATTTTCAGACATATATGTGTACTTATTCTGGAAAAAGGGGCAAATGTGATTTCGCAACCTTCTATAAAATCTCTTCAAAATAGTTATATATACATAAATGTATATGTATACATCCTGGCTGGCCGGAATTTGGTAAATAACTGTATTTAAATTCCGGCTCGGTTCATATAGATAAATAAAAATATTAGACATTTTTCTTATAATATATAATTAATAGAATATAATTAAATTAAAAATAAGTATATATGTACGTCCTATGAATTATAATTTAATATCATATTGTGAATAGCTATATAATAAAATAATAATAAACTATAATTCTTGTATAAGATAATAGATGGCGTAGAAATGAAAGAAACGTCTCATAGTCTTGTACAATAGCTACAGCCGAGTAATCAACGGCTTAGTGAAATTAATGATTCCAGAAACTTAAACTTAGTCAAATATGAATAAATAAATGACTTAGTGGATGCCCAATGCTCCTTATAGGAGTGGCAAGGAGAGAAAAAAAAATATTATCATTACAAAAGGAAAATTGGGACTTTTGACTCACTTGAAAAAGACAGAAGTGCGATGGGATATATATAAAAGTCCATGGGATATATAGAAGATTATAATAAAATTTAAAAAAAAAATTTAGAAAAAATTTCTTTTTAACAAAACAAAAAATTGAAACAAATTAAAGATTACCCATAACAATTTACAATTCATAAACAATATTATAAAATATTCCTGCTTCCAATAATAAAATATTTGTTTAGCTTTCTTAATTTAAATCTATAAAATGACATTTTAAAATTAACATTAAAACTTTTGACATTATTTGCTTATTTCGTTCTAGATCTACCTCTCGTTTTGTTTTTATATGGCATGGTGTAAAAAATCCTATATTGTGCCTTGCTATTGTTCATTTCTGCATGTTGTAACGGCTATTATCACTGTTAGGAAAAATAGTTATAATAATAGCCAGATTCATTATTTACTTACAATCCAACTCGCAATCCAATTTCTCCGTATGCTATTTTTGTATTCTTTCCTATCCTTACTCCCTAAACAATATACTGAGGTGTTTCATTATACTGGATCCCACCTCCCTCAAGGAAAAACAAACTGGCCAAATGATATAGATTTATGTATTATCAGTTTCGTTTGCCTTACGAGTAATCTTGACTGCTTCAGTTTTTATTGGCGAAAAAACAACGGTATCCCGATTGAATTCGGTTTGGATGCAATAATGCCTGCTTTTATCATTTTTTATAACTGCACCTAGTCATGTAAAGCTTCCATATCTTCGAAATTACGATTTAGGTACCTATAGTAATATTCTGTAGATATCTTCTTCTTTGATCTAAAGAAAGTTTAAGATATTTCATTTTCTGTTAATTTATTTGCAGATTTAATTCTTTTGTTATGATGTTATGTTATCGGTGTTATGTTCATAGGGTTTTTCAAGACATTCTTTCGTAAGAAATAGGCAAATAAGAAAATGATTTGTGGTTGATCTCTGATTGCTAAAACCGCATTGATACTCTCCTAGTTTCTAGCTCTTCAGCAATCGACTTCAACCTTTCATACATAATGTTGGCTAATATTTTATAAGAGTAGTTGAGAAGCTGCTATAGTTGCCTCAATTCACCTTGTCATTTTCTACTTGTCAGGTATCTCTTCTTGCTCCCATATCCTACATATTAATTTAAGTAATGCTTGATATGAATGCTCTCCGCTTCTTTTAAACAGCTCTTATATTATCCACTCTAGAGGTCTTTAAATTTTTTGATTCTTTGGTTCTCTAAAAATTAAATTCTTTGACTTCTAAATATGCTGGTGGGTCTGTAATAGGCTCTACAGTTTGATAGGTGCTGTTAGTTGTGCTTTGCTGTACACTCTGCGTATTCAAGAGTTCTTTGAAGTGTTAAAATCATCTTTGAGTTACTTCTGTATCATTATCTAACAACTTGATATTTTTGTTGCTTTGTCCTTTTGCTGATATCAGCACAATATAATCTGTCTGGTTAACCATATTTTTACCTGGTGCATTTCTAGTGCCTTTTTTATATATTTTTACGTTTAAAGGAGGTGCTGTTTATTTTGAAACATATTTCTTCAGTGAATTGGCATAGTCTTTCTCCATTGGAGTTTGTTGTTTTAGGTAGTGAGATTTAACTAGCTATATTCCGCACATGTTCTTCGCTGCCAATTTTAGCGTAGAAACAACAAGAACTAGCGTAATATCATAGCTAAAGGTCTCATCGACAGTATTATGTCTGAAAAGTATTATACATGAGTTATATATATGCCCTACTTTTAACTTAGGTATACGTCCCTTTATACGTGAAAGTAAAAAATATTACTATTAAAACAAATATTAGAGTGGAAATGCTTAAATTGTTAAATAAGTAAAATAGAGTAAAGTATACTGCTTTAGTTTTATTTAAAATTTTTTGGTTAAACTCAGTAAAAAATTAATATTCAGTTTTTTAACACTGAACTTTTTCATACATCAATACATTGTGTATGATTTTGATTGAATACTTTCGTGATTATTTATTCATATTTAAATTAAATTCACTATAAATTTAACTAGAAAATTTTGTTATGCTCTTAATATTCGAATTTTGCATCGCTTTTATAATGCCAAACTTCTGGCCGTTCTGATACCAGGACATCAATTTGAAATTAAATACAAATATTTTATATTAATAGAGTTATTTCTAAGCATATATATTAATATAGTTTAATTCAAATGTTTTTATAGTTTCACCAATGATCTGGGTACCAAATCAACTAGTTGGAGCACCAGCTGGAACTGATGTTACAATTGATTGTCACACAGAAGCACATCCTAAGTAAGTAGTATATTTACAAAAATATTTCTATATTATTTTTTTGATTTTTTGAATATTATTAAAATTTAATAATTCACCATCTTGTATAGAATGTGTATGCATGCATTTTGTATGTTCAAAAAAAACTTAAACCAGCTTCTTGCATATACCAATAGAATTTTTCTATTTCTTAAATATTTAATGTAAATATGTTTTCATATTTTAAAAAAATGTTTTTTGTGGGAACTTTTATACATGTGATTTAGGAATAGTGTTATGAGATTGCATTTAAGTTTCGAGAATTATATTTCTTAGTTTTTGACATTAGCGTAGAAAACAACAAAAAAAACACAAAAAATATGTCTTGTTTTGTGAATTATTTAGCTTCAACCAGGATTGCGGAGTCGAAAATCAAAACTACCGAATTCAACCGCAACTCCAACTACAACTCCCACTTTTTTTCCTCTAAAATCGACTGGAACTCTTCAATATAATAAGTTTTACATAATACTAGCCTTATCAAACTGTATACTTAACATACCTCACAGTAAACCTATAAATCTTAGAGAACCTGAAATACTTGTATAAAATTCGTGTATTATGAATATAATAAATAAGTAAGCATTTATCAAAACAAAATAGTATATACCTAATTTAAATAATTTAAATTGTAAATGAAATTTAAATATGTATATGTGTGTATGTATAAGTCCTGGTTTTTTTATGATGACAAATACATATTATTGAAAATTTATTATTTGAATGCATTAAAATAATTACTTTAGGTAACTATATATGCAAGTGTGTAATTCAAATTTATTGTAATATTCGCAGGTTAACAAAAAAATTTGTATAAAAATAAAATTAAGGTTTGGTGAAATATCAGTTAAAGGTTAATAATATTTTGTTGCAACTTACCAATAAGATCGATTTAATTAACCACAAAATATATTTTTTTAGTAGGTTTTAAATTTAATACTAATTTTGTTTATGATCCGAAGTCGGGTTATTATATGTATATGATCCTTACGCTGACTAAAACTTAACAATAATGAAGCAGATTCTGACTCCAACCTAACAATAATGAAACCAGACTCTGACCTTGATTCCATGACTACTACTCCGACTCCGATTCTATAGCCCTAGATTTTAATTAAATTTATTTTTCAATATACATCCTTAAATTTACTGGAACACTCCGGAATTTTAAGTACTAACTCTTTTTTTATTGCATACATTCAAAACTAATATCCCTATTTATATGACAGACTGGCTGAAATTTATTAAATATATTCATAATTATTTCTTTCTATAACTGAAATATTTATCATTCGTCCCTTTCTGACTTTTAAAATAAAACACATATCTACATTATTAGAAAAAATATCTATTCAAAATTTTTATTTCTTTTTTTTTGTGATCCCGTGAGTGTTATAGCAAACATTAAAAATAAATTTAAAGATTTTTTTTTTGGAAATTTTTATTTTTTGTTTTTTTTTTTAATAAAATTTACATACAATATTAACATGAAATAGAAATAGTGAGTCCCAGTTAGGAGATAAGAAGGATCTTATTATTCTGTATAATATATACAATTTATATATAAGTACATATTATATACAATATGTACATGATATATAGCTAAGATACGATGTCCTAGAGCTGTTATGAGATTTTGTTTTTTTTCTTTTACATAATTTTTAGCGATTTAATTTTATTAGAGAAATTTTGTTTTCTTTTGTTTTAAGAAGAAGGGATAGCAGATCTAATAGGAAGAGGAGATTAAAAAAAATGAATTTAAAGATAAAACTTTAAAGCGTTTTTTTTTTATTCTTGTTATTCTAATAATATTTTCAATGTTCTATTATATGTACTAGAATTGAACTCTATAGTTAACCATTTAAAAAATTAATAAAATTTTAGTTTAAAAGTGAAAAGCGGGAACTATAAAACAACTTCCAAACAAAGGTTTAAATTTAACAGAAAAATTTAAAGATTTTTGGATAATATGATAAAAAATATTTAAAAATGTATTCAATTTTTGCTGGAAATATTAATGCACTTTATATTTTCTAGTAGAACAAACTTTAAAAAAAAATGTAACAAAAGTTACCTGATGAGCCTTTGCTATACCGAATAAACGAAGACGGAAAAAAAATGTGATTACGAAGGATTATGAAGAAGTAAAGTTATAAGAGCAGGGATGGCCAAAGAAGTATAATAGAATTAACATAGTACTATTTAGCATTTGCCAAGCTTAAAATTCTAATGTTTTTACTATCCTTACAAATTAAATCTATATAAAGAAAAATTAGTCTAGATCGTATATTTTAGGCAAATGAAAAAGTTTTAATGGAAACCATTAGAAAAATACGATAAAAATGTAACAGTAAAATTTAAATTATCTAGTACTACTTAATTTTTGTCTCCATTGAAGAAATTCATTTAAAGATTTAGTGCAATGTCAATGTGCTTTAGCGTCACTAAGGGATTATTTTCATTTTAAAGAGACTTAAAAACAAATATAGAAATCTGTATTTTATTGGTGTAGATAATTTCTTTATATTAATTTATATATACAATATTAATAAATTTAAAATTAAAATTCTTTATATTAATTTTTCTTTTTCAGAGCTATAATTTACTGGGTTTATAATTCAGTAATGGTTCTTCCTAGTAAGAAATATAAGACAGAGTATACGGAAAATTCTTACAGGTAAGTTTTAATTAAATATAATTGATATTAAAATAGTTTAGAGTTTTATATATGGTTTATTTATGGTTTAGAGATCTATTTCATCTATTTTAAAATACATATAGGTACCTAAATATAATAATATTATATATTGATGAATAATAGAACAATATAAATATAGACTTCATTTAGTACTTTGATTCCTTTTCTTTATTTGAAAGTAAAAAATTTAAAGCAAAATATTTTATTAGATAAAATGAAAATACATATGAAATTTCCAACAATTTCCGTTGTTATCTGGATAGTTTAGTTCCGTTGTACTCTAGATCAGTTTTTCTACTAATTAAAAAGCCATTGATAGCTTATTACAAAGCACAGTAAATCGATTAAGTAGTCCATCTCTAACAAACCCAAATGTTATGTTAATGCTATAAAATGTTGAAGGTTATTTAAGAAAAATTTGGACAGAAACTGTCTCCTTTTTAAAGCAAGAGCCAAAAATTCACATAATAAGCGAAAAATCGATTCCTCTTTCTCTTTATATTTAAATTTTAAAAATATTATTTTAAATAATATTTTTAAAAAATCTTCTTTCTATTCAAATGTTCGATTGAGATTTTTTCAATTTTATATTATTTTAATTTTGTTTTTAATTTCATTCGTAATGTTTAAGTTGATTTTAAACATTCAAATATATATACATATATGTAACATTGAGCTAACGGAAAACCTTTTTATTTTTTAAAATATAATATATTTTTTTATTCTTCCAAAAATTCTTTATCCCATTAACCATTATATTCTTACAAGTCCTTACTCCTTAGTAAATTAGTGTTATCTCTAATATTCAAAGTATTTCAAGATTTAAAAATACATTTAAACAAGGCAGAATGTAAACCAACGGTTTTTAAATGCGCACATTTTCAAAAGATAATGCAAACTGTTTAAAGTTGTGACTTAATTGCACCAAAATTTTTAAATTTCATATAACAACAAAATGTGTGAAAATAGGACTTTTTTGCAATTTTGAGGGGCTGTAAGTCGCTGAATCCTTTATAACTAAGAAAATCGTTGGCACACGTGAAAATATAAATATTGAAGATTAATTTTTATGTCTTGCCGAAGAAAAATGTGTGCGAGTGCTTAAGTTACAGGTGTTTAAAAATAGCAAATTTTCAATTTTTAGGCCCAAAAGCTGATACACAGAGGTTGGTCCAAAAAGAGCAAAGGAAGTTTTCTGAGAAAACTTACACTAATTCTAAAAGTTCTTTCTTCCCTCTACATTCCAAGTCTATATCTAAATGCGTGCCAGAGTTATGAAAATGGAAAATTCATGAAAAATTTGGTTTTCACGTAACGGTAAATTTAAATACTAAATTTAAAAGACTTCTAAAATTTTGATATTGAAAGGTAAAAAAAATTCCTGTCGAATGACGTTTTTAGATTAAAAAAATGTTAAGCAGAACATGAGATATACGCATTTAAAAAAAGGGCTTTTTCAAAGTTTTAGGGGCGGTAGCTCCGTAATGGAGGAGGTACATGAAAAAGTTGTTCTACAACATTAATTTTTTTATGAGACTTACACATGGTTCAAATTTTTTTTCTCTATCTTTAACGGTGCAGGAGTTTTGCAAACAGACGGAGGGACGGACAGAGATTTTTTCAAATTTTTTTTGGATTGAATTCTCAGGGGATATAGGTATGTGCATCTATTCGTCCGTCTGTCCATGCGATTACTCAAAAAACAATAGAGCTAAGATTTTGAAATATTTACTTTTTCATTTTAATATAAAAGCCAGTTTTGATATTGAAATTGAACAAGTTCGATATACCGAGCAGCTGTAATACAACTTCTTGTCTTATAAGAAAATAATTTAGTGGATCATAAGTTACAAGGTTTCTGAAATTTGCAATATTTGGTTGATTTGAAACAACAGCGTCAAGTACCTGTCATACAACCGGACCGAAATTTACAATAATATATCTCGGTACTTAAATATGTCAGATAGAATATATATATTAAATTTTCTAAAATATTGTTTAATTTTTTGGAAACAAAATATTATATAGGTATATGTTGTTCACTATATGTTCGTGCGAATATCCTAGAGTTGGTATAGTCAATTACTCTTCCTTGTTTTAATAAATATTATTATAGTAATAACCAATAAGTACGTTTGAGGCAATGACATTCTATTATTATTAAACAAAAATGGAAATTTATAACTGTAATTCAACTAAGAAAAAAGATTCGCCTTTTATTTTTCACTGATAAGAAGTTATTTCTTTTTTTCTAGTTTATTTCCCTGTCATTGAATTCGGGGAACCCACCATTCGGGGAAACATCAAACATAGGTCCTCAAAACACCCTATAAATAAAAGAATGTGAATTGTATAAAAGAAAGACAACATATTGCACCTACATCTAAATTCAAATATTTTAGCCCGTGTATCGATCAAAATGGCAACATTGACCAAAATGAAAAGCATAGGGTTAATTTAATACCACTTTGATAAAATGAAGAAACTTAACAGACTGTCTGTTCGATCGAAGAATACCTCATAAGGTAAAAGGTAAAGTTTACAAAACATCAATCAGACATATAATGATGTACGCTTCAGAGTGCTGGGAAACAAAGGTAAAGGATAAACAGAAGTTACAGGCCGTTGAGATGAAAATGTTAAGACGGATTAATAGTGTTACCATAAAAGATAAAAACAGAAATAATTATGTAAGAGGTAGTTTCAAAGTCACTCTAATCGAAGAAAAATTAAAAGAAAACCGATCAATATTGTATTGGGCATGTAATGAGTAGAAGCGAGAACCATATAGTAAAAATCGTACTCAATATGGAACAACCGCCAGAACCAGAAGCAATAGCTAGACTAAGCACTGTAAAGAAAGGCATTAAAATAACAACCTAGAAAATACCTGCCGAACTAGGACGAGAAGAGTTGACTCCAGATAAGGAGAAAAGCGAAGAAGAAAAGTTAATTTCCCTGCCACATAAATGTGACAGGAAATTTACACAGCCTTTCCTTTTCAGGCGTGACTGTAAATGTCGTAAGGTCAAATTATTCTTACGACGTTTGTGGAATTCGAACCCACACTCCCTCGGTTTTGCAGCTAATTTATTAGTTGCACCTAGCGTTGCTCCTTCTAATAAATTTATATTGAATAAAACATATTATTAACTAAAAGTAAAAAATCTCAAAATAAAAAAAAAATATTAAATAAATTAAGAACTTTATTTAGTACAGATACGAAAAGCTAAGTTTAGTACGTATAATACAAAACCAAGAAAATATTGATAGCATTTTATTGTCAAATCTTTCCCATTTTTGAATCCAAAAATTACATTAGATACTATAATCTAAAAATAAAAATTTTCAATTTTTTTTAATATTTCTTATGAGATTACTATAAATACTTATTTTCAAATAGGTACAATTTACATCTCCTATTTAAAATTTATTTCTACTGAAAATTTAATATAAATATGAATTTTGTTAAATATAGTTTTAAGTGTAATTTTTTTATACATATTTTTCTTTTTAAACTCATAATATTGAAAGCATATCTTATTATTTATTTAAAAAATTATATTATTTACATAAAATTAAAAATATATTTATATTTACAACTTTTGTAATTTTCTTTTTATTTTTGATTATATTTATTTTGCATACTTATAGGGCGCATATGAAATTAACAATAAAAAATTTACAATATGGTGATTTCGGTAATTATCGATGCATTTCAAAAAATTCATTAGGCGAAACTGAAGGATCCATTAGAGTATATGGTAATATATATATTATATAAATTTATATTATATTAAAAAGAAAAACAAAACTGAATTTATTATTTTAATATTTAAATAATATATTCTGATACGAAATGAAAAATTCTAAAATTTCATAAAATTAAACAATATAAGAAATAAAAAAACTAAAAATTATCGTTTAATGAATTTAATTTGATAATTAATAAAAAAAAAGCTATTTTAAAGCCAAAAGAATTTTTCAAAACTTTCACTATATAATATTTTTTTTATATATCTACCACTAGTTCTTGTGCTGCAACTACTTAAGAAGTTTGGTTGTGTTATTATATTACTATAAAATGTAATATGTAAATGTAATATGTAATATGTGTCTGTAGTGCTGTTTTCTATTAGCAGTTGTACAACTGCTAATAGAAATAATAATGGAACATGCTAATAATAATGGAACAATTTATAAACTGAAATATTTTTATTCTTAAGCTTCCTATGTTACGTAAAACTTATCAGATGGGAACTTTCATTTCTCCCATATCTTGTTTTGGTTTAACGTTCTTTCTAACTAAGAGTCATCAAAATCTGATTAACTGCAGGGTCAAAATATAGGAGAATTTAATTTCACGCAAAAAGTAAGACGATTTTTACTATATCAATCACTTGATCGATGACAGCTTAGCTTTGTACGTCAATAGCAAGGAGACAAAAAAAAATTTAACAACATATTAGATATTATACAAAAAATTAAAATTTTCTAAAAGTTTGGTTAAAACAGAAATAAAACAATGTTTTATAGAAATTTTAATTTAAATTTTAAGAGCTGTTTTAAAAAACTTTTTAAATTTCGAACTCTATTCATAAAAAAATAAATTTTATTCATACTTATTAGCAAAGTTTTAATAATTATGTAAATCTTGTATCTTTTAAATGATTTCGTATTCTGCAGATACATTAAATCTTGTAGGAATAAAATCTAATTTTCTTTTTCTTTAAAATATTTTCAAGGTTACCAAAGTGATTCAATTCGAACTCAATCAGATTTTTTTTAATTAATATCCATTCCCCTTTCCTTAAATTTCTTATTATCTCATTGCAACATTTTGTAACTTTTTTTTTTGGTATTGCGCATTTTTTTTTGTTTTATTTCCTTTTTATATTGTTAAAAAATTGTTGATTCACAACCTTGAGATAAATTTATATAGTGAATTACGTATAAATATCACGCTCTAGTTTACAAATTTTTATTTTTGAAATAAGATCAGAACAAAAAAATATATAGGAAAAAGAAATTTTAGTCCTTGTCATGTTGTTTATCTCATCTCAAGAGATTCGACAAAAACCATTTTGAATTTGAGTTTTATTTTTTTCCTGTTGAAATATATTTTAAAATACTTCATATTCAATGCTTTTACACTCCCACACAACAAGAGAATAATAAATTCTTATAACTCATTTCAAAATACATATTTTCTTCAATTGAAACCATCTAGTGAAATGAAATAATCTTCTTGTACTGGAATAATATTGTAGCAAGAAGTATTTCAAGAATTTTCTGTTTTACTATTTTTAAAGTAGGATATATATTTTTAACCCTCAAATTATTGGTCTATGATCAAAAGTGTAACAAGAAATGTTTTAACCCCTTTAATATATTGATACACTCTATTTGGGGTTAATTGGTTCACAATAAATTTTAAGATGTTCTGTAGTTGACTCTAGAATAGCATCTGAAAATTATTATTCTTTAAAATGGTTTCAAACTATGTGACAGATTTAATTTTATTTAGAAGCCTTCATGCATCATTGAAACAAAATGTGGGGTTTTTAATATCCTTATCTAATAGTTGTTTAAGGTTGAACTTTACTAAAAGGTTAAAAATAAACATACAAACCAAATTTTTTTCGAATCTTATACACAATGTTAAAATAATCATAATTTAAGATAAAACTTATAGCTAAACTTTTTTAAAAGTTTTTCTTCTCAAATTTTCATGAAAATTTATAAAATGAAAATCAACTTTTAGGAAATGTAGCAACAGAGGTAATAATAATAATAATAACAAAAAAAAACTAACAACAATGTATAATGAAATGTTCAAAAATGCATCAAATTTGATTGCATTGTTTGTAATACACAAAAAAAAAAAAAAAAAAGTTATAATATTTGCTTTGATATTTTTTAGAAAAAAAAAAATAAAGTACAAAAACTTACGTCAATTTTCTTCAGATTTTATGAAAAGCCATGAATAATAGACAATGGTAATATTATTAGAGATTTGTTTTCGTAAAAAAATTTTAGAAAACTAAAAAAAAAAAATTTTCTTTAAAAAGTTGAAGTTTTTAAATTTTACGAAAAAAGGAAAATTTCGGCTTAAATTTATTCCTTATATAATATAAGAGATATGAATAAAAATTAAACTCTTTGATTTGAATTGAAAAATTAGTTTTTCAAAATTTCTTGATTTAAGTTTATAGTTTCTAAAATTTATTTTTTAAATTTTATTGCTATTAATTAAAATTATTATTTTATTGTTTCAGAAATTCCAATGCCATCATCACCATCAAAAATTGTACATACACCAGAACCAAAAGAAAGTAAGTCAATTTTTTTTTTAGAGTGTTTAGTAAAATAAAAAAAAACATTTCTTAGTGTCGTGAAATGAGATCGATCGAACCAAATGCTACAAGATAATTTTCAAATTTGAAAGCTCTTTTAAAGCATTTATAATGACTTTAATCGTATGACTTTCTTTATTAATTTTTAAAAGTTTTTAAACTATTTTCATTTTTCTTCTATATGAATGAACAAAATAAAAAAAAAATACATTTCTATTATAATATAATTTTCTGAAACCCTTTTTTTTTACTAAACCATAAAATAAAAATTTAGGTTAAATCAATTGGCATTCTTGATAAAGTCAAAGCCTACAAATAATAAGTGTCAAAATGAATCAACAAAAGAATCACAAAAAAAATGAAGTCACACAAACAAACTATAAACTAATATGACAATATATCCTGTCTGATTTCATTGATTTTTATCCTTATTTTTATTCATTACAATTTGTTTGGGTTCCAATACTTTAATTTTCAATTCAAAGAATTTACTTACCAGAAAAGGATTTTTAGATAAAAAAAAAATATATATTGTTCTGTACAGGTTATCCTATAAAATAATGTGAGATGGTAAGTAATTTAAAACCCAAAACTGATTCCAAGGTTGATTTAAAAACATTAAAATGAAAATTTTATTTCTGCTCTTTAAAAAAAAAGAATTCATTTAATTTCTATTAAATTTTTTGTTCTTGTAAATAAAGATTTTGTTCTTGTTCTTCTAGTCAATTGTTGGTAATTCAAAGTTAAACACCTTAGAAACTGACATTGATGAATAGTTATTTATTGACTATCAATTAATCTTAACAAAAAACAATCATCCGGAAATATTTAAAAACAAAGTAGAAGGCAAACCAACGGTTTTTGAAAGCGTACATTTCCAAAAGACAATACAAACTGTTTAGAATTGTGACTTGCACAAAAATTTGAAAATTTCATGTAATAAGAAAAAACGTAAAAAAAGGCCTTTTTTGGAATTTTGAAGTGTAAGTAAGTAACCTGTAAGTCCGGAACCCTATATAACTAAGAAATACCGTTAACGCACGTAAAAATATTTTACTGGAGCTTTAATTTTTATGTATTGCTGAAGAAAAATTTATAAAGGTTACAGATGCCTTAAAATAGCAAATTTTCAATTTTTGAGCCCTTATAGCTTTTAAACAGGGTCTGGAACAAAAAAAAAATGTCTAAAATAAGTTATACTAATTCTTAAAGTTCTTTCTTGTCTCAAAATTTCAAGCTCTTACCTCAAAGCGTGCCGGAGTTATGAAAAAAGACATATCATGCAAAATTTGGTTTTCACATAACCGTAAATTTAAATACTAAATTTAAAAAAATTGTATAATCTTGTTATTGGTTTACAAAAACGAAAAAAATCCTGTCGAATGGCGTTTTCAGATTAAAAAAATGGACAGACGGACAGACGGACAGACGGACAGACGGACAGACGGACAGACAGACACACGGACGGACGGATAGACGGACAGACGGTCAGGCGGACAGACGGACAGACGGACAGACAGACAGACGGACGGACGGATAGACGGACAGACGGATAGACGGACAGACGGACTGACGAACAGACGAACAGACGGACAGACGACCAGAGTGAAACTGATAGGCACATTTTTTCAAATTTGTTTTTAGAAATGTGCTAAAAAGGACTATGTAGTGAAGAAAAGTTTGAAGCTAAATATGAATGTGAAAAAATAAAAATATTTTACGCTGTAGCCACAATATTAAATTTAAATCGACACCAAAACATGCTACACTAAAATAAATAAACAAAAACTTTTTCGTTATTTATTTACTTTTGTTTTTTGTTTTGAAATGATACCATCTTCTCTTGTTCCACTAAAAATTCCGAACAATTTTCCCGGATTTAAATTTTATTTCACTTGACACTTCACAGAAGTGTTTACCAATGATTTAAAGTTTAGGAAATGTTGTTTTTATTTTTTTTTCAAGTTTTTCCAAGTTTTGATAGATCGATTCTATATTTAAGATAACAATGCGAGAAAGTCTGGTATAAAAAAGGAATATACAAAAGTGTTTATTTTTCATTTTTCATGGATTATTAAGTATTTTGAATTCAAAAACCAAAAATCGATTTTCTTTTTAGATTTTTTTTTTTTTTTAAGGTGTATTGTGTTTTTTTCTTTTTACTATTTTTTGTCAAAAAGTTTTACAATTTTTTTCTTTTAATGCCAAAACTTTGAAAAAAAACTTTTTTTTACTTGACATTTTCCTGTCAAAAGATTTTTTCTTTTTTTTTTGCACAAAAACGAAACGAAGCGAAACAAAATTTAATTTATTATTTATTTTTATACTTTATTAAATTAAATTTTTTATTTTTAGATAATAATATAGCACCACGTAATGAAACACCACGTACAGTTCAACCTGAAGTATTATTTCCAATACGTTCTGAAAGTCATGGTAGTTCTTCCCAAATAAATGGTAACGGTTTAGGTACAGTTGCTAGTGGTACAACAGATCGTAAAGGTGGTGGTACAGTACCATTAGGACAAAGTATATTGTATACAGATTATCCACCAAAAGAATATGGTCGTTCTGGTGGTAAGTAATTTTTATTGATAAAAAAAAAAAAAAATAAATGTTTGCCTAAAATTATGCAATCATTTTATTTAACACAATTTTGAATACAATTATGTTATAAAAATATATGTATTAATAAAAATTTTTCACTCAAATTTTAATTTAATTCTATTATTTACAGGTTCCTCAATAGGATTATGTATTACACCAATATATTTCATTAGTAATTTAAATAATTTTATAATTTTATTAGTGCTATTCAAATTAACAGCTTCAATACGATCATAAGATTTAATAGTTCCAAATTCTTAATATTAATTAAAATAAAAAATCCTTAAATAATATATAATAATACATAATAATAATATATGATAAAAAAAACAAAAACATAATACATTCATAGCAACACAAAATATAAATCATAAATACATACAAACATATTATAGTTATACATACTATTATAATTCATTTATATATTAAAACATACACATTTATTTAAAAAAAAAAATAATCCAAAAAAAGATTATATTTTAATAATTTCATTAAAAAACAAAAAATCAGATTGATTTTAAAAATAAATAAATATATAAATCCAAAATATAAAATAATAAAATTTCAAGAAAAAAAGCGATTAAAAAAAGAAAAAATTGAAAAAGGATATTTTAAGTTATATTTTAAATAAAAAATAAAATTAAAACGAAATGACTAATAGTTGTTACATATATTAATGCATATACATTCATAAATACATTGAAAAAAAATTTTTTAGATATGTCAAAAAATTAAAAATTCATAAAAAAAAAAGAAAAAAAAAAAAATTGAAGAATGTTTAATTTAAATTTTTAAGAAAATTAAAATTATAAAATTTTATTCTTTCGAATTTATTTTATTTTTCTTTTTTTTTTTTTTTATATTCGACTTATACAATAATATATTCTTTATATTATATAATATAATATATATGTAAAAAAAAATATATATATATATATTATGTAAATATATAATTTCAAAAATTTATATATATATTGTAAATTTTTTAACTATATATAAAAAATATATAAAAAAAAGAAAAAAACGAAAATCAGTGATTTATTATCCTTGTTAAAACTAAAATAATAAAAAAAATATTAAAAATTAAAAAAAAATAGTAAATAAATTAATAAAAAAAGAAAAAAATCCTAAATCCTGTTATTGTTATTGTGTATAATTGCGTATAAAAATTAAAAGGAAAAAATAATATGAATAATAAAATTAAAGTACAGTCAAAATAATATGAATTTGAATTTAATATAATCGCAACCATACATTTTGAATCAAATCAATCCATTCCTTTGTTAAATGGATTTAACTTAAATATTTTAGTATTTTCATGTGCCCCTTATAAATAAAAAATAAAGAAAAAAAAAATAACCCCGAGCTTTACATGAGGACCCCCAATACAAGACAAAAACTTAACTTAAATTTATTTCATTTATTATATTGTTGCACTTAAATTTAATTTCTGTCGTTTTTTCTTTGACTGCAGAAATAGTGCTTATAACATTTAAAAAAAGAAATCATTTTTTATTAACTTTTCACTTTAAATGACGACCATTAAAATTATATACCTTTTTTACTTTAACTGAAGACATTTTTAATTTAACTGAAGATATTTTCACTTTAAGTGAAGATTTTTTACTCGAAGTGAAGATATTTTTACTGCAAATGAAGAATTTTTACTTTAAGTTAAGGCGTTTATAATAAAAGTTAAAGGAAAAAATATATATAATATACATATATATATACCTTATAATATACATATATATATATATATATATATATATATATACCTTTTTTACTTTAACTGAAGATTTTTTTACTTTAAGTGAAAATTCTATATTTTAAGTGGAAATATATATTTACTTTAAGTGAAGAATTTTTACTTGAAGTGAAGATATTTTTACTTGAATAATTTATGTTATATAAATATTTAATATACTTATATTTTATTTTCATCATATACTTAAGTAAATATGTATATTATTTGGTTTGGTATTTAAGCGCTGATATTCATGTATTTATACATATGTATTTTTTAATTTTAATTTTTGTTAAAAAAATATTTTCACTTAAAGTAAAAACGTCTCCAGTTAAAGTAAAAAAACATATATTTGAAATAGAAAAAAAAAAAACCCAAAAAATCCTGAAAATTTAGTTTTAGAGCTTTCGTTCTAAGACACACATCTTCGAAAATAATTTTAAACCGCAAAGCATAAGAAATCCAAAAAAAATTTATGAGATCCTTTCTAAGAATAAAATTTCTATCATGGACTTTTATGCTGCCATTTTAAACGGCTTATTATTATTTATGTACTTCAATTTGAAATTTTCTTATATTTGAAATGATTTGACTAAATAAAATTATATTGGCTTTACTGTAAAATTTAAGTATACATTTTTTTTTGTTTTTTTTCCCTTTAATATTTATAATAAAATAATAATGAATACCTGCTTATTTTTAAAATACATTTATATACATAATATAAATATATATGCATGTATACTTAGAAAAAAATTTTATTTTATTTTAAATATATTTAACCTATTAAATATGCATTTAATATCAAAAAATAAATAAGCATATATATATATATATATATATATATATACAAAATATTGCCTAAACTAAATTCATAATATCCTTATTATCAAAACACAAACATATAAACCAACATTACTTATACATATTATGATTCCCTACATTTATATCTTTACTTATACATGTATAGATATATATACATATATATATATATATAAAATATTACATATCTATTTTGTAAAATTAATATAAATAACTAAAAAAGTAAATAAGAATTTTAAAGGGATTCTTTACTATTATAATAAAAGGACATTAATAATATGATTTTTGTTTTTTTGTTAGTTTTTTTTTTTGTAATTATTTTGTGTGCGTGTAACAAATGACAACCTAAATTTGCTCAATAATTCGTCTTTTTTTATCATTTTTTTTAATTTTTATGATAAATTAGGGAAAAAAAATATGTAATATTAAAAATAAAAATAAAATATATATTTAACCCTTTCATAGTTTGTTTTTTGAAAATTGCAGGTGAATACATCTCCTTACCTAAAATTTATATTTATAAAAAAAAAAAATATATTAATAATGTTAAAAATAGAAAAGTCATTAAATTCATTATTAAATATAAAATATTCCTGATTTTCATTTTCATTAATCATTTACTAGTTATGAAAGAGTTAATAATAATTTTAAATTTTATTCAAATATATATATATATATATTTTTTTTTTTATTTTAATAAAACCAATTAATTTTAGTGTATAATAATAAACTCTTAATTATAAAATCGGAAAAAGGAAAAAAAAAAACAAACAATAATAAAAACTCATTACTTAATATGAATATTATATAAAATTACAGACTGGTTAAATTTTAAGGACATTCAAAAGCAAAAAGAACAAAAAGAAAAAAACGAGAAATTTAATGATAAAAATAGAACAAAAAATAAATAAAAAAAAAAAGTTTTTAACTAAAGAAAAAAGAGAAAGTAAGGAAGCTAAAGAAGAAAAGTATAAAAGATCAAAGTAAAAACTAATTCACCAAAACAAAATTAATAAAATAAAGGTTGTGAATGTACAAGAAGGATCAAAAAACAAAAATGCTGAAAAGTGAGTTGAATGAATAGTTCGAATGCACAAAACTAAGCTTGAACTCAAATCTCACTTTTAAAATTCGTAGTTTTGCTCGAAAAAGTGAGGTTTGAGTTCAAGCTTAGTTTTATACATTCGACTCAATGTTTGACATTCCATACATAGTGATCCGCTTCAAGTGTAAAATATTGCTAAATAATCTGATAAATTCATGATATATCGAAGATAATGTGAAATTTTTCTCTATAAATTATTATCTTCTTTTGAAACAATTCTTTATATTATAAAAATAAATAATGTCAAAACGTGTGTTAAATAATGTGTTTAAATTTACCATTAATTGTTATCGAGTGTTTCCAATTGCAATTCCATAACTGTAGCACTTGTTGAAAAATAACAATTTTTTCTTTTGCTTCCTATTTTCTCTTTTGATTTCTAATTAAATGGTTTTAATAAAAAAAAAAAAAAGAAAAAAAGCACGAAACAAATCAAGAACCAAATCACAAACAAAAATGTATAATTATTGTTAAAGGGTGTTGCCAATAAATATTGTAAGAAATTTTCTTTTATTCCATCAATCGAACGAATTGGATTTCCATTTTTTCTGTCACTTTTTATTTTCATATTATTCACGAAATTGTTTTTCTATTTAAAAATGTATAAGGATAATAGAAATAAGGATATTTAAAAGTACAATAATATTTCATTAAACTTTTCTAGATTCTAAAGTGATTTTAGTCAAATATTATAATTTAGGTTTTTTTCAAAAAAAAAAAAAAAACAATCCACTTTAAAAAATTTATTCTACCAATCTCATATCATATCATTAAATCTATATGATACTAAAAAACACATATACATTTTCACGGAAATTATTAATTTTCCTACTACTTTTTTATTTTTATCATTACAATAATGGCGCTAATTAATAATTAAAATCGTTTCAAAAGTGAAATAAATTCGAATCGGCCTAAGTCCTTTTTAAATTTTTCGTACTATGTTCAATGCTATAGGTATGAAAAATGGAGGGAAATTTTAGTGACCAGAAATAATGCCCCAAGAAATAAAGCGAAATCGGATGCGGAAATTAAGCGGAAATCGTAAATTTTTAGAAGTCGATCTTATAACCGTTTTGAAAAGGAAATAAAACCGAAATTAAAAAGTTACGCCGAAAGTGAAAGTTTTACAAAATCAAGGTTGGTTGCCCTTTAATTTTTGGAATATTTATATATTATGTACCAATGTAATTATTGCAAGAGAAATTTTATAGTAGTAATCAAAATCAGAGTATTTCCTTGCATTCGGAATATTTAGAAATTATGCATTAGGAGCAATGTTAGAGTTGAATTCTCGAGTTGAATTTTCAAAATTTGCGATTTCGGCTTCAATTTCACATCGAAATGGAAATAAAGCCGATTCGGCATTATATTTGGTCACCGATATTTTTTTCTTGTTAATGATGTTTTTCTTACATTTATTACATATTTATTACATTAATATGTAATAAATGTAACAATATATTAATATGTAAAAAACTTTAAGATAATATGTATTACATTTTTTTTTATCTTAAAGTTTTTTAAAATCTTTAAAATTATAGAAATATTTTTTTTTTTTCCAAAATTCTGATTTTTGATCAAATTCTTGTATTGACATTGCGAAAATCTAATCATAACAAAAACACATAAAATCTAACAAATAAAATAAAATTCTATAAGCTCAATTTCAATTTAACGCTTTGAAATGTTTTTTTTTTTTTTTCAGTATAAAAATAAACATAAAAAAATATTAAAAAAGTTTAAAAATAGGTAAATAGATAAATTTTGTAAAATTAAATCAAAGGAATTCATTCGCTGTTTAAAAAAAAAAACGTTAAAAAAATTATTATTATATAATCATAAAAAAAAAAAACTAAATAATATTTAAAATAATTTAAATAAATAAAATAAAAGAAAAAAAAAACAATGTTTGTAAATATTTAAAAAAGTTTTAAAAGTGAAAAAAGAAAAAAAAACTTAAAAAATTGTAAAAAAAAAAAATTAAAATAAAAAATTATAGAAGAAAAAGAAAAATTTAGGAAAATTTCAAGGTATATATTAAAATGTATTATATGTACCTAAATACATTAAATTAATTTGTAAGATACATTTCTTTTTTTAGATTAATTACCTATTTAAAATTAAAATTATATACACGTGAGTATATAATAATATATTTAAAAAATTTTTTTTTTAAAAGTATGTTACATTTTTCATCATTTTAACCTATTCAAACCCATTTAATGTCAATATATTAAATAAAATATCCTTTGTACACAAGTATTTAAAATTTCATTCTTTTAAGTTAAATACGTAAAAATACAATACATTTTTAAGTAAAGTTATACAAAATGTTCTCTAAGTTTTGGAAATCTTTCTAATCTATTTGTTTTTGAAGGTGTAAATCTGTAAAAATGGTAAAACTTTGGAGTTATCTATTTTGTTGTAAATCTATAGGCATTAATTGTGACATCTCTAATTATTTTGTTTTCATCAATTTACTTTAAATACCTTATTTTTTTTTAAATCCATCTGTAATCATTTCCAACATTCTTTTATTGGCATAATAATAAATAATAAAAAATAACTTTTAATTTTTTTTATTTCCTTTTTTTTTGTTATTTTACATCAATATTATTAAAATCTTTTTTTTTTATATATCTTATAACAATATTTAAATATATGTAGACATTGGAGGTTTTTGTTGTTATTTCTTTTTTGTTTCGTGAAATTAATGCGAGATAATACACAAAATATATCCTTATTTGTTTAACCAAGAACTCCTTTATTTTTAACACTTTGATACTTTTCAATGCAGTAACAGAATTATCCCATGAATACAAATACAAATCCTATTTACTTCTCTGTTTCAAATAGAAAGAGATAGACAATTATTTTTATGAAAAATGTTGTTGTAAAATAAAAAAATAAAAATAAAAAAAATTAATATATTTTAATAAAGGACTCATCATGTATTCTATAGTAGCAATAGTTTTTTTATCAACAATTGACTTGGTTAGCAACATGATTATGATGAAATAAAATGACTTTACAAAATGCATCTATCTGAATATTATTAATATTATTATTCAGGGATAAATTTATGTTAAAATTTATTGTATTAACTTAAAAATAATTCATCGTTCTGTATGAGATAATAAATTTTATAAATCACTACACATTCTTTTAATTTTTTCCAATTATTTTATCATTTTTCTTTTTTTTTAGGAGGTTATAATGAACAATATATATTATACAATTATTATACTTATATTTACAATATAAACTAGATAATACAATGTAATCACGAATATATTATGTTGATGTAAAATTATATTACTTTTATTTAACATGGAGAATGCGCTTTCATATTTTCAGCTGTACCCAGTTTAAATTATTTCAAAAAAAAAAAATTGGTAATTTAAACCAATCCAACAAGAAAACATAATGCACTTGGTTATATTTTTATCATTATTTTAATAAAGAATATTTAGTTGATCTTATGAATGAAAATTTAATTATTAACTATCTTATGAATCTTATGAATGAAAATTTAATTATATTACTATATGTAAAATATTTACTCACCTAAAAGTATGCAAAAAATTAGCCGGGTCAGTATCTAAAATATTGAAATCATTTGATGTAAATACTTTGTATTATTAATTTTGAAATAAACTGGTTTGTAAGCAAGTAACTGGACTCACAGATAAACAAAATGTAATTTTTGACTATACCTAATAAATAGAGCTGACAAATTAAAACAAAAAAAAATTTAACGATAGTGACAACGACAAAGATAGGAACAACTTACAAGAGACAACTTATTTTTAAGTTTTTCATTTTTGTTGGAATTTTGAATGAAAAATATGTGAAATAATAAATTATTTTTATTAATTAAAAAGATAAAAAGTAATAAAAAATAAGAAAGTGTACAGTAAAATACTTTTTTTGGCAATGAGCAGATGTGATAGTAAATTATTTGTCATTACAATCGTTTCTCAGTGTCTACATATAATAAAGTTCCTTTCCACTCATATAGGGAGTGTAGGACATCAACTATAAGTCATTTATTCTACATATTTGACTAAGCTTCAGTTTCTGTAATTATTTAGTTTCACTAAGCTTTTGATTACGCGGCTGTAGTTAAACGTATCAATAGCTTGTTTTAATTAAATTTTTATAAATTTGCAGTTGTGCTTATTAGCTCACAAGTCACATTTAAATATTGTTAGTTTAGATTCATTCTTCAGAATATACGATCCTTAGCAAAAGTCCAAAGAATTCTCAAAACAGAAAATATTGCTTTTTAATCTATTGCGCAATAAGTTTCTTGGACTTATCAATCAAACTCTTTGAACTAAGAAACAATAACCGAGAACTATTTATCAAGAATAAAGTAAAGTTTAACTAAAGAAGAAAGCTTTTAAAAAAGCAGAAACAAGATGCAAAGAAGGTAATAATAAGGCATGGTGATGGAAGACATGGCTTCCAAAAGTCCTTTTTTTTCAAGCAACTAAATAATGAATAATGAATTTATTTTTAAATCGTTGGTTTTTCTATGACAATTAACATATAGTTCAGCATCAAAATGTAATAATAGTTAGTAGTTGTTTTTTGTTTTAAATACATTTCTCTGCCACATAAATGTGGACAGGATATTACACAGCCTTTCCTGTTCAGGCGCGCCTGTAAATGTCGCAAGGGGGAATCACTCTTACGATGTGTGCGGGATTCGAACCCATACTCCCTCGGTGTTTAGAGCGTATTTTATACGCTCTTATCCACTAGGCCACTGAGGCCCCTAGTTAGTAGTTGTTATCGAATATACTTTTTAGCACATTTCCAAAAAAATTTTGAAAAAATGTGCTTATTAGTTTCACTCTGTCCGTCCGTCCGTCCGTCCGTCTGTTTACAAAACTTCTACACCGTTAAACATAGAGAAAAAAAATTTTAACCATAGGTAGGTCTCATAAAAAAAATAATTTTGTGGAACAACTTTTTCATGTAGCCCCCCCATTACGGAGCTACAGCCCCTCAAACTTTGAAAAAGCCCTATTTTTAAATGCATATATCTTATGTTCTGCTTAAGATTTTTTCAATCTGAAAACGTCATTCGACAGGTATTTCTTTTATCTTTGTAAATTAATATCAAAATTATACAATTTTTTTAAATTTAGTATTTAAATTTACCGTTATGTGAAAACCAAATTTTGCATGATTTTTCTACTTTCATAACTCCGGCACGCTTCTAGATAGAAGCTTGAAATTTTGAGGCAAGAAAGAACTTTTAGAATTAGTATAAGTTTGCTCAGAAAATTTTTTCGGACCACCCCCTGTTTATGAGCTATTAGGGCTTAAAAATGGAAAATTTTCCATTTTTAAACATCTGTAACTTAGGAACCTGTACACATTTTACTTCTGCAAGATATAAAAATTAAAGCTACAATAATATATTTTTACATGTGTTAAAGGTTTATTTTAATTGTAAAGGGTTCCAAAGTTGCAGCTCTTCAAAATTGCGAAAAAGCCCCATTTTCAGATATATATATCTCGGGCTCTGCGTAATAATTTTGCAATCTAAAACCGCCAAAAGATCGAAAATTTTATTATCTATATAAAACAATATCAAAATTATGTAATATTTTGTAATTTACTATTTAAATTTACCGTTATGTGAAAACCACATTTTGCATGAAATTTCTTTTTTCATAACTCTGGCACCCCTTTAGATAGGAACCTGAAATTTTGAGACAAGAAAGAACTTTTAGAATTAGTATAAGTTTCCTCAGAAAATTTTTTGGTAACACCCCCTCTTTAAGAGTTATTACGCCTCAAAAATTGAAAATTTGTGATTTTTAGACACCTGTAACTTAGGCACCTGTACAAATTTTTCTCCGGCAAGACATGAAAATTAAAGGTTTAATAATATATTTTTACGTGTGTAACGGCTTTTCTTAGTTATATAGGATTCCGGACTTACGGCCCCTCAAAATTTCAAAAATGTCCTATTTTCACATTTTTTCTTATTACATGAAATTTTCAAATTTTTGTGTAAGTCACACTTCTAAACAGTTTGTATCGAGTTTTGGAAATGTGCGCTTTTAAAAACCATTGGTTTACATTCTACCTTGTTTTTTATACTCTTCTAGAAAGTGACGGCCAAAACTTCAAATATTAAGCAATCATTTTTCGACCCGTCTTTTTATTTTTGCTTTTGAAATTTAAATTTATTTTTTTCTTCCAAAAATTTAAATTATTCAATAAATTTTTATGGAGTGTAAAATATAAACTTATTTTAATTGTAGCACACCATATGTAGAACATTAAATATGAAAGAATAATGGACATATAATTCATTTAAAAATAGACAGGACACTGAAACAAAAAAAAAAACATATGAATGATATTATTAAAATGTGAATTACAAAAAAAAATATATATACAAGTAATTGTACAAAAAGAAATATTAAAAATAAAATCAATATCAAAAATCTGACATATCTTTCTGATTAACGGCCAGAAACGTTCTGACACATTATCTAGATACATCTATGATACAATCCTTTTTTTCCATCAATATAATAATAATAATACAAAATTCTTTCGTTAGAATAAATTTTTAATTTATTGGGAATTTTAAGTATTATTAGCTTAACGATTTCAACCCATTCAACTCATCATCAGTTTAGTGGCAATTTTTCATAATTGAATATAAAAAAAATTTTTTAATAAAATTTACCAACAAATTTTCCACTATGTGCAGTATTTATTTTTATTTTATTGATGAAGGTTGAGTTAGCCCGTCAGTAATCCCTAAACTTTAGGTTCGAAATGCTGCTTCAAAATATAGGAGAACATTTTGAACAAGAGTTCATGTTAACATTACTTAAATTTATGTATCGAATATACCACTCTGCCGGAAGAAGTTTTAAAAATTTCTCAGATGCATGTCAAAAAGTTCATCTTAATCAGGAGAAAAAATTTGGAGACATTTTCTCCTTTTTCTTCACTATGTGCAGTAAATTGTCTGTAAAGATACACATTTGCCGACCTCAAATAATTACCAAACGCGTCAGTAATTATGTGGATTATAACTGTGGATCTGTGAATTTTCATATAATAAATTTAAAAAATCATATCTTAAAAATTTTCAAAAAATTGAAAGTGTATTTTAATTGAACTTAAAATTATATTATTGCAATCTTATAAACATTGATAATATTTAAACATTATTAAAACCATTTTAAATTTTATAAAATTCGCCACTTTTTAGCACATTTCCAAAAAAATTTTGAAAAAATGTGCTTATTAGTTTCACTCTGTCCGTCCGTCTGTTTACAAAACTTCTACACCGTTAAACATAGAGAAAAAAAATTTTAACCATAGGTAGGTCTCATAAAAAAAATAATTTTGTGGAACAACTTTTTCATATAGGCCCCTCCATTACGGAGCTACAGCCCCACAAACTTTGAAAAAGCCCTATTTTTAAATGCATATATCTTATGTTCTGCTTAAGATTTTTTCAATCTGAAAACGTCATTCGACAGGTATTTCCTTTATCTTTCTAAATTAATATGAAAATTATACAATTTTTTTAAATTTAGTATTTAAATTTACCGTTATGTGAAAACCAAATTTTGCATGATTTTTCTACTTTCATAACTCCGGCACGCTTCTAGATAGAAGCTTGAAATTTTGAGGCAAGAAAGAACTTTTAGAATTAGTATAAGTTTGCTCAGAAAATTTTTTCGGACCACCCCCTGTTTATGAGCTATTAGGGCTTAAAAATGGAAAATTTTCCATTTTTAAACATCTGTAACTTAGGAACCTGTACACATTTTACTTCTGCAAGATATAAAAATTAAAGCTACAATAATATATTTTTACATGTGTTAAAGGTTTATTTTAATTGTAAAGGGTTCCAAAGTTGCAGCTCTTCAAAATTGCGAAAAAGCCCCATTTTCAGATATATATATCTCGGGCTCTGCGTAATAATTTTGCAATCTAAAACCGCCAAAAGATCGAAAATTTTATTATCTATATAAAACAATATCAAAATTATGTAATATTTTGTAATTTACTATTTAAATTTACCGTTATGTGAAAACCACATTTTGCATGAAATTTCTTTTTTCATAACTCTGGCACCCCTTTAGATAGGAACCTGAAATTTTGAGACAAGAAAGAACTTTTAGAATTAGTATAAGTTTCCTCAGAAAATTTTTTGGTAACACCCCCTCTTTAAGAGTTATTACGCCTCAAAAATTGAAAATTTGTGATTTTTAGACACCTGTAACTTAGGCACCTGTACAAATTTTTCTCCGGCAAGACATGAAAATTAAAGGTTTAATAATATATTTTTACGTGTGTAACGGCTTTTCTTAGTTATATAGGATTCCGGACTTACGGCCCCTCAAAATTTCAAAAATGTCCTATTTTCACATTTTTTCTTATTACATGAAATTTTCAAATTTTTGTGTAAGTCACACTTCTAAACAGTTTGTATCGAGTTTTGGAAATGTGCGCTTTTAAAAACCGTTGGTTTACATTCTACCTTGTTTTTTATACTCTTCTAGAAAGTGACGGCCAAAACTTCAAATATTAAGCAATCATTTTTCGACCCGTCTTTTTATTTTTGCTTTTGAAATTTAAATTTATTTTTTTCTTCCAAAAATTTAAATTATTCAATAAATTTTTATGGAGTGTAAAATATAAACTTATTTTAATTGTAGCACACCATATGTAGAACATTAAATATGAAAGAATAATGGACATATAATTCATTTAAAAATAGACAGGACACTGAAACAAAAAAAAAAACATATGAATGATATTATTAAAATGTGAATTACAAAAAAAAATATATATACAAGTAATTGTACAAAAAGAAATATTAAAAATAAAATCAATATCAAAAATCTGACATATCTTTCTGATTAACGGCCAGAAACGTTCTGACACATTATCTAGATACATCTATGATACAATCCTTTTTTTCCATCAATATAATAATAATAATACAAAATTCTTTCGTTAGAATAAATTTTTAATTTATTGGGAATTTTAAGTATTATTAGCTTAACGATTTCAACCCATTCAACTCATCATCAGTTTAGTGGCAATTTTTCATAATTGAATATAAAAAAAATTTTTTAATAAAATTTACCAACAAATTTTCCACTATGTGCAGTATTTATTTTTATTTTATTGATGAAGGTTGAGTTAGCCCGTCAGTAATCCCTAAACTTTAGGTTCGAAATGCTGCTTCAAAATATAGGAGAACATTTTGAACAAGAGTTCATGTTAACATTACTTAAATTTATGTATCGAATATACCACTCTGCCGGAAGAAGTTTTAAAAATTTCTCAGATGCATGTCAAAAAGTTCATCTTAATCAGGAGAAAAATTTGGAGACATTTTCTCCTTTTTCTTCACTATGTGCAGTAAATTGTCTGTAAAGATACACATTTGCCGACCTCAAATAATTACCAAACGCGTCAGTAATTATGTGGATTATAACTGTGGATCTGTGAATTTTCATATAATAAATTTAAAAAATCATATCTTAAAAATTTTCAAAAAATTGAAAGTGTATTTTAATTGAACTTAAAATTATATTATTGCAATCTTATAAACATTGATAATATTTAAACATTATTAAAACCATTTTAAATTTTATAAAATTCGCCACTTTTTAGCACATTTCCAAAAAAATTTTGAAAAAATGTGCTTATTAGTTTCACTCTGTCCGTCCGTCTGTTTACAAAACTTCTACACCGTTAAACATAGAGAAAAAAAATTTTAACCATAGGTAGGTCTCATAAAAAAAATAATTTTGTGGAACAACTTTTTCATATAGGCCCCTCCATTACGGAGCTACAGCCCCACAAACTTTGAAAAAGCCCTATTTTTAAATGCATATATCTTATGTTCTGCTTAAGATTTTTTCAATCTGAAAACGTCATTCGACAGGTATTTCCTTTATCTTTCTAAATTAATATGAAAATTATACAATTTTTTTAAATTTAGTATTTAAATTTACCGTTATGTGAAAACCAAATTTTGCATGATTTTTCTACTTTCATAACTCCGGCACGCTTCTAGATAGAAGCTTGAAATTTTGAGGCAAGAAAGAACTTTTAGAATTAGTATAAGTTTGCTCAGAAAATTTTTTCGGACCACCCCCTGTTTATGAGCTATTAGGGCTTAAAAATGGAAAATTTTCCATTTTTAAACATCTGTAACTTAGGAACCTGTACACATTTTACTTCTGCAAGATATAAAAATTAAAGCTACAATAATATATTTTTACATGTGTTAAAGGTTTATTTTAATTGTAAAGGGTTCCAAAGTTGCAGCTCTTCAAAATTGCGAAAAAGCCCCATTTTCAGATATATATATCTCGGGCTCTGCGTAATAATTTTGCAATCTAAAACCGCCAAAAGATCGAAAATTTTATTATCTATATAAAACAATATCAAAATTATGTAATATTTTGTAATTTACTATTTAAATTTACCGTTATGTGAAAACCACATTTTGCATGAAATTTCTTTTTTCATAACTCTGGCACCCCTTTAGATAGGAACCTGAAATTTTGAGACAAGAAAGAACTTTTAGAATTAGTATAAGTTTCCTCAGAAAATTTTTTGGTAACACCCCCTCTTTAAGAGTTATTACGCCTCAAAAATTGAAAATTTGTGATTTTTAGACACCTGTAACTTAGGCACCTGTACAAATTTTTCTCCGGCAAGACATGAAAATTAAAGGTTTAATAATATATTTTTACGTGTGTAACGGCTTTTCTTAGTTATATAGGATTCCGGACTTACGGCCCCTCAAAATTTCAAAAATGTCCTATTTTCACATTTTTTCTTATTACATGAAATTTTCAAATTTTTGTGTAAGTCACACTTCTAAACAGTTTGTATCGAGTTTTGGAAATGTGCGCTTTTAAAAACCGTTGGTTTACATTCTACCTTGTTTTTTATACTCTTCTAGAAAGTGACGGCCAAAACTTCAAATATTAAGCAATCATTTTTCGACCCGTCTTTTTATTTTTGCTTTTGAAATTTAAATTTATTTTTTTCTTCCAAAAATTTAAATTATTCAATAAATTTTTATGGAGTGTAAAATATAAACTTATTTTAATTGTAGCACACCATATGTAGAACATTAAATATGAAAGAATAATGGACATATAATTCATTTAAAAATAGACAGGACACTGAAACAAAAAAAAAAACATATGAATGATATTATTAAAATGTGAATTACAAAAAAAAATATATATACAAGTAATTGTACAAAAAGAAATATTAAAAATAAAATCAATATCAAAAATCTGACATATCTTTCTGATTAACGGCCAGAAACGTTCTGACACATTATCTAGATACATCTATGATACAATCCTTTTTTTCCATCAATATAATAATAATAATACAAAATTCTTTCGTTAGAATAAATTTTTAATTTATTGGGAATTTTAAGTATTATTAGCTTAACGATTTCAACCCATTCAACTCATCATCAGTTTAGTGGCAATTTTTCATAATTGAATATAAAAAAAATTTTTTAATAAAATTTACCAACAAATTTTCCACTATGTGCAGTATTTATTTTTATTTTATTGATGAAGGTTGAGTTAGCCCGTCAGTAATCCCTAAACTTTAGGTTCGAAATGCTGCTTCAAAATATAGGAGAACATTTTGAACAAGAGTTCATGTTAACATTACTTAAATTTATGTATCGAATATACCACTCTGCCGGAAGAAGTTTTAAAAATTTCTCAGATGCATGTCAAAAAGTTCATCTTAATCAGGAGAAAAAATTTGGAGACATTTTCTCCTTTTTCTTCACTATGTGCAGTAAATTGTCTGTAAAGATACACATTTGCCGACCTCAAATAATTACCAAACGCGTCAGTAATTATGTGGATTATAACTGTGGATCTGTGAATTTTCATATAATAAATTTAAAAAATCATATCTTAAAAATTTTCAAAAAATTGAAAGTGTATTTTAATTGAACTTAAAATTATATTATTGCAATCTTATAAACATTGATAATATTTAAACATTATTAAAACCATTTTAAATTTTATAAAATTCGCCACTTTTTAGCACATTTCCAAAAAAATTTTGAAAAAATGTGCTTATTAGTTTCACTCTGTCCGTCCGTCTGTTTACAAAACTTCTACACCGTTAAACATAGAGAAAAAAAATTTTAACCATAGGTAGGTCTCATAAAAAAAATAATTTTGTGGAACAACTTTTTCATATAGGCCCCTCCATTACGGAGCTACAGCCCCACAAACTTTGAAAAAGCCCTATTTTTAAATGCATATATCTTATGTTCTGCTTAAGATTTTTTCAATCTGAAAACGTCATTCGACAGGTATTTCCTTTATCTTTCTAAATTAATATGAAAATTATACAATTTTTTTAAATTTAGTATTTAAATTTACCGTTATGTGAAAACCAAATTTTGCAAGATTTTTCTACTTTCATAACTCCGGCACGCTTCTAGATAGAAGCTTGAAATTTTGAGGCAAGAAAGAACTTTTAGAATTAGTATAAGTTTGCTCAGAAAATTTTTTCGGACCACCCCCTGTTTATGAGCTATTAGGGCTTAAAAATGGAAAATTTTCCATTTTTAAACATCTGTAACTTAGGAACCTGTACACATTTTACTTCTGCAAGATATAAAAATTAAAGCTACAATAATATATTTTTACATGTGTTAAAGGTTTATTTTAATTGTAAAGGGTTCCAAAGTTGCAGCTCTTCAAAATTGCGAAAAAGCCCCATTTTCAGATATATATATCTCGGGCTCTGCGTAATAATTTTGCAATCTAAAACCGCCAAAAGATCGAAAATTTTATTATCTATATAAAACAATATCAAAATTATGTAATATTTTGTAATTTACTATTTAAATTTACCGTTATGTGAAAACCACATTTTGCATGAAATTTCTTTTTTCATAACTCTGGCACCCCTTTAGATAGGAACCTGAAATTTTGAGACAAGAAAGAACTTTTAGAATTAGTATAAGTTTCCTCAGAAAATTTTTTGGTAACACCCCCTCTTTAAGAGTTATTACGCCTCAAAAATTGAAAATTTGTGATTTTTAGACACCTGTAACTTAGGAACCTGTACAAATTTTTCTTCGGCAAGACATGAAAATTAAAGGTTCAATAATATATTTTTACGTGTGTTAACGGCTTTTCTTAGTTATATAGGATTCCGGACTTACGGCCCCTCAAAATTTCAAAAATGTCCTATTTTAACGTTTTTAGCACATTTCCAAAAAAATTTTGAAAAAATGTGCTTATTAGTTTCACTCTGTCCGTCCGTCCGTCCGTCCGTCTGTTTACAAAACTTCTACACCGTTAAAGATAGAGAAAAAAAATTTTAACCATAGGTAGGTCTCATAAAAAAAATAATTTTGTGGAACAACTTTTTCATGTAGCCCCCCCCATTACGGAGCTACAGCCCCTCAAACTTTGAAAAAGCTCTATTTTTAAATGCATATATCTTATGTTCTGCTCAAGATTTTTTCATTCTGAAAACGTGATTCGACAGGTATTTCTTTTATCTTTGTAAATTAATATCAAAATTATACAATTTTTTTAAATTTAGTATTTAAATTTACCGTTATGTGAAAACCAAATTTTGCAAGATTTTTCTACTTTCATAACTCCGGCACGCTTCTAGATAGAAGCTTGAAATTTTGAGGCAAGAAAGAACTTTTAGAATTAGTATAAGTTTGCTCAGAAAATTTTTTCGGACCACCCCCTGTTTATGAGCTATTAGGGCTTAAAAATTGAAAATTTGCTATTTTTAAACACCTGTAACTTAGGAACCTGTACATATTTTACTTCTGCAAGATATAAAAATTAAAGCTACAATAATATATTTTTACGTGTGTTAAAGGTTTATTTTAATTGTAAAGGGTTCCAAAGTTGCAGCTCTTCAAAATTGCGAAAAAGTTCCATTTTCAGATATATATATCTCGGGCTCTGCGTAATAATTTTGCAATCTAAAACCGCCAGAAGATCGAAAATTTTATTATCTATATAAAACAATATCAAAATTATGTAATATTTTGTAATTTAGTATTTAAATTTACCGTTATGTGAAAACCACATTTTGCATGAAATTTCTTTTTTCATAACTCCGGCACCCCTTTAGATAGGAACCTGAAATTTTGAGACAAGAAAGAACTTTTAGAATTAGTATAAGTTTCCTCAGAAAATTTTTTGGTAACACCCCCTCTTTAAGAGTTATTACGCCTCAAAAATTGAAAATTTGCTATTTTTAGACACCTGTAACTTAGGCACCTGTACAAATTTTTCTTCGGCAAGACATGAAAATTAAAGGTTCAACAATAATCTTTTACGTGTGTTAACGGCTTTTCTTAGTTATATAGGATTCCGGAGTTACGGCCCCTCAAATTTTCAAAAATGTCCTATTTTCACGTTTTTTCTTATTACATGAAATTTTCAAATTTTTGTGTAAGTCACACTTCTAAACAGTTTGTATTGAGTTTTGGAAATGTGCGCTTTTAAAAACCGTTGGTTTACATTCTACCTTGTTTCTTATTACATGAAATTTTCAAATTTTTGTGTAAGTCACACTTCTAAACAGTTTGTACTGAGTTTTGGAAATGTGCGCTTTTAAAAACCGTTGGTTTACATTCTACCTTGTTTTTTTTAAATATTGATTAATATAATATCACTTTATCAGAAACTTATTATTTAGTAAAAATAATAACTATTTTTTATTACTTTCATTCTTTTTAATCTCATTGTATTTTTTATATTGTGTGGAATTAATTAAAATATTGTAAGGAATTGATAATTCATAACCATTTAGTATATAAGTATA